>ML776859.1:223996-300356 GCA_009831015.1 Picea engelmannii | reverse complement strand
CATTCCCAATTGTGACGACTTGAAGAGGTTCATCATGGATGAACTACATAAAAGACCCTACACTGGTCACCCAGGATACCAGAAAATGATCACTGCCACCCGAAAACAATTTTATTGGCCTGGATTGAAGAAGGACATAGCCAGATATCTGGCCTAATGCATAGAATGTCAACAGGTTAAAGCAGAACATCGACACCCAACAGGATTACTACACCCTTTACCCATCCCAGAATGGAAATGGGAAACCATCTCCATGGATTTTATCACTGGATTACCAACTTCAAACAAACAAAATGATGCCATTATGGTAGTGGTGGATAAACTGAGCAAGTCTGCTCATTTCATCCCCATCAAATCGAACCGCAAGGCGATAGATATCACCCAGGTATTCATGAAAAAGGTATTCATAATGCACGGTATGCCGAAAGAGATAATATCTGACAGAGACACAAAATTCACTTCCAAATTCTGGAAATCACTGATGACGGGTTTAGAGACCAAATTGTTGTTTAGTACTGCCTATCACCCTCAAACCGATGGACAGACAGAAAGAGTAAATCAGATATTAGAAGATATGTTAAGGATGCATGTGATGCATCATCCCAGGAAATGGGAAGACTACCTGTCATTGGTAGAATTTGCCTACAACAACGGCTATCAAGCATCCTTAAAGATGAGTCTGTTCAAGGTCCTCTATGGTAGACAGTGTAATACTCCAGTCAGCTGGAGTAATCCTATAAATAGGATTTCTATTGGACCCGATATGTTGAAAGAAATGGAACAAAAAGTGACTCATATAAAACAAAATATGAAGGCCGCTCGGAGCCGACATAAAAGTTATGCTGATCAAAAGAGAACTCCAAGAGAGTTCAAAATGGGAGACCATGTATATCTCAGAATTAAGCCCAGAAGGAGCTCCCTGAAAATGGGAGCTTGTGCCAAATTGGCACCCCGGTATTGTGGACCCTTTCAGGTTCTAGACAGAGTGGGACCTGTAGCCTATCGGCTAGCACTTCCTCCCACAGTAAAAGCACATAATGTTTTCCACGTTTCATTATTGAAGAAATATGTACATGATGCTAATCATATAATTGACCAATCTGTGATCCAGGTGGAACCAGAGGGAGAATTTCTACCAGAACCCCAATGCATATTGGACAGAAAGGAAACCCAGCTCCGGAACAGAACCATTGCACAAGTCAAGGTGCAGTGGAAACATTTTGGCCCAGATGAGGCTACATGGGAGATGGAAGATTCCATGAGACAGGCATATCTGATTTTGTTTACTTCTGTAAATGAAATTCATGTTAGTAGATAAGAACATCGAGGACGATGTTCCTTTTAAGGGGGAGGGAATTGTAACACCCTGTTTCCCCCATCTTGTAAATATAAATGGACTGGCCAAGAACTATGGAAAACTCATACATGTGAATGTGTGATGTAAATATACCTTGAGGAAAAGGTCAATAAATGTGAATGACATTTTGAACTTATTGCAGGACTGCTGAGAGGGGATGTGTAGAAAAAGAGACCACGATGGCGGTGGGGGGCACCTGAAAAGGCGGCATTAACTCCCACCGAGAATTTAATACCGTATTTGGACTCCACTGGCTCCGAGAACCACAAGCGGCTCGCTGGCCCTGAAAATTAATGGCTCGCAGACTAGTAGGCGGATGGCTTGATGAGGGATGGGATGGTGAACCACCCATCCGTAGAGCCGTCAAGCCTGATCAGTGCGAGGGAAATCGTGCCACATGCAACCTCGTGAGAGGATACGGCATATGGCAGAGGTGATTGAGAGGGTATACGTGAGGGGAACTCTGGCATGATGCAGAGTGAGTGATAGCAGAGAGGAAGGATTGCAACCTTCACTCCTGGTCACTAGCAGATAGAGAGACGCAGTCTCAGAGCATCGTGGTCTCAGCTTGGGGGTGGCTAGTGGTAAATCCGTTGGGAGTCGCTGAGTCTACGGTTGGGTGGAAATGAGCACCCCTCTCAGTAGTCACACCCACTTCTGGTGTTATCTCTGATAAGTGTTTTATATGTATTGCATCTTGAAATTTATAGACTGACATGTATACATATATGCTCATAGAACTGTGATATTGTGAATGATTTCAGTGTAAGAATGCCTATGCAATGTTTTGATAAGAAATAATAGATATATGCTTATAAACCCTGCATGGCTTATGTTGATGAATAGATTTAATTATGCATGAGATGAACCCCGTCAGACTTCCAGCCCATCCTTGGGAGTTTTCTTTCCTTTGTCTGTTTCCAAGAATTCCCTGGAATAGATCTCTTCATAGAGATTCCCTTCTTAGAATGGTTTACCAAGAACCCAGAAAAAGGACTTGAACTCACAAGTCTTAATAACCATGTACGAGGAGAAATGACCTTCTTAAGATTCTGAAGTATCATCACAGAGATAGGTAACAAATCGACGGATGAGATCCTGTCAGAAGACACATGGTCATTCACGACCATCAGATTGACGGAAGTAGTCGAAGCGTTATATCCCTTGTTCCTTTTCCTTCTATCCTCGTGGATAGCAAGGAAATTGGGTCTGTAGGTTTCGCAAAGTCCATGAGAACATGTGGACTGTTGATTCTTCCACATCGACAAGGTAGTGGAAGAGTGCGTGGGGTGGGAAAGATCTGAACCGTTAGATCTGAGCAGAGATCCCGTCAGCCGTCAGATCTCAGGAAAGTTGCGCAGGGTTTAAGTCCTAGTATGAAGACGAGGAGTCCCGGAAGAGTCATCGGGATATCAGAGTCATCGAGGTTTGACGGTCAAGAGAATCGAGACCTTGTAGGTCGCGAAATCCCGAGAAAGGATCCTGGCCATTGATCTTGGCAGGACACGCGTCAGACATTAGGACCGGAGTCGGGATTTAACTCATCGGGGATTTCAGGAGTGAAGAGATCATGGCATCAGGATTTGTGATCCACGAAATCCCGATAAGCTCATAACTATCCATGAGCAGGGACACGTGTCAGAAGATCTCGAGGAGTTGGGGATCGGAGAATCAGAGTTTTCAAAGGCGTGAAACTCTTACCTGTTGGAATCGTGATCCGCGATATCCTGGCAAGATCAGGACCGTCCATTGGTAGAGGACACGTGGCAGAGATCAAGCTCCATCGACATTTGGCGCATCGAGAAATCGAAATTTCCAGGGACAAGAGGTCGGGGAAGTCCCAGGTAAAAACCTTGACATAATCCGAGCCGTCCGTTCAGAGGGACAGGTGTCGAAGATCTGACAAGAGTCGAAAAATCGGGGAATCGACATTCTCGAGGTCGAAGGAACCAGGACATCGGAAAGTTCGAAACCCCAATGGGGGAAAAGGCTACGGTCTTATGAGATAGATGTCATGTGGACTGAGAGCTTAGCCTAGAGGGATAGCAGGAATTAGAGCACGTGGGGAGTTTGGAGACCAAACCCCGATGAATGGAAGAGATTCCGTAGGGGAATCTCAGGGTCTATGATGACCGTTAGATGCGGAAACAAGACGGTAATTTAGGCTAGGATGTGGTTATGCTTTAGGATAAGTAGCAAGTAGATTTGAACGGTCAGAGTCCACCTGCCCAGATCTACAACTGAGGTTCAATTCCGGACCCCCCTTTCCATTCTATCTTTAATGGGGGGGGGGTTCCGAAATTGGTCGCGCAACTCTCAAATGGTTGATATTATTTCATCGCGATCAACGACGCTCAAGTGGATTCCGGACCGCCCTTGCCATTCTACCTTTAAGAGGGGGGGGGGGTTTCAAAATAGTGTGGCGTGTGAAGTGGGGCCCCTCCCTATTATTATGACCACCGTGTCACATTTCCCTCTTGCCACCTATACTACACCTAACTGCGCGACGGGGCTTGTTCTCTTTGGCGGTTCTCTACTCGTGTGGAGGTTTATTCCTATTGGCCATTCGCTGACCCCATGGGCATTCCTCCCTGTGGGATGCTTGATAGCCCTGCCGGAGATTTGGTGGTTGTAGAGTCTAATGTTTGGGCATTACTATAGTGCCGAAGAACGAAACACAAATAGACACTGCGTCCAAACTGGATCGTGATCCTGACCCGCGATCACGTGAGAACGGAGAAGAAAAGAGATAGAGCCATCTTATGCTGGGCCTCGTTGAATATTTAAGAGTTTGAATCCGACAGAGGACCGGAAAAAATTGATTTAGGCAGCGGGTATGTTACAGAATCATTCCGGAGGAGGGACTTACAATCCTAGATAGATCCATGGTGCTTACGAAAACCATGGTCAGCTACAGTTCCTCAAACACAACCTTTCCAGGGAGCTTGGGGCCAGATGCTTCAAACCCATTTCCCTTTTATGGCCACTCTTAATATGACAGACTTGTCTAAGTTGATGAATGACCCTATGCGTCATGATCCTGCATACCCCCCCGTCCCCACCAAGATTCCTTAAGAAATTCTGAAGTTCGAAGGTAAGAATGGTAAGGATCCCGGTGATCATGTTACTACCTTTAACCTATGGTTCTGCTCGAATTCCCTTAATGATGATTCTATTCGGTTAAGATTGTTTCAACACACCCCCATTGGAGTTGCTGTGAAATGGTATATCAAGATACTTAGGGGGGAATATGGGACCTTTAGTCAGCTGGTGTTGGTCTCCCTTAACCACTTCCAATTGTCAGTTCTTTATGATGTTGGCCTAGAACCTTTTTCAATTTTATGTCAAGACACCACCACTCATATCTCAGATCATATCCAGGAGTGGCGTAGATGGAAGAGGTTGATTCAGAACTCCATACCCCTAGTCTTTCTTTTAGAATGGTTCCTTAACTCTTTGCACCCTCCTATCTCAAGGTACGTTGGTACTGTCAGGGTTACCACTGAGGAAGAAGCGATCTTTAAAGCCCACCAGCTAGATCTAATATATGATCAGTCTGGGATGTTATACCACATTCTTCCAGATGCACCGCGGTCAACTTACGACCCTAGACAACAACCTGAACCTCATGTCGATGGCATTGTAGGCTCCACCAATGTAAAATCCACAAACTCAGTGACAAGACATTTGAAATAGTTGTCTTTAAACCAGTCTACGGGAGGGTCAGATTCGTTTGTGTCTTCCAATCCCACTCAGTCAGTGGATGTAAATTCCATGAAGTCGTCGGCCAACCCAAATGGTAACCAGTGACCAGGCGGGAATAAGAAGAAAGGATGTAATAATCGTAAGGGTGGGAAAAATGGTAATAAACCCAAGGAAAATGGTAATAATGAGAGGACGAATAATAAAGATGGAGAGGGAAAATGAGAAAGATGTAACGTGAAATTCCCCTGTAATATTTGTATAGATGATCACCTTACCCATTTATGCCCCAAACTTGCAGAAGTTGCAAGGCTATTATCTCTATCACCCGCCGTGCTGACGAATCCTTTTCCACATAACCAACACATGGCCTAAAGCTCCGCAATATTGGAAATGTGTCTGGTGGGAGTCAAAACTCATCATTGCAAGATGAAAACTGTTTGTGTATCAATATGGTCGATGTGAAAGTTAATATATCCACTCGATCTTGAGATTATAGCTTTTCATAGGCTATACTTGGTCTATAATATCCTCCTCCTCCTGTAGAGATGACTTTACAGATTGAAAAACCAGAGCCACCACCTCGTATTCCAAAAGGAGTACTCAAGTGCTCTACCCACAATCCAAATGCTAGAGACTCCCAGAACTACTCTATTGTTGAGGACCTGGGTCAAACCCCTTGTGTGATGTCGAATTTGGAGGTACTCTAGATATGTCCTTCATAGAGGAATGCCTTACTATCTGCGTTAGGAGCTCTAGAACCTAGTGGCTCAAAATTTATGAAGTTTGACGTCATAGATGTGAAGCCTCACTTGTCTTACCATGTGGCTTTCCAAATCCACGTGGGGTACTCAAAGTATACCATCAAACGTGCGGTTGTTGATGAAGGCACTGCTACATGCGTGATGCCCCTGATCTGTTGGAAATCTCTCAGTTCTCTGACACTTTCTAAATCATCGAACATCATGTTGACTACTTTTGATGATCATTCCTTCTACCCTCAAGGTATTCTTCCTGCCTTTCTGGTCCAGTTAGGTGGGAAGACAATAGAGGTGGAGGTGGAGGTAGTTGATGTGCCTCTTGATTATAAACTTTTACTAAGACGCAATTGAACCTATGATATGATCGTTGTCGTATCGTCCGTCTTCCATACTCTTTGTTTTCCTCATGAAGGGAAGATCATGATGATCGACTAGTTATCCTTTCCGTACACTCATCCCAATGCATCTGTTGGACCGTCGATTGATGTGATTGACAATTCTCAGCCAGAAACTGAGAATAACGGTGTCGAAATGTATTCTTCCCTTATGGGTACTTTCAACTTCACGAGACTCAGTCACTAGGTTTACGTCAGGTTCAATAGGCCCAATTTGATAGGGAGATCCATTCCTTCCCGCACTTCCTATTTTAGTGATCAGTGGACCCTACCTTCCCCGACTTCGTCTTGTGAATGTCAGTCATATGCTAGAATGGCCATGCCACTATCGATAGTGGATATTATGTATCAAGCTGTTCTTGACTCTTTTGTCGATCCAAATCATGTTACCTCCTCGAAGAACGAGGATTAATCTATTATTAGGCCCGTGTAGGCCACTTCATTGTCTTGTTCACATGACTGCCTCGATGGGACTTTTCCTTCGGACGAATCTATCATCGAAGCCATGACTGGTTTTGATAGACCTTGGAATGATATGCATCATCGCTCTCATTTTCTCCCAGATCTTGAAATAATCGAACAGGATGACTTTCAATCTACTTTGAGTGAGATAGTCGGTCACAACGTCATTCCACTTGATACGCACAACATTTATGCCGAAGGAAATATGGTGAGTATTTCTCCTACCGTCACGATCGATATCTCTTATACTCCTGGCAAGATTGAAAACATATATATTGGTGCAGATTGTTCGTCAGAAGAAATCTTGATCTACACCGAACTCTTCAAGGAATTATGAGATGTATTCACTTGGTCATATGAAGAAATGCTAGGAATCGACCATTGTATTGTTGAGCATGATATTAGAACTTATCCGAATGCTAAACCTGTTCTACAACGTCTTAGAGTTTTCAATCTCCAGAATGCCCCTGTTATTAAGGCATAGGTGGAGAAGCTACTTAATGTTGATTTCATCTACTAGGTTCCCTTGACTAAATGGGTATCCAATCTCATTCTTGTGAATAAAAAGAAAGGAACTATCTATGTATGTATGGAATTTCGTGACCTAAACAAGGCATGTCCTAAAGACAACCTCCCGACACCTTTCATCGATCATATTCTCGATGACTGTGTGGGAAGAGAAATATTTTCTTTTATGGATGGATTTTTAGGGTATAACCAAATTAAAATCAAACTTGAGGATCAACATAAGATGGCATTTATTTGTCCTTCGGGTACTTTCACATATCGAAAAATTCCTTTCAACCTTAAAAACGTCGGAGCAACCTTCCAACATGACTTGACCTTCACTTTTCACGATCTTAAGAATATATTTGAAGCTTACCTTGACAACATTGTTGCTCACTCTCGTAAGAGAGTGGATCACGCTACGCACCTTCGGCTTGTTTTTGAAATATTTCGTTACTATATAATCCATTTCAACCCTCATAAGTGCATATTTTGCATTAGGTCTGGTCGGCTTTTGGGATTTCTAGTTTCTAAGACCGGGATAATGGTAGATCCATTAAAGGTTGAGGCAATCCTTTGATTTCCTCCCTCGTGCACTATTAGACAAATTCAAGGTTTACAGGGGAACTATAACTTTCTGTGTCGATTTATAGTAAATTATGCCAATATCACTAAGGGTTTCATGTGTCTTTTGAAGAAGGACACCCCTTTTATCTGGGATGAGCGAGCCCAGGAGTCCTTCAATGCTTTGAAAAAATCCTTGGTATCGATGCCTTTGTTGAAGTCTCCTGACTTCAGTTGGGTTTACTTGCTTTATATCGCCATGTTTGAAAAGATGATTGGTATGGTTTTGGTTAAAGAGGATGATGAGCTCCACGAGCACATCATCTATTATCTTAGTCGAAAATTAGTTGGTCCTGAACTCAATTATTCTCACGTTGAAAAGCTAGCTTTGGTTGTCATTCACGAAGTCCAACGTTTGTGTCATTATATATTACTTTGCAAGACTACTGTGGTTGTCAATGTCAATCCATTTCAATACATCCTTACCAGGCATATCATAGAGGGAAAATACAATAAATGGACTGTCATTTTACAAGAATTTGATCTCGATTTTGCTTTTGCGAAATCCAAGAAATCACTAGTTTTCGCGGAGTTAATATCCAACTTCCCATGATTAGATGAGGATGTTATCCATGTTGATTCATTTGCAGACGAACACATTTTTCTTGTCTCTTCGTCCGACCCCTGGTATATTATCTCATACTCTGGGCACATTATACTATATCCTGCGCTTTGGGTATACCGAACCTCGGTCAAGACTGCCACCGGATTTTCCTCTTTCCAGTTAGTACATGGTGTGGAGTCAATATTACCTATTGAATTTGAAATCCCTTATCTTAAGTTGGTAGTCGCGCTCCTACCTGACACTTTCGATCTCGAGCGATGCCTTGTACATCTAGAGAGTCTTGAGGAGCAGCGTTGAGACGCCTCTACGGCTATCGAGGCGAGCAAAAGACATGTCAAGGTCCAGTACGATAAGTCTTTCTATCCTCAGTTGTAGGCTGAGGGTGACTTTTTCCTTTTGTATGATCAAGCCAAAGAACCACTGGGGGCAGGCAAGTTTAAACCCTTGTGGCATGGTCCTTATATTGTGCGACATGTATTAGAAAAATGAGACTATTAGTTAGAATATTATGAAAGGAATATGTTGGTTGAGCCCAGGAATGGGCTCTACTTGAAAATATATTGCGCCTAAGCCCCAAGTTTGGGCATAACTCTTTGTATACAAAAGTAATTTAGTGTATATATATTTTCCCTTTCTTTTCCTCTTCAACTTGCTTATCGAGTTTTCCCTTGGTTGGAAGATGTCAATGGAGTCTTCACTCTACCTAGGATTCGTAGACGAAGCTAATCTTCATAAATGAAACTTGGCTTTTGCTGCTTGGGTGGTTTACTCACCTGAGGGTCTATTGGTGTCTTTAGGTGGTGTATGCCTAGGGCCATCCACGAATAATGTGGCTAAATATAGCATCGTTATAGAACTTTTGCGCGATGCTATATCACATGGTATTCACTCTTTAGAAGTTCTCCTGGATTCCTAGTTAGTAGTATGTCAATTGAACGACAGTTACCTCGTGCATGATCCTAATTTACTATGACGATTCCTACAGGTATGTCTTTTAGAATGACAGTTTGATTTTATTACTTATTATTACATTCCAAGGAGTTCTAATCATGTATCCGATGCTTATGCTAATTTCATTTTAGATTGGAATTTGTCACATAACCAAAGAAAATAAAACCATCTCATCAATGTACACATTGTAAATAAAAGTAGAGCCGAATATCCCTATTTTATATGTATTTCAAAAAATATGGTGGTTATAGTACCAAATTGGGGCTAATACCCTCAATACACATATCCAACCGATAATACAATATCCATGACATCTACACCTGAGGCGCCGGATGTGTGTCATGGTAACAAACTACGGCATGTGTGAGACGTCGAAAGAGTCACACCCAAACTCTGGGCACACCAACCACTTGTCGTTGCATGGCTTCCGACAGATCCTCTACCTGAACCATTGGAATCCTATGAGTCAAACGATACAAGTTACCCTGCATGTTTTGTAGGAATCTCTCAGATTCTCCTCCCATTGCCTCATCTCCCCGGTTCCTCTTGTGATGTCGAGGAAGCCCTTCTGGCTGTCGCGGACCCATGTATGCATTACACAAGTGTCTAGTTAGTACTTAAGCATCATCCAAAAATATTTTTGTTTAATTATACAAAAATACCAAAAAATGAAATATTTAAAAACATTTGACATACATATGTCCCCGTAGGCAATCCATGGTGGGAGTGGCATGTCTACATCCCCTATGAAGTTGATCCCTGCATAGGGATAGTCAACTAGAGAAATGACCTATCGCTGCCACTAGTAGACGAAATCCTCGTCGTAGGGTTTGGGCACCCTACCTCCCGGCTTTCGTCTCATTACCTCGGTCCACTATGCCATGGCTAGATCACAAGGTCCTCTTAGAAGAATCTCGACTCTAGGTCTCAAACCGAGAACCCACTCGAAGAAAAAACTGCATAAGATAGAGGCAAACCTGAAGTTACTCTTTCTACCTTGTTTGCACTCTGTCAGCTGTCTCTTCATGTTAGATAGTAGTGAGGTACACCAATCACATACTATGGGTCTCAAGCACTCTACAACATAGAACATGAGTGCCCTCGATTCCTGGTGTAGTGAAGCCGATCCCGTGATCCTAATCAACACGAGGACAACAATCTTGAGGCCGAGATTGTTTATCACTAGGATGGGGAGTTCACTCGCGACCTTCAGAGTCCCTGCTACATAGTGCGTGTCTATGTAATTCTCTATTTTCATTTTGTTCCCTGCTCCCTGTGATTTGAGTTTTACAACCTCTCCCCGACATGATAATCCAGTCAAAAACTAGATATCCTCTACTTCAATCCTCAATGGTTTCCCATCGAGGTTGAAACTTTCACTCTCAAGGTCCCGGTAACCCACAAGCATCTCAAGAAACCTCACCTAGGTCGTCATCCCTTTGAGTTCCCAAAATTTATATAATCCAAATCATTTCAAGGCCATTTGGGCCCCCGAATCTCGGTCCACAACAACATTTACCTCCTCGCGCTCTCTTTCCCTCTATTCAAGTACCAAACTGCCAGATAATAGTCAAATTTTGAGTTAGCAACCATAAAAATTATTGATTACACACTTGTATGCGAGCTTCTTCATTTACATTGATGTATAGGGCTGGGTATACATGCCTTGTAGTTTTTACAGTCACGTATAACCCATCGTATACGCGACCCGATAAGTGACAGCCTACGTACACCAAATTACACAATTTGCACCCTAATTTACTTAAAATTTGAAACCTGATTTAAAAATTGAATCCATTGGAAATGAACAGGATGGGAAGAGGAATTACATGGTCCAGACGATTTCTGATTTTTTTTCTTGACACTCCTGCAATCACCAGTTAATCTCGAAGGTATTTTGGTCCAATTTTCACTATTTGGGTAAAAAGTCAAAATGACAGTAATTTTTCGTTTTGTTGCTATTTATAACAATTTTACACACTTTCTATAGTTTTGAGTCATTTTTTCCCCTAATGGACTAATGCAAAGGTGGATTGAGTTGGATTTTGTAGTTTTTACCAGAGATTCTTGTGGATTTCAACATTATGTTGGTCGTTTGTCACCATGGGTAGGTATTTTCACTACCCAACATATAGGTATTCATTCAATCATGCATTTTTTTCATTATCCTATAAATGTCACTCTTTATGCCTTAGGTACAAACCCATTTGTTTTGACACAAAACCTTCCATATGCTATAAGTAGTGTTGTTATCAAGTGGTAGAGACTTACCGAACATGGGTGCCCTAGCTAGATACCCTACTTTATTTGGTGCCCATGCAGATATTTTTTCCATAGGACTGGGAGTCCCTTATAGATAATACACCACTTTATGTTGAACCTCATTTCTCATTCATAAACATTTGAGCTTTTACCTAGAGGACTCCCAACCGAGTTTAGTTTAATCTCTTTTCCACCTCGTCTTCAAAAAGTGAAAAGATTGCAAGTGAACTTGTCTCTTTCACGCTCGAAAATTGGACTTGAAAGGACGTCTATTTGGCACAAGTTTATCCATTTTTCACACCAAGTAGACTAAAGTCCATGAAAAAGGACATTTTTTGGCATTAAGTTGTGATTGCATCTCATGCCCTTGCTTGCAATATTGAGCTTATAGCCGATTCTCTCTTTGCATTATAAATTGTTTGCCTCGGCAGTTTTTGCATCCTCAACCAAGCAGATCCTTGTTTATATTCTTCGCAATTTGAAATCCTATACCTAGGAGGGAACATTCCACCAAGTGTCCATCTTCCGCATGCATCTCCTTGCATTTAGCATAGGTATCTTCCACTACTAAAACTAGTTTTGCTTACTTATGACACTCATTTCCTCTGTATCATAACATTCATTTGTCTATGAAAAAAAAACAAAGATGGGCGAGAAGGGAGTATTATCTTATGTTGGCAGCAGTCGTGTCACCTTTGAACAGAGCACAAATTTATTGAGTCCATTTGTCATCATAATTTTGGGATTAGCATGGCCTTAGGAAGTTGAGCTCATTACAGAGTCTTCTCTGTCAACTATTTACTCTTCTAATCCCTTTAGAGAATTTCATTGATGCCTCTTGCATCTCATGGTTTCATCATTGTGTCTATGATGTCCGATTCTTCCATACATCTCATGCTCTTGTTCAAAGGAAGTCTATCAACCTGTGTCAGCCAATCCTCAGAAATATTGACTTTGCATGTCGGCCATACCCTTAGTTTGTCTCAGTATCACATGATATTGTAGTCCTATCAGACACCTTGGTCCTACTTTCATCATTGAAAGGTAACCTTGAACTCGAAAGTCTACTTTTCATCCTTGGTCGTTGACTGGGTGGCTCCCCTTGTGTTCGATGACAAGACATCTATTCACACATTGGAATTCATGCAATGTCTTGGATGCCATTAGCCTTATTTGTGGTTTCCTCACCTTTGTCAACATTTTTCCTCATTGGTTTTTATTCATAGGGTCCTTTTCGTGTACCTCTTGCACTTGGAACACACGAAATACACACAGGGTCGTTGGTTTGTGAACATGTTCTTCGTCTGATTTCCTCCAAATCATGAAGCTCCTGCTTTGTACCTCGTGCTAACTGATGAGATATATCTTAATTCTCTCCTTTCCGTGAGTATCCTTCCATCGACTTCAAATCATCTATTCTAGAAATGGGACCTAGAATATTATGAGTACCTTGAGGCTTGCATTCATTAGTGGAAATTTATCTCACAATTGACAGTTGGGAATACATCAATATCTCATGATCGATAGATTCTTCAGGTGTTCGACACCGACTCCTCTATTCATACTTGTAAGAATGTACTCGGTGCCTTGATAGCTACTTTAATTATCGGTAGGCTATCTCACGTTTGTTAATGGTATACCTCAATGACTAGTAATCAAATTATGTCTCATTGTGTTTGACCTCAACTCTTTTATTCACATGATGTAGACTTGCACCTTTGGAGGATTATGTAGAAGAATTGAAGACATCACTATGTGGCCGCAAATTTCCTGAGTTGTTGCTTCTTTTTCATGATGACTTCAGTGATCATGGGAGATCATATTGTACTCCATTGTATACAAACATCTTCAGATTGATTTTTGAGACTGGTTTTACTGGGCCTTTTTCATGACTGTGACAACATTTGGCATGTAACCACATTTGTATTTTCCTATTCATGGCCATAGACAGTTGTTTGGTATATTTTCACATGGATCTACAGTATAATTCTATTGGCAGTCATGTATGAAAATTTAGTGCAGAATGTATGAGCAACTAGTTCTTCTAGCTGGTTCCCCATCACTTCACTTCTGGGTTGTTTATAATGTATTTTGGCCATCGCATATACTCCTCTGAACTCACACATTAGGGGGAATCTGTTATAGCAAGATTTTCCTCAACCTATGGAAGCTTGCACATAAGGCCTTTCTCCATTTCCCCATGCAGACTTATCATCCCTATTTGTAAAATCTAGAGCTAAAAATACATATTTTTCCACATGTATGAATCTTGCCTACTATACCGCATGCGTATATGTAGGCTGCACCACTACACACCGCATACATCGATAATTGTGCCAAAAAATGAAAATTAATATTGAGTTTCCATGTCATGACAAGAGATCTATGATCCTTGGCCTTCCATATACTGGAAACGTTCTGACTCATCCCTTTAGTTCCATTTGAAGGCTATAAATGGGCCAATTATGAGCTATGGAAAAGAAGAGAAATAATTCAACTTTTAGAGCAAAGTTACTCTGGAGAAATTATTTACTTCATATTGTGTCTGCATCCTTTTGTCCTTTAAGTCTGAACATAGTGTTCAACCCCCAAGCTCTCATCATCATATCCACAGAGGTAGCATCATCATAGCCACATAGGTACATCTAGTTGTCTATCACCTCCAACACTACTGTTTGGCACACCATCCTAGGAAAAACCTTCAACACTACTAGTAGTATCCATGGAAATCATGTAGTAGTACATAGTTACTACAATTCCATCCAATCGATCATAATAGTGTCAATCCATAGTAGTACAAAACTACTATCCAGTGGTAAACAACCACTCCTAGTAGTGAAAAACTACTATCTAGTGAAACACAATCACTACTAGTGGAACACATCCACCATAGTAGTTCATAACTACTATCAAGAGACACACATTATCCATTTCAATCAACTACTAGCTACACAATCTATCACCATGTAGTACAATAGTCTCCTGGCATCAAATCATATCATCGTATGCATCATCTCTTGAGTCCATACTCCACCTGAGTAATAGGGAATGATGTTGAATAATTCATGTGATGGACTCATGACACTCAATAGAGTGTCTTGCATAAGTCACTTCACTCAACATAGTGATACAGAGACCACTCTTCTAGTCTGGACATACATCCTATAAGAATGATTGTCCCAACAAATGTTGAATGCCCCGTAATGGGATACAAGAACCATTCTCTCCATTGTATCATCTCTAAGTCATACTAGCATGATGTGAATGCATGATATCTAAGTTGTACTGGTATGATGTGGACTATCATCTACATCATCTATAAGTCATACTAGCATGATGTGAATGCATCATATCTAAGTTGTACCGGTATGATGTGGACTATCATCTACATCATCTATAAGTCATACTAGCATGATGTGAATGCATCATATCTAAGTTGTACTTGCATGATGTAGATCAATGTGTTTGCATCATATCTAACCCGTACTAGCATGGTGTCAATGAACCATCTCTAAGAAGTATTAGAATGATGTGAGTCATAAAAATCATCTCTAAGATGTACTAGCATGATGCTACTGCATCACATCTAAGTTTTACTAGCATGATGTGACTGAGGCACATGCATCATCTCTAAGTTGTACTAGCCTGATGCTAATGCATCATATCTGAGATGTACTAGCATGATGTGTCTCAATACATATGTATCATATCTAATATGTACTATCTTGATGCCAAAGAATCATATCTAAGTTGTTCTAGCATGATACAGATAACCACTCCCTTTCAGCCAAGGGAGCAATCTCCACAACTCCCAACTTGTCCCTCAAGTATGTAAAATTTATCTTGGATAGAGGCTTTGTCAAAATATCAGTTTTCTTCTCATCATTGGAGATGTACTAGAGAATCACTTCTCCCTTCTAGACTTTATCAAGGATAAAATAGTACTTGATCTCAATGTGCTTCGACCTGTCATGGAACACAAGATCCTCTAAAATCTTCACACAAATTTGTTTATCACAATATAACATAGTTGAATCCAACACTTGATCAAATAGTCCAAAAACCATCTTATAGATCCATAATGCTTCTGTATAATCATAAAAAGTTGCAATATTATTTTCTTATGTAGTGATGATTGTAACAAACTTATGTTTCCTGCTATCCCATGATATCATAACAGATCCCAAACTGAAACATATACCAAAAGTACTATTTATATCATATGCACTCCATTCCCAATCCGAATCAGTAAATCTATGTAGTTGTACGTCATTGTTTGACGCATATCTCAAACCATAATTTAGCGTCCCACTAAGATATCTCAAAATCTACTTTGCAACTATCTAATGCGCATGTCTAGGTTCCACCTGGAACTGTCTCAATGTGTTCACAACAAAGATAATGTCTTGTCGGGTATTAACCAAATACATCAATGAGCCAATCAACTGTTGGTATAGGGACAAGTCCACTAGATCAGAATCAAAGTATCTAAACTTTCTTAGATCCGTCACGATCAGAGTTTCTATGGATTTGAAATCCATCATCCCAAACTTCTAAAGGATATTTACAACATACTTCCCTTTCCCTAGGAATATTTCACCATGCTTCTACCATACTTCTAGTCCCAAATAATAATGCATGAAACCAAGATCCTTCATATCAAATTTACAGGATAACTCCCTCTTACATTGAATAATGAGAGGCTCTGCACCAGTCAGAAAAAAATCATCAACCTTGTAATAAAGGTTTGGATCAACATAGCTCTTGGAAAATCCAAGTCTCGTTAGGTACTATGAATTTGTGCATAACAAGATCTTGAAGCTTTCTTGATTCCATGCAAGGCCTTATTTAATATGCATACATGGGTTTCTCTCGGGTGTACCTCAAAACCTTGAGTTTTCTCTATGTAAAGTTCTTCCTCAATTAATCCATTGACAAAAGCGGTCTTTACAACCCATGGATGCTACAAGAGATATGATGACTCTAATAGAGGTATATCTGGAAACTGGAGAAAACGCCTCATCATAGTATTCTCCCTCTTGCTGGAGAACCCTCTAGCCATAAATATTTTCTTCTATCTATCAATACTCCCATCTATTGCATGCTTTATCTTGTAAACCCATTTTTAAGTTACTACAGACTTTCCTTCAGGTCTAGGCACAATTTCCCATACATCATTTTTCATGATGGATCAATATTCTTCCATCATAGATTCCTTCCATTATTTCTTCTTGACTTCTTCTTCAAAGGTGGAAGGTTATGCATTGACAAGATTTGTCATGAGTGTAGCATAAATAGATAACCTTTTGGGCCTCTTTCTCTCCTTGAAGGTTTCACTAGGAGCTTTATACATTTCTACTTCTTTCTGGTCTTATGTACACACTACAAGGAAAATACCCTATAGCGGAGGTTTTTACAGAATCCCCTATAAAAATATACCAAAAATATTTTTATAGTGGAGGTCACTAGTGAAGGTGCGTGGGAAGATGTTTTAGCAGACAATTTTTAATAGTGCATTTATAATCCTATACCGCACTGGTGTGCCACCATATTTAAATGCACCAGTGCTAATAAACAATGGTGCACCCTTGTAGAGTTATTTAAAAAATAAATAAAAAAATGGTGCACATCATATAAAAGAATATCAAAATCACCGGTGTGCCCTAAACGGATGCACCGGTGCACAACAAACAGTTTTGTCATCTAGATTTTTTCTTTCAAATTGCATACCAGTGTGTCGTTTTCCCCTTCTCGCATGGCTGGGCAACAAACAACTCCATAGTCTGCGCTTTTTTTAAAATGCATAACGGTGCGACTTTGTCTTAGTGGTGCACCGGTGAATTCCATATGGGGCACCATCACATGTTTTTAAAATGAAATGGTGCATTATCTGCAACATTTAGCACCGATGTGCTTAACATGATCACATCAGAATAGGGTTTAAATAAAAATTGACAATAAAAAAGATCACAGGCACTAGTGCGCACAAAACGGGAGCACCAATGCGTAAAAAAAATTGCACAGTCTGCGTTCTTTATTAAAAAAATAAAAATGGTGCACATTTGTCCTTCAGGTGAACCAGTGTGCTCTCTATGGTGCAACTTCATAGTTATTTTAAAAATAAACCGTGCTCTATCTACAACGGTTTGCACCGGTGCGCTTAACGTGAGCGCACCAGAATAGGGTTAAATAAAAAATAATCGATGGTCCAAAACCATTTTTACCATTTCCAGTGCAAAGAAGAAATCAAGAAATGGTGCCACATTTTCCCAACTAAGGCACACTGTCATCGTTTCTTTCATTGCTTTCATTTTTTCCATTCGATGCTCAATTTGTGGGATTCCAATTTTTCCATATGGTGGGAAAATTTCATTTTTTTCACTACATTGAAACCATGCCTCCTCGATAAGAAAACATCTGGGTAGATTCTTTATTTCTTTGTAGATAGTATTTTTAGCAGATTAAATTTTGAAATTGAGTTAAATTTGCATTGTTTTTCAATTATTGTTATTATTATTATTTTCCTATGCGATACATTTGAGCCATTCAGATCCCACTGCGCACAATGCGCCCTGTAAATTTTACAGGGCACACAGATCATGTATAGTATTTTTTAGAAGGTGCATCGTATTACGAAATAGATCAATGTGTACTTATCCACGATGCACCAGTGCATCCTCAATAACATATGCACCATCCAAAATAAATAGTTTCCACTAAATGGTGTGTCATTTATATGTATGAACTGGTGCATTCATAAAACTATATGCATCATTGAATGGAAACCATTTATTTTCACCTGTGTGTTCTGAATAAATGCATAGGTGAGTTGTTTATAACAAACACACTTTTAATATTATGAATGCACCAGAGAAAATAAATAGTTTTAATTTTAACAATGTGTTGGTTGTAGGGAACGCACCGGTGAGTTCAAAAAACTATATGCACCATTTAAAACTATACACATCGTTTAAAGTAGATAGTTGTTTGAGAGATGTGTCATTTATAGGTAATGCATTGGTGCATACATAATAATGTGCACACCATGGAAAATAGATAGTTGTTATAGTGGTGCGTTCATGATATATAATACACCAATGCGAACATAATGGGGCATGTTGTGCGGTGCATAAGATATGTGAGCACACCGTTGGCAATGCGTTTCTGTTTTGCAGGTGCACTGAATATATATATATATATATATATATATATATATATATATATTGACAAAGTTTATGTTTTCATATTTTGAAATAAATTTCTCATTTAATGAAAATAGTTATGTTTTTATGTATCATGTTGATGTAATTTATATGTTAATTATGCAGAGACGTCAGTGCATGGAGGAGAAACAATAGATATTCGACTAGTACAATATGGTTCAGGAGTGGGAGGCCAAAGAGAGGGAGAGGGATTTGTAAAGATTTGTAACCTCGGCCTAGTATTGCAGCTACATGTCTTCTCTTGAGTAATGTAGGCCTCCTCAAGTACTATGAGGAGGCTACATCCCTGAAGAGGAATTCCTCCTTTCCTATGAAATTGATTCGTCGATGGGATGACAATAAACATGCATTTTAATATGGTCCTCATCAATGGTATTAGCCCACTGAGGAGGATATTTATTTTATCACTGGGATATCTATGAGAGGGGAGGATTTTCCCTAGTTTCCTAATGTCCCAGTGGCTGTTGCAGCTGAGATTCAACTTACCTGCTCTCAAAGGTATCTTGTGCGTGATATACCTTCTACTAGTGATTTTTAGGTGGTTGGTGGATAGTTACAGATCACCTCGTTCGGTGTAGAGAACGTTACTTGCCTCTCATTTTTACTATCAATAATTTCACACTTTATTGGTGATGGTGAACACATTAGTTGTGTGATTTTATATTATGTTGATTCTTTGATATAGAGGCCATGACTTATTAGGTGGTTTTCCATTTTCTTGAGGCAATTTTGTATAGCTATGGATAGATGTCGTGTTATGATAGATGGGATGGAGAACTTCCTAGGCCGATGACCGAGGTGCATATGCACATGTGGGGAGAGATGATTCCCAAGAGGGGCATGCCCGACTTTCCAGCTAGGATTAATAGGGAGGAACTTGATCTATTATCCAGTGAGGCAGATCATGCTTTCATGTTGGTTCATGCCCTTATGTGGGGATGGATTGGAAATGATGTCTCAACATCCTATGCATAGCAGATGAGCCACTAGATGATCGATATAATATTTAAATTAATATTGTACTTTCATTTTATTGTCTTACTTAATCCTAATAAGTTTTATTCTAGCATGTTCCTTAACGCATTTTATTAAATTTTTAAATGAAATTATCAACTAATTATTAACTTGTGTTATATTTTGTATATGTTGGCTCATTTTTTGGGGACATGCCTCCTCCCCCGCCACCTGATGCAAATGAGGAAATGGATGAGGCTGAGGCGGTTCAGGGTCCTCAGCTGCATATACCACCCAACATGTGGCGTAGGCCAAATCTCAGATATAGGATGGAGGTGTGTGACAGACAGAGTGTAGTTTTGGTTGGCACGGGAGTTCGTCCTATCCATATAAGAGAAATCAGTTATTACCCTGATCTATTGCATCTCTGGATAAAATTTCCATGTGACATGACATCTCTTATGTGTCATATCGTTGGAGCTGCTAGGTTACTACTAGCGATGAGGGATGGAATGTACTCCAACACTTATGATGATGAGGGTGGTGATGATGATCATCAAGGTGGTGATGGAGGTGCTTCTTCTTAAATAACTCCTCCTGGTCCTCCTCCGGGTGATGATGTTGATCATCAGGATGGTGATCAGGGTGCTTCTTCTTTAGTACCTCCTCTTCGTCCTCCAAGTGTTGATGTTGATGAGGGTGCAGGTGATCATGGTGATGTTGCAGATCAAGGTGGTGATGTTGCAGATCATGGTGGTGATTTTGATCACGGTGATGGTGGTGCTTCTGCTTCAGTACCTCCTCATCCTCCTCCTCCTTCGCCTCACCCAGATGAGCAGGGTGCATCACCTATTCCTCCATAGCATGCTTCTCCTGAGAGACTATGACTATATATTTAGTTATACCAGTTATTTGTGTTGTTGACCAAATATGTACATTATAGCAGTTATTTTACTTGTTCATACATATATATATATATATATAACATTTTTTGTGCATGTTGATGTACTTAATTTATATTCTTATCTTGATGTTAATGTTAGGTCATGTTATATAATTTTATCCATAAAGTAAAGTACTCTTAATTAAGTACTTGTTTTTTAATATATCTAAAATAAAGTGCTCATGTCTAAAAAAAGTCAAATTAGAAACAAAGTTGCTTATACAACATTTGGAATTTTTTTATGTATTAAGTGTATATATTACAAATGATAGATGAAAATGAACATGATGAAAATGAAAATACCAATTTTATTGTGTTTTGTAGTTAAGAGGTCTTGAAAAGTAAATAGGTTATAAAAAAGGGTAATTATATGTCTTATGTTATTATGAAAGTTTGGGCAAGTTAAAAGTAAATTATATTAATCTTCAACCTTACCTTGTATCGTTTATTGTGTTTTTGTAGTTAAGAAGCCTTGAAAAGTAAACAAGTTATACAAAAGGGTAAATATATATCTTATGTTATTAATTAATGTTTGGGAAAGTTAAAAGTATATTATATTAGTCTTCAACCTTAATTTGTATCGTTTATCGTGTTTGTTAGTTAAGAGGTCTTGAAAAGTAAATAAGTTATGTAGTTTTCTCATCATTAGAAGAATACTAATTTTAAAAATATTGATCATTAGTACATTGATGATATTAGTAAGCACAATGCAATAATTTTTTTGTTCAAATTACATTATACCAAACAATTATTACCCTCGTCGACCAAGGACTACATCTCAAAGACGGAATGTCATAATTAGCAGGGTAAAGCAACTGTCCATTTTTATCTACCAATTACTTGTGGTATGTTGCTCCTGGAATATTTTCTGCATCTGAATTCAAATTTGAATCAGGATCCTGCAAATTTGGATACATTTTTATTTAGATTGACATGGATAAAAAAAAAAATTCAATGAGATAATTGAAACATAAATAAAATAAGTTAAACTTATTGGAGATGGAAAGGCAGAAATTCATGATGGACTTTGAGAAATATGGAATGGGCTGGAATTTGAAGAATTGGCCATTTGATCATATAATAAGGTTTCTTCCCTGCATTTCAGCAAAATTAGCAATAAAGATTCTTCTACATATCTAAAGTAAATTTCGAGGAAAATACCACAATCTGAGTTTGAATATAGTTTTGAAACAATTTTTTAAGAATAAGGTGACATAAAAAACGTAAAATGTATATTGAAGTATTGCAAGTCATGTGAATTCATCCTAAAAGAGAATTTGAGATGAATATATTATTTTGTGTGAAAATTAAAGTTCAAATAAATTTAAAAGCATCATGGTGCGCTTATAAACGACACACGCACCAGTGCACATATTAATAATAAGCAACGATGTGTTGAAAAATCAACTACATCGTGTTTCGAGATTTTGTTAATAAAAAATAATTACATGTCTCCGGTGTGTTAATTAATATGGATGCACCAGTGCGTAATGAAATATGGCCACACCGACGAGACTTACACAAATTCACCATTGTTACACATCAAATTTCCACACTTAAGTACCTCACCGTAAGTGTCACAAGTGTTTGTAAAAGTGTTATATGCACCTTGGTTTGTGTCACATACACCTTGACACCATCAAAGAACAATTTTCACAATCCTTAGTAAATGAGAAGGAAAAATATATCATATGAAGGTCAAAATCCTATTGTTGTGAGTGGGAAATCCCTCTACGGACTACCATTTAGGGTTATATTATGCATGCAAATAAGACAAAAAGAATCCTACTTTCTACCGTCGTCCCAGACCTAATCCCCATTTCTTTTAAGAAAATACAGTTATATGAACATACCTTGTTTCGGGCATTCGATGTTGATCCTTCTTCACGCTTGATCGCTTGTTGATAGAAACTCTCCTCCCAAGGCTGACCTACAATCACACAAAACAAGCAACCAACTCTACATGCATTTGATATGTAGATTAATGGGTTAGAGATTCAAACATATATTCAATAAACTATGAAGAACTCATATAGTGGGACGGGAAAATAATTTCTTTATTATTAACTTTAATGAATCAACTTACAATGTCGAGACTGGCCACCGCTCCATGAACCTGGTCCTGCACTCTTCTTCAAATGTCCTCCAACTTCTTTGTTCTGTATCTCTCCTTGCACAAATATGGCTAAAGGGTTGGGACAATGGGAATGTGAAATTGGGTATAGTTTCTTTACTATAATTCTCCTCTTCCAAATGGGACCCCTACCCCTTCTTTTATAGGCTAAAAGAAGCTAGGTATTTGGTCGAACCCTCGGCCATGCATGGCCAAAAGGTTTAGTTAACTCACCCAAAGTTGTGTGTTTCGTCGACAACTTTCCTTTTTTCATGCTTTTGTAGGTACACATGGGCTATTTTAGGTCATCTAGCGTGTACACGCGTGCAGTAATGGAGTAGGGCACGTGGGCCTTTATAAAAGAGGTTTTTAAGAAGAGTTGTTCAACAGTGTTTTGGAAAAGAAGGAATATGAGATGGCTTGATGCCAGGTAAGCATGTTTGGTGAAAGTTAGGGTTATAACAGATGCCCCCTAATGTGTGATGTCATAAGAGCATCTGATGGCCGAAATACAGTAACAATCTTCACTGTTGTACCGAAAAATTGAGCCCAGGGACCAGGAACTGGGAGGCGCCGTATGAAAAATAACAATTGTCTCACTGAGGTAGGCATACCCATGCTCGAGATAAAATAGAATCATGGCTACCAATCAAATAAACTATAGATCCATGTACTATAACTATATAAAGATTAGCCACGAACAATACATCTCGAAATCAAAACGATATACATATAGAGTATCCATCTTCTAGAAGATGATATGGGCTGATGGCTGGAGATGAGGTCTTCAGAGCTCGAGCAACAACTTCAAAATCTTCAAAAATTAGGTAGGAGTGTAAATATGAGTGTACGACTTCACTACCCATAGGTCTTCAATGACTCATCAGTCATGGAATAGATAATCTTGATGATCAGACTAAAAGCTTCATTGATTTCGAACAAGGACTTGATTGGACGTTCATAATGGTCGGGTATGAAGGCAAGAGACAAACTGCAGAGGGGCCGACTTAGGCTTGGTGAAAAACTTCCCTTGGACAATAACACGATAAATGATGAGACTCAGGAAGCATGGAATTAACATAAGTTTATGAGGCAGGAGGCAACGCAAACTCTCCATATGTTTGGAAGAGTAACCAAACAGAGGAGGACACAACTCTATGTAGCGAGAACAACTTCCTAAGGTCGTATTAAATCCCAAGGTTTGATGAACAAATGAACATATGTGCTTTATCCAAGGGTGACTCATGATGCTTCCAATGAAGAAAATACTTTTCCCTTCCTCTTTTTGGGGTATATTTGATTTTTTTGTCTTTTTTTCAATAATTTTGGAAAAATAATAAAAGAATGTTACGTTACAAAAGAGGATCGAGTGTCACAAACATACTATTTCCAAGCGCACGGAACACATGGATGCTTAGGACAAAGGGGCATATGTAAGAAAAGGACACTCGGTAAAAATCCTCTAGGGGCCAAAGGTGTCAAGATGCATAGTCAAAGTGCTACAGGGCTTGTGTATAAGGCATGCTTCAGATGGTTCAGTTGAGAGAAACATGGAGCCGGCATTAGGCCAAAGACATGGGTATGCAAATGCGATTAATAAAACACACAATGGTAACATCCTTCGATGTGATTTTAACGAGCCCAGAGAAGGTAAGCTCGACGGTTTTTCATATTTAGAGAGTCTGAAAAAACATAAAAGGAGACTCCACTGGGGTACCTTTTTCAAAGGTAGTCTAGTTGGTTCAAAAAAGGGGTGAACTAGAAGTAACAAGACGTCTACTCAAAACCATTTTAACGAGTGTGATAAAGACAAGATCACTCGGCCATTTTTTCATTTTTAAGGAGTCTGAAAAAATCTTAACTATGGACTCCGTCAGGAATGTTCTTCTGGACCAGTTTAACGAGTGTGAAAGAATAAGGTCACTCAACGATCTTTTCAATTTTAGGGAGTCTAAAAAGATCTTAACTATGGATTCCATGGGGATTCCTTTTTCATAAATTTAGTTGTTCAGGCCCGAAAAAGGGTTAAAATTATACCTGAGGGTACTCTTCTAGAGAATGGAAGTTCCTTAGAGTATACCTTTGTTCGTACAGTTGACTGTCCGCACCGAAAAAGGGGTAAACTACCGCCGAATAGCCGTGACTTCAAATTTCAGTTTAACGAGCATGAAAGGTCACAAGATCGTTCAACAATATTGTCATGTTTAGAGGGTCTGAAAAGGGATTAAAAGAAGACCCATTATGTGTTTTGGGGGTCCCGAGGGTGAGGTCAAGAGTGAAAATGAATCATGCAAATGAGGCTCAAACTTGTAATCAGGAAAAACAACAAGGATTCTCGAGCCTACAGTGATTAGAGACAACATGGATACCATAATGCAAACAGGATCTATCGAGGGAATCCATGTTCCGGTAAGCTCTACCACCAACTCGCGACACTTCTAAAGCACCAATGATGGTTCTGTGTCGCAACCTGATGGGATCGATCCTATGGAAAAGGGATAAAGACAATGAGATACAAAATTCAGGGTAGAAACCTAACCTACATGCTCAAGTTGATCATCTGAGATTTTTCCATGAATCGTCAAAAGTGTCACAAAACTCAAAAAATTATCTCGATACCCGATCATACCCCTCCCATGCAACTCCTGAATCACTCTAAATGGATTTTGGTTTAAAGAAAATGATAAGGGAGGCCAAAAAAGTGACAAAAAGAGGCCAAAAAGTCTATAAATAGAAGTTGGCAGCTCATTATCACCGTTGCTAATTTGGAAATTGACTCTGGAGCCAAAAAACCCCCTTTGATAAAAGTGGTGATTCCAGGAGCTACAGTGGATGAAACGACCTTCTGTCTAGACCAAGGAAGTACAAACTCTCGTATCTTGCAATTTAAATCTTTACTTTTGTTTTGGGTTCCATGTTTTGGGGGGCCATCAACCTTTAAAATGTCAGCCCTAGGTCCATGTGGGCTGTCTGAGGACAGGCCGCGTGTACATTCAGGCAGAGTAAAAATTGCACGTGTGTACATGCGACTGTCAGAATTACAGCCCGCATGGACCCCCTTTAATGAATAACAAATGTTAAAAAGCAAAGGCTAACCCTCCTGAACTTTGGTGTTTTGCAGGATGTATGTTCACTAGAGAGAAAGAGAGCATGAGGAAGTTAGTGAGTTGGTTGGGGAAGACCCCAATGTTGTGGCTACCTTGATGCAATGTGGGTTGCTAAAGTTTTTTTTATGTCCTTTTATGCGGGCACAACCTAGGCTACTGAATGCCTTGGTTGATTATTTGCATCTAGATGCAAAGCCTTTCATATTAGAGGGGTGTTGACAGGAGAAATTGACTGTCCTTCAACTGGAAGAGTGGATCCGGTCCGGGGTTGTCTAAATAACCCAAACCGTTTGGTATAACCCACCCTGACGGGTTTAGCAGCTCTGTTAGCCGATCTAAGTCCTAAGAAAACAAAAGAAAACTACTCTAAATTAACTAATTTAAATGACAAAAAATAACAATTAAAACGAACTAATAAAGAAATCTAAACTATTATATACAATCTAATACCTAAACTATACAACTATAATTCTATAAAATCAAATGTTCAATTACCAACAGATTCAGCTTTAATTACAAATGTACAATATTTACAAACTAAGATTTGAATGAAAACCTGCAAAACTCATTTGTAATCTGTCCTAATATAGCGAAACTATTGTTTTTTTATTTTTATAATTTTATGAGAAAGAAGTAGAATAAAAACTATCTAAGATAAACATCTAAAATAATAACTCTAACTAAGGATCTAAACTAATATATTTATCTAAACTAAACTACTTATATGACACTAATAAACTAACTATTAAACACTAAATAACAAACTGACCTGAAGTAACGCTTCAGGTTTGTCCTGTGTATGATGGTTGATTCAGCTGTTCGGAGGGAGTAAACCCGCTCCGGATTATCCACGAGCTTCTTGTGGATAAGAAGTGGCTATTCTTTTCTTATATTAATAATAGGACAAACAAGACATAAAAATAACAACAATCTTATGATTTATAAATAATCACAATAAGATAAATCTGTATGCAACAATTTATACAAAACAATTCAATTGATGAAAAAGATAAACCCGTATTCATTAAATTGAATTAAAGTGACTGTTGTATTTTCAAATAGGAGATATCAGATATAGACAACATGTAAATCAAATCATATCAACATGCAATGAATTATGATAGCTAAAGTAGTCTATAATTAATTGCAAATTGATATGCAAAACCTGAAACAAAAGTTTGATATATTGAAAGCGAAAGCTGTTACAGGACATCAACTTTCGTCTCAGTCTGAATCAAAAATCCATAGTCTGGTTCTCTCCACAGTGATGATGATTGTTTATTACAAAAAATACTAAGTATTTAAAGACCTCCCACAAGGTAAAACATCCTTGTGGGTGTTATCAAAATAGTTTACAGGAAATCTGGAGACAATCTCCCAAATCTGACTAAAACTAACAATCTTAAAACAAAACCAAATCTAAAGTATCTCCTAAACTGCTACAACAAGCCCAATTGATCATTGTAATTCACATGCACCTGAAAGAGGACAAGAATAGACAATATTAGAAGATATTTTATTGATAAAATTGATAAAAAATCTAATTTTTAAGACTAGCTACAGAATCTTGCGATTTTGTAGCTGGTCTAAATCAAACACAGAATCGTTTTAAAACCAATTCAAAACTCAAAGAATTAAATTCAAACTATTAAACAAGTATCTAATTGCTATTTGAAAACAAACGAATCATTCAAATCAAAAACTGTTATACTAATTCGAGAGCAGACAAGATTTTGATCAATCGAATGATTACAGGGATACATGTACTCTTTTCCACTTGTTACCACAATTTCCAGTAAACAGAATCATATTGGATAGCAGATAACTCGACAGTAAGGAAATTGTTTTCATGAACCAATTGAAATCAACACCAATTAGGAACTAGCTAAACAAATTTTCCATGCAATAGCTTATGTTGCTTTAGACATCAACAAAGTTATTGTCGAATCCAAATGAAATCCACAGGATCATTTTTCAAATTGATAGAACTATATTAAACAAATACAAACGATCATGCTAATCGTGGCACACAGCCATCACT
This sequence comes from Picea engelmannii, assembly GCA_009831015.1. Lineage (NCBI taxonomy): Eukaryota > Viridiplantae > Streptophyta > Pinopsida > Pinales > Pinaceae > Picea > Picea engelmannii. The sequence continues at coordinate 272,389 of ML776859.1, read as the reverse complement.
TGCAAATCAAATCAAACAGGAATGAATCAAAATGGTTTGGGGCGATGAAATGGTTATGAATTAACATTGTTTCCATGATTTTAGCAAATATATCTTCAGCACCCAAACAAGAATATCGATTCATTATAAAAAAGAATCATTCCTGGTAAATCAAAGTCAACAGGGTTTTTTTGAGTTTATTAGATTACATCCTATTTATTAACCCAGTCACTAATAATGACACATAACACATATAAAGGATGATACCAATTTAAGCCCATGAAATCGTTCCAAAATCACACTATAAGCACTAAATCAGAGATGATAGAATCCAACCACAACAAAATCGTATCAAATCAAAACATAACCACGTTCTAATTTTAGCACAAAAATCTCCTGTACAAGTCAAATGCGATCGAAATCCAAACGAAAGCAAAACCAATTGATTTCGTTAATTCAAACTGATAGAACTATTCTAATACGAATCAAATCAAGTGAAAACCAATCAATTGCTAAACTGGGCACGACAAAATCACATACCAAAACATAGCTACATTTGAGTTTAGTGAAAACGAATTTACTGTATGGGAAACAAAATCATTTCAAATGTATTTAACGAACAAAGCAAATTCGAAAGAAAAAATGAATATGTTACAATGATTCTAGCAAACTTACAAAGCAAAACTCATATTGAAATTCATACCTGAACAATAAGAAACGGCTTCGATTATGATAATTTGGAATTGACGAAGGCTGTAGCCGATTCGACATTCCTAAAAACAATCGAACCAGTGGTCTTTTGTTTTTTTTCCAGTGGCTTGAAGCTTGTCCCTTTCTCTCGACAGCATCGTAACTTGGTTTTCTAAGGATTTGATCTTCGACTGCAATAAGGGGACATCGTTATAATAACGCTCTACCAACACATTGCATTGGATGCATGATGTCTATTCGAGCTTCGATAACACAGGCGAGGGTTTGTTTAAGCCAACAGGGGTTTCATTAGGCAACTTGATTCTTGGGTAGTTGGGATTGTTTTTAAGGCAAGGGGGTAAATTAGAGACGTAGTCATAGGATTGCTCAGAGAATAGGCCATGGGAATAGGGGTACTCTTCTTCTAGAAAATGCTCGATATCAGAGTCTGAGTCCTCGCTCAGGACTATGGGTTTTTGGTTAGCATTTGGCTTAGGTTTATTCCAGGCGAATCTCGATATCAATCGAGCATTCTTCTTACCCTTGTTGTTGACAGTAAGATTACCCTCGACTTTCTTATTCATGGGCTTCTTGACAGCCTCAGCCTTTTCTATTATGATGTCAGGAAAATCGATGTTAGGGCCAACCAAGGGTTTGGCGGGGGGGAGAAGAACATGAAATGGCACGGGTGGCCCAGCCATAGTCTCGCTGACCACAACCTTATTGATCTGGACAGACTTTGGATTAGCAAAGCCATTTCTAGACAGAAAGGCTTGCCAATTATCGCCATGAAGGTTTAAATGATGAACGACGATGAGTCTAATTAATCCATGGTGAAACAGACTGCTATCAGCCTTCTCACGTTTGAACCTCTTATCCATATTGTAAAGACTATGCAAGAAATAAAACAACATGTTCAATGGATAACCCATCAAATTCATTAATAGCCGAAGGTGATACAAAAATACTAATCCATACGGACCTTCACAGGTCACAAATTGTCTTACAATCACCAAAAGGTCATGCCACCTAAGTTTTAGGGTGGAAATAGGCATACCTTTATCACAGGAGACAACCTTCCTTGATATGAATAGCAATGGCCACGGCACTTCATCAACTTTGGAGTTTTTAAACCATCGCTGGCCTGTAGCTGCCAGTCCTGTGGCAGAGCTTATGAATTCTTCATTCGGCTCAAGCTGAATGTCACCAATTTTATCCCTACACCTGTCAAAGGTAAGGGCGAATTGTTGTGCAACAAAAATATTGAAACCCTCGAACCTCTGTATAAATGTGAGCCAACCATTGTTCTCTAAATCCTTGCGGGTATTATCGAAAAGTAGTAGAGCTTGGATACCATTTGGCTCAATACGCACTACGGGTGCCATAGACAGGAGCAAACAGTGGGCGAGGTGAACAGGCCAGGGTTTGAACACAGCATATGCAGGGGCAGAGTGCTCACAGGCTTAGCCGAACACTAGCAAAGGTGAACTGGGATAGGGGGAAACATTAATGATAGAATGTGCGAAGGTGGTGGAGCTAGTCCAGCCCATGCACAACAGTCATATCCCATAGTACAACCGCCGACGCAAATAACTATTCAACCCACTATGCATATGCTAAAAACTATGCCATTCAATAATCAACGAAACAAATGGTAAGTCGACCAATACTTGAGCAAGAAATAATATTAGCATAGTTTTAAAGCCAAAGCAATAATTTGAAATCATACCAAGGGTTTGATCATATGAAAATATGTGTTGTGTGAAAAGATTTATACCAAGGGTCCAACCATAGCACCAATGTATTTTCATAAAACCAATGATCAAGAGAATCTATTAAAAACTATATAAATCAAACCACCAATGCATCACAAACTCGATCAAAAGAATACCATCATAATCTTGTAAAAAGAAGTCATATTAACAAATAAGAATGCCAAATGAATAAGGATCTCGGAGTCTCGTCAATTGTATAACAAGAAATGAACTGGAAACACAATGAGCATATAAACAAGAGCGATTATAACAATCCAGTGGCGTTTTTCAATATGACTTTGAAATCAAAGTTTTCACGCTTGCAGTCATGAAAATGAAAAAATAATAGTGTCGTTTTATTCGAAAATTGCGACGAAAATCAAAGTTTGCAAAACAATGGTGTAGGCAGCTTGTAAGTACAATAGAAAAATGTGTATTGGCTACCAACAATGGTGACACACTGGGCAAAGCATTTATCTCTGCCAAAAGAAAAAAAACAAATTTAGATTAGGATAATAAGAAAAATTTCTAACTCAAAAGCAACAACCAGAAAACTGTATAGACATCATCATTAAGAAAATATTCCAGCAGTGTTTAAAGGATGAAAACTGATAACAGTCCTAAGAAAAGTGAGTCACGATATTAAAGATAAAATCATCAATACTGTTGATAGAGCCACTGCTTCCAGCAGGCGTCCATAGCCTCGACAGGGTTGCCATTTAACCCACTCTGATATTTGTATCCTGCCAAGAAGTTCCAGATCAGAATAAAGGACATTTTAAGGTTAGAGGTTTCTTATTTGCAAATTTTCATATACCCGACATTGCTTCGCTGCCAGCAGGCCTGTTTAGTACCCCGAAGAAGTTGTCTTAGCATCATGCATGCATTTACCCACTACCAGCAGACCTGTTCAGTATCCCGACGGGTTTACAAGCACTTCCCACAGCTCTATTATTGATTTATTTTATTTTTTAAAGATATATGGTTGAGCGGGGTGACGCTGAAAATTATGATGTTTTAACATATTTTTTACAGACCTCAGCAGAATTTTTTAGAACTGTCCTTTATTAAGATCCAGAGATGGTTTATTTACAGAACCAACTTTCTAAGGCAGGGAGACATCTTATGAGTCATTCCCTTAAGGAAAAGGGACAGCGTAAAAAGATAATAGATGATCATGACAGGCTTTACTCAGAGATTGAAATCAGTCAACTTCTTTCAAACAACAGTTTTTTTCCAACATAGATGTAAATTTAAGAAGTATGCCATTGATGTTTATACAATGTTTCATTGGTCATTTCTGTGAAAGAATTTTCTATTTTCCATGTCTGAATAGCTCAGTATGTAGGTATGTGAATTTCCAAAAACAAAAAACTGATAAGGGCAAAGGAAAATCAAAACCAAAACAACAAACAAAAAGCAAACAAAAGAAAAGTATGTACGTAATATACAAAGAGTTATCATCAAGAAAAATATATTTTCAGGGCTTGGACATTCACTGGATAGGTGTCAGGCTTCCCTTCTAGATTCTGCAATCGAAAAGAGCTAGGACCCAACTTCTCAACAATTAAAAATGGTCCAAGCCATAAGTTTTGAAGCTTCGTGTGCTCTCCCTTTCCCTCATGCGATTTGTCCCATTTCAATACAAGGTCACCTACTTTGAAGTTCCTATTAGAGGAAGAATTAGAATCAAACCAGCTTTTGACTATATTTTGATGCTGATCTAACTTACATTTAGCTTGGGCTCTTACCTCTTCTAGCTTCATCAAAGCATTAATTCGGTTTTCCAAAGGGGGACAATCTTCTTCTTGAATTTTCTACAATAACTGAAGTGAAGGAAGAAGAATGTGTGGTGGTAGAATTGCTTCTCTAACGTAAACGAGGAAGAAAGGAGAGTTACCTACAACAGCTTTTGGTGTTACCCTATCAGCCCAAAGCACGTTTAACAGTGCATTGTGCCAGTTTTTGTGATTTTTGGCCACCGTCCTCTTGATGATTTTAATCAAGTTCTTATTTGTTGACTCTACCAATCCATTGCCCTAGGGGTAATAACTAGAAAAATACTTCAATTTAATTCCTTTTTCTAAAGAGAACTCACTCATCTCAAGAGACGAAAAATAAGAAGCGTTATCGAATACTAAACAGTCAGGGATACCAAAACGAGTGATAATATTCGAAATTAGAAAGGCGATTACCTGACTGGTGTTGATAGTTCTTAACGCGGCAGCTTCAGATCACCTTGTGAAATAATTTGTGGTTGTTATAATAAAATTATGTTGCTGTGAGAAAGGCAGGTTGATTGGACCTATGATATCCAGGCCCCACTGCTGAAAAGGAGAGTCTACTGACACAGGTTGTAAAGGAAAGGCCAGTTTCTCTAACCGCCCTGACGCTTTTTGACAAATAATACACTTGCGACACAAGGTGTAGGCGTCTCTAAAAAGTGTGGGCCAGTAATAACTAGCTCTCAAAACTTTATGGACAGTGGTGTCACCACCGAAGTGCCCACCAGCTTCTCCGTCATGCAACTCTAGTAAGACTTTTTCTGCTTCGTCTTTCTCAAGACAGCGCATCAGTACACCATCAAAATTTTGACGAAATCGAATACCATTAACCAAATGAAAGGAGGCAGACATTAATCTCAACCCTCTTCTTTTAGTGGGATCCAGGTGACAGGGGGCTGACCCATGTTCAAGACAAAATCTTATGTCATCATACCAGGGACTGACAGAGTTTTGTGCACAACAGATTGTATTCTGATCGTACTGTCCTAGGTTTGACATATCTTTTTCTTCTTGCTGTCCTTCGGCTGAATCAACAACTAACTTACATAATCCTTGGCCTCTCACTATATGAGCTGGGGTAGTTTCTATGTCGTATTCCTGTAAAGAAGTAACCCAGTTAGCCCTCTTTTCTCCTAGCTCCTTCTGCACTAACAGGTTCCTAACGGCTAGGTAAGGGACAATAATCTTTGTCCTGGATTTCAAAAGATAAGACTAGAAGTGTTTGACTGCTTTGAAAACAGCGTAGGCTTGTTGATCTACCACTGGGTAATTTAGTTCTGAGCTTTTGAAAGCAGAGCTTATAAAGGCGATGGGTACTTCATTGTTTTCGATGTTCTTTTGAGTTATGACGACAGCGTAAGAACATTCGGAAGAAAAAGTGTAGAGCGTGAAGTCTTTGGAAAAGTCAGGGCTTATGAGAGAAGGAGCATCTATTATAGCCTTCTTTATTGCATTAAAATCTTGATTTTCTAAGGGTCCCCAATGATATTGTATGCCTTTCTTAATTAGGTTCTGCAAAGGTCTGCCCATTTCGGAGAAACTAGGGACAAATCTCCTCACGAAGTTAATCTGGACTAAGAAAGACTGCATGGATTTTTTGGATGTGGGAGGGGGAAGTTTCACGATGGCTTGAATCCTTTCAGGGTCGATAATCATTCCCTTGTTTGACACAATAAATCCTAAGAGTTTACCCTGTTCTACTGCAAAGATGGATTTTTAGGATTTAAGGAAATGTCGTATTTACGACATCGTTGTAGAACGACGCATAAATGGGCTAGATGATGAGTTTTTTTCTTAGAGAACACAGTGACATCATCTAAGTAAACTACGACATAATGATTGATTAAGCCTCAGAAAGCGATATCCATCGCTCTCTGGAAAGTGGCACCGGCATTAATCAATCCAAAGGGCATTTTTCGATAAGCATAGGTGCCCCATGGAGTGCGGAAGGTAGTTTTAATTTGGTCTGGAGGAGACATCAGGACTTGGTTGTACCCTGAGAAACCATCCAATAAAGATAGCCTCTCAGAACTAGATACCTGTTGAAGGATTTGTTCCATGGGTGGGACAGGATAGTTGTCCTTATTAGACGCTCTATTAAGGTTCCGTAAATCGACGCAAAGTCGGATTTCCCCACTTTTCTTCCGGACAGGGACAAGGTTAGAAACCCATTGAGTGTGCCTAACAGGGACAATTATCTTAGCATTAAGGAGTTTATTCAATTCCTTTTTCATGGTCAGTTCAAGCTTAGGGTGCATTTTTCTTAATTTCTGTTGAAAGGGTAAGATTTGAGGTTTCATAGGAATGATGTGTTGTATGATGTTAAGGTCAAAAGTTTTAAGGTCATCATACGTCCACGCAAAAACATCTTTAAATTCTTTGAACAATTTAATAAATGCAGCTTTTTCTTGCTCGGAACACCCAACCCCTAGATTAATGCATTGCGGATTGTCATTAGTTCCTAAGTTCACTTTTTCAAATAATAATGAGGAACTATTGGTTTTACAGTTGACCGATTTTTTGAACTTATCTTGAAGATCATAGAATTTCTCTAATCTAACTATAGATTTAGGGATCGAATTTGCCATGTCCGATGAAGTTTCAGGAGTTCTCAGATCTGGTATTACCGTGAAATCATGCAAATTGTCGTCGTGAGTACATTCGTCGATCACCGCACCTTGAAAAATTTCCTCCATATGCAGGAAGATAATAATCTGTTGATCGTCGTCGAAGACCCTCCAGTTTGTGATGTTGTTGGGAATGGATGGTCTGAACAACAGCTCGACGGAGAATGCATCCGGGGACAAGCCTTCTGCAGGAAAGAGTTTAGAAGCTACGTTAGCTAATAGATCTACTTCAGAATTATTCAATCTGGGAATAGAATTTATATTGAAAGTAGAAAATTTATTCATTAAATTCCATACCTCGGATTGGTAGCTCTTAATATGCGGAGACAGACAGTGGATAGAATCTCTTACCTGTCTAACTACGATTTCGGAATCGCCAAAGACAACCAAGTTTTGAATGTTCGTGTCTAAAGCTTTTCTGAGACCTTGCAGTAAAGCCTCATATTCTGCAGTGTTACTGGTACATTCAAATTCTAGCCTACATGCAATTAATGTTTTGTTACCTGCTGGATCGATAATAACACAGCCTGCACCAGCTCCTTCTTTGGACTTTGATCCGTCAAAATACAGAGACCAAATTTGATTTTTATCGGGTGCATGGGACCGTTGTGTAGAAGCTGTTGGTTGTACATATGCTACGATCTTGGACTGCTGTTCTGGATTGGTGATAGCTGAAGTCTCGGCCATGAAATTGCCGAAAAAGGTATCCATCCCTTGTATTTCGGGTGAATCGGTAGAAGGTGTAAATGGTTCGTTGGGATTATTCATATCTGTGTCTGTGAACTTAAGGTAGCGTTCACGGTTTACCTTGATCTTGTTGGGCTTGTTGTTCTCTGGAAGCCACAGGTGAGACCAATCTGTCGCAAAATAGCCATGTAACTGCTCCGACCAGTCCCTTCTTAAAAACATACCATACACTTCTGGAATATCCACAACAATAATATCAATTACTTGATGAACCTTGGGGTTAGACGATAATCTTATAAGCACATTCCTTAATTCACCTATAACTTTAACATCAATTCGATCAAGTTGGATGATTTTTAATGTGCATGGTTCAACCTTAGCATTAATATTCTGACATGCATACCACGACATTATATTGGATGTCTCTCCTGAGTCTACCATACAATTGTGCACGTTTCTATTAAAAATTTCGAAAGTTAACAAAAATGGAGGTACATTCTTGCGAGTACTAAGGGTGGTAGCTTGTGGTTTTTTACTAGCAGTTTCTAAAGCTACTTTATCTACATTATTTACATTATTTACAGGAAGGCTTCCTTTATCTTGAGGATCAGGATTATTTTTAGTGGTAGTCTTCTGAGAAACTTTGTTCTGAACAACCTTGTTACCATTTGAATTACTGTTTTTGCTATTCTCTAAGATGTTCTGTAACATTTTTCGCAGAAGAAATGAAAAATTTAATAACTCATAAACATAAATGTTAGCCCTTAACTTTTTGAGATCTTCAACTAAATCATAATCTAAGTTGGGGTTCACATGACTCTGTTTAGTCTCAGTTGGTTTAGATTGCTTTGGGGGCAAAGTCGTAGTGTTTTCGGAAGAAGGTTTGTTCGCTATCTTACTCCTAGTATTGTAGGGATGAACTGTCTCGAAGTTAGCTTGAAAGATGCTATCCGAGAAGTGTCCAAAAATTGTTTGGAGAAGACTCTTCTTCTTGAACTGTCTCTTGTTCAACGACCTCCTAAGGAATCTCAGGAGGTACCAAGTTATCCCAGGCTTCTAGAATTGTTTGTAAGGCATATTGCAGACTTTCTAGATTAAGGCCCTTAGTAGGAGGATTAGGTCGGTTGTTGGGAAAAGGCTTCCTGAACGGGGGTTTCTAAGGCCCTTTGCTCAAAGAAGCTTCTTCGGTCGTCCTTTTCAAGTCTATGACTTGATTTGACAGTTTCTGAATGACTTTAGTTAATTTTTATAAATCAGAGCTTTTAGGTTGTGTTTTACTTTGAGTAGGTCTAGGGAGGTTTTCGATCTTATTTTTGGAAGAAGAGCTAGTTTCGGTTTTGTTGCTAGTAGTGTCTTTTAAACTAAGTATGTATTTTTCAATCTGGCTAGCCTCTTCGAAGGCCTCTAATAGTGTGGATTTCTTGGATCGTTTAACCCAAATAGCTATACTTTGATGCAAAACTTTAGTATAGTATGCTATAACAAGATTCTTGGCAGGCATGGAATCTGTGGGGATTCGGTTCTTAAGTGTTAAGAATCTTTGATTAAAGTCTTTAATTTTCTCTTTTGGGTTCATTTTTAAGCTAGAAAGCTCCATAACTAGAACTTCCGGAGTTTTATCATCTCTGAACTTTTCCAAAAAGTAGGATTCAAACTTTTCCCAAGACACGATGGTATGGGGTTGCTGGGCAAAGTACCATGTAGATTCATTGCCCTCAAAAGTGTAAGGGAAAAACCTATAGACTACGTCTTCGTGCTCGACATTGCGGAGTCTTATGACTAACATAAACTTTTTAATGTGATCTTCGTCAATCTGTTTAGAGTCAGGGTCGAACTTGGGAAGCCACTTCTTTAGATGTTTGGGTAAGGGGTGTTGTGCCCTAAGTATGGCTACTGCATCCTGGTCGAGCCAAGGTCTAGCAGGGTTGTTCTGGTTGTCCATTGGTGTAGTCGGTGTGGAAGGATATGAAGGAGAACTGCCTTCATCAGAGGATTCTTCTCCCGAAGAAGAAGGGGATGATGGAGGTGGTGAGGGAGGTATTCCGGATCCTCTTGCAACAGGAGTGACGATTGGATCTGTAGGGTTTAAGGTGAGGTTAGTGCCTCCAAGCTATTCTCTGATATCAGTGAAGTCTAAGGGTTGGTCCAAGCCGGTTTGGTTTCCTCAAACGGGTGAAGGCACTATGTGTTCTTAAGAGAGATTGGCGGACAATCTCTTGTACATCACCACCTGTAGGATTTGGGGTTGCTGGTTCAACTGTGATCCGTGGATCATCGTTTGATGTGGTTGCTATTTGAGGGGGGATGTTATCGTTCAAATGACTTCTTGTCACTATAGGTGAGTGATTAGGTGGTGGAGCAGTCTTACGACCGCCTCGTGCCATTAATTAATTTCAGGCCCTCCTTCTAGCGCCTTTTGTTGACGGGCGAAATTGATCGTCCATCAACTGAAAGAGTGGATCCGGTCTGGGGTTGTCTAAATAACCCAAGCCGTTTGATATAACCCACCCTGACGGGTTTAACGGCTCCATTAGCCGATCTAAGTCCTAATAAAACAAAAGAAAACTACTCTAAATTAACTAATCTAAATGACAAAAAATAACAATTAAAACAAACAAATAAAGAAATCTAAACTATTATATACAATCTAATATCTAAACTATACAACTATAATTCTATAAAATCAAATGTTCAATTACCAACGGATTCAACTTTAATTACAAATGTACAATATTTACAAACTACAGATTTGAATGAAAACCTGCAAAACTCATTTCTGTCCTAAGACAGCGAAACTATTGTTTTTTTATTTTTATAATTTTATGAGAAAGAAGTAGAATAAAAACTATCTAAGCTAAACATCTAAAATAATAGCTCTAACTAAGGATCTAAACTAATATATTTATCTAAACTAAACTACTTATATGACACTAATAAACTAACTATTAAACACTAAATAACAAACTGACCTGAAGTAACGATTCAGGTTTCTCCTGTGTATGATGGTTGATTCAGTTGTTTGGAGGGAGTAAACCCACTCCGGATTATCCACGAGCTTCTCGTGGATAATAAGCGACTGTGATTTTCTTATATTAATAACAAGACAACCAAGACATAAAAATAACAACAATCTTATGATTTATAAATCATCACAATAAGATAAATCTGTATGCAACAATTTATACAAAACAATTCAATTGATGAAAAAGATAAACCCGTATTCATTAAATTGAATTAAAGTGACTGTTGTATTTTCAAATAGGAGATATCAGATATAGAAAACATGTAAATCAAATCATATCAACATCCAATGAATTATGATAGCTAAAGTAGCCTATAATTAATTGCAAACTGATATGAAAAACCTGAAACAAAAGTTTGATATATTGAAAGCGAAAGCTGTTACAAGACATTAACTTTCGTCTCAGTCTGAATCAAAAATCCATAGTCTGGTTCTCTCCACAATGATGATGATTATTTATTACAAAAAATACTAAGTATTTAAAGACCTCCCATAAGGTAAAACACCCTTGTGGGTGTTATCAAAACAGTGTACAGGAAATCTAGATATAATCTCCCAAATCTAACTAAAACTAACAATCTTAAAACAAAACCAAATCTAAAGTATCTCCTAAACTGCTACAACAAGCCCAATTGATCATTGTAATTCATATGCACCTGAAAGAGGACAAGAATAGACAATATTAGAAGATATTTTATTAATAAAATTGATAAAAAATCTAATTTTTAAGACTAGCTACAGAATCTTGCAATTCTATAGCTGGTCTAAATCAAACACAGAATTGTTTTAAAACCAATTCAAAACTCAAAGAATTAAATTCAAACTATTAAACACATATCTAATTGCTATTTTAAAACAAACAAATCATTCAAATCAAAAACTGTTATACTAATTCCAGAGCAGACAAGATTTTGATCAATCGAATGATTACAGGGATACATGTACTTTGTTCCACGTGTTACCACAATTTCGGGTAAACAAAATCGTATTGGATAACTTGACAGTAAGGAAATTGTTTTCATGAACCAATCAAAATCAACACCAATCAGGAACTAGCTAAACAATTTTTCCATGCAATAGCTTATGTCGCTTTAGACATCAACAAAGTTATTGTTGTATCCAAACGAAATCCACATAATCATTTTTCAAATTGATAGAACTATATTAAACAAATACAAACGATCATACTAATCATGGCATGCATCCATCACTTGCAAATAAAATCAAACAGGAACAAATCGAAATGGTTTGGGGCGATGAAATGGTTATGAATTAACACTGTTTCCATGATTTTAGCAAATATATCTTCAGCACCCAAACGAGAATATCGATTCATTATAAAACAGAGTCATTCCTGGTAAATCAAAGTCAACAGGGTTGTTTTGAGTTTATTAGATTACATCATATTTATCAACCCAGTCACTAATAATGATACATAACACATATAAAGGATCATACCAATTTAAGCCCACAAAATCATTCCAAAATCACACTATAAGGACTAAATCAGAGCCGATAGAATCCAACCACAACAAAATCGTATCAAATCAAAACATAACCACATTCTAATTTTAGCACAAAAATCTCCTGTACAAGTCAAATGCGATCGAAATCCAAACGAAAGCAAAACCAATTGATTTCGTTAATTCAAACTAACAGAACTATTCTAATACGAATCAAATCAAGTGAAAACCAATCAATTTCTAAACTGGGAACGACAAAATCGCATACCAAAACATAGCTACATTTGAGTTTAGTGAAAATGAATTTACTGTACGAGAAACATAATCATTTCAAATGTATTTAACGAACAGAGCAAATTCGAAAGCAAAACCGAATATGTTACAATGATTCTAACAAACTTACAAAGCAAAACTCATATTGAAATTCATACCTGGACAATAAGAAATGGCTTCGATTATGATAATTTGGAATTGACGAAGGTTGTAGCCAATTTGACATTCCTAAAAACAATCGAACCAGTGGTCTTCTCTTTCTTTTCAGTGGCTTGAAGCTTGTCCCTTTCTCTCGACAGCATCGTAACTTGGTTTTCTAAGGATTTGATCTTCGACTGCAATAAGGGGACGTCGTTATAATAACGCTCTAGCCACACATTGCATTGGATGCATGATGTCTGTTTGGGCATCGATAACACAGGCGAGGGTTTGTTTAAGCCAATAGGGGTTTCATTAGGCAACTTGATTCCTGGGTAGTTGGGATTGTTTTTAAGGCAAGGGGGTAAATTAGAGACATAGTCATAGGATTGCTCGGAGAATAGGTTGTGGGAATAGGGGTAATCTTCTGCTAGAAAACGCTTGATATCAGAGTCTGAGTCCTCGCTCAGGACTATGGGTTTTTTGTCGACGTTTGGCTTAGGTTTATTCTGGGCAAGTCTCGATATCAATCGAGCATTCTTCTTACCCTTGTTTTCGACAGTAGGATTACCCTCGACTTTCTTATTCACAGGCGTCTTGACAACCTCAGCCTTGTCTGTTATGATGTCGAGAAGGTCAATGTCAGGGCCAACCAAGGGTTTGGCGGGGGGAGAAGAACATGAAATGGCACGGGTGGCCTGGCCATAGTCTCCTTGACCACAGCCTTATCGATCTGGACAGACTTTGGATCAACAAATCCATTTCTAGACATAAAGGCTTGCCAATTATCGCCATGAAGGTGTAAATGATGAACGACGATGAGTCTAATTAAGCCATGGTGAAATAGGTTTCTATCAACCTTCTTGCGTTTGAACCTCTTAGCCATCTTGTAAAGACTACGCAAGAAACAAAATGGCATGTTCAATGGATAACCAATGAAATTCATTAACATCTGAAGGTGATACAAAAATACTAATCCATACCAACCTTCACAGGTCACAAATTGTCTTACAATCACCAAAAGGTTGTGCCACCTGGGTTTTAGGGTGGAAATAGGCATACCTTTATCACAGGAGACAATCTTCCTTTATATGAATAGAAATGGCCATGGCACTTCATCCACTTTGGAGTTTTTAAACCATCGTTGGCCTGTAGATGCCAGTCCTATGGCAGAGCTTATGAATTCTTCATCCAGCTCAAGCTGAATGTCACCAATTTTATCCCTACACCCATCAAAGGTAAGGGCAAATTGTTGTGCAACAAAATGATTGAAACCCTTGAACCTCTGTACAAATGCGAGCCAACCACTATTCTCCAAATCCTTGCGGGCATTATTGAAAAGTAGCAGAGCTTGGCTACCATTTGGCTCAATACGCACTACTGGTGCCATAGACAGGAGCACACGGTGGGCGAGGTGAACAGGCTAGGGTTTGAACACAACATACGCAGGGAAAGAGCACTCACAGGCTTAGCCCAACACTAGCAAAGGTGAACTGGGATAGGGGGAAACATTAATGATAGAACATGCAAAGGAGGTGGAGCTAGTCCAGCCCATGCACAATAGTCATATCCCATAATACAACCGCCGGCACAAATAACTATTCAACCCACTATACATATGTTAAAAACTATGCCATTCAATAATCAACGAAACAAATGGTAAGTCGACCAATACTTGAGCAAGAAATAATATTAGCGTAGTTTTAAAGCCAAAGCAATAATTTGAAATCATACCAAGGGTTTGATCATATGAAAATATGTGTTGTGTGAAAAGATGTATACCAAGGGTCCAACCATAGCACCAATGCATTTTCATAAAACCAATCATCAAGAGAATCTATTAAAAACTATATAAATCAAACCACCAATGCATCACAAACTCGATCAAAAGAATACCATCATAATCTTGTAAAAAGAAGTCATATTAACAAATAAGAATGCCAAATGAATAAGGATCTCGGAGTCTCGTCAATTGTATAACGAGAAATGAACTGGAAACACAATGAGCATATAAACAAGAGCGATTATAACAATCCAGTGGCGTTTTTCAATATGACTTTGAAATCAAAGTTTTCACGCTTGTAGTCGTGAAAACGCAAAAATAATAGTGTCGTTTTAGTCGAAAATTGCGACGAAAATCAAAGTTTGCAAAACAATGGTGTAGGCGGCTTGTAAGGACAGTAGAAAAATGTGTATTCACTGCCAACAAGGGGCAGTCACCGGTGCCCACACTTGAAGACATATATTTTTTGACTGGCCTCTCAAGGAGAGGGGAGCCAGTCAACTTCCAGACATTTCCTTCGGGACTACATAACATAGTGGAATTGATAGGTCTTTACTGTGAGGCTAGTACAGATCGATCGAGCTCACAAGTGCCCATTAGAAAAGATTACTGACTTATCGTTGCAGGCGATTGTGTTTCTTATCGGGTGGATGACTCGTTCTATGGCTCTGCATCAGGCATCCCATGCACATATGAACTGTGCAGTCCAGTGCTTGAAAGCACACATATTTGACTGGAGCACCAAATTGCTAGAGTGTATGAAGAGGCAGTTGACAGATTATCGGTTGTGGACACAGAGGAACTTCGGGTTCGGGACCATTCTATGCTCTTTCTTCTTTGAGAGAGTTTTGATATTTAGTCCTCAATTAGTGGTATGAGGGCATCAGGCCTCTCTTCCTGCTATGTGTATATGGGAAGTGTTGCTACCACAAAAGGGTGGTGGAAGGACTAATGAGTCCTTCGACGATGATTTCTTTGCCTATCTATTGTGACAGATCCTAGTTATCGAGGATTACCCATATGCTAGGATTGATTTTTCGAGGGATCCTAAGATACCAGTACCTCTTGGTGAGGAGTGAGGAGAGATGGGTAAGTCTCCATCATTGTTTTTTTTTGTTAAACATATGTAATTTTTATGTTGTTTTCGTTATATATCATTTTTTTATACCAGAGTATTTAACAGATATGTGTTTGTTGTGTGCAGATGTGGGACCAGTGCAACCTAATGACTATGCGAGGAACAGGCTTCGTCCTCGGCCAGGGGCCACACCTGCCACCACAGGGGGAACAATAGTAGCAATAAATATTCCAGCCAGGGAGGCTGATAGGGTGTTGAGATGAGTCGACCGAAACTTTACTACGCTCACTCGCACAATCCCTATGGCATAGATTGAGGATCTTCCACCATCCATGCAGCCTCATGTAGTGGGGGCACCACAGACGTGGGTCCGATTGTTTTAGAGTTTGGAAAATGCTATGGATTAGTACAATAGGACCCATAGGCCCTGACCTTAGTTAAACTTTTCACTTGCCATGATAACTACTTATATATAGTTTTTGAGGGCATAAGCCTCATGACTTGTTATTGGTCATATTTTTTAGGTGCTTGCGTCCACCTGTGTACTCTGGTTACTTATGATATTATATATGGATTTTTATGTCTTTTTGTGTCTTATGGATCATTTGTGCAAAAAAAGTATTTACATGTTTATTTGTATGTCCTTTCATATGTATGCGAGATGCCAATCTAAAATTTGATTAGCTATATTATATTTAACTTGGTTTAATCTCCTAGGAACATGAAAATATGTAATATAATCAAATTTTCGTTCTAAGAGACGTACCCTAAGGAATCGTCAATGTAACGTCAGATCATGAACACGGTAGACTCTATTTAACTAAGACACAACTTGTTGAGCATCGAGATAGACCCGGAGATGAGAGATACCAAATGACAAGGCATCACGAAGCAACTCAATAACTGCACTATACTCGGCGACATTGTTTGTGGTGTCACCTAAGCATATACCTCTGGAAGATAATAACTGGCCTCGAGGTGTAAATATTACCCAAGCCGCGGAGGCAAGCCTCCGAGTGTGCCAACTAGCACTGTCTACATACCCAATGAACACCTTGGAATCACTTGACATCTGCCATAGTGACGAAAGATAACATCAATGACACATCCATACCACTAAAATAAACTAGAAATTAATAGTACAAAGACTATACATTTGTTACAAAAAGTTACCCATGGTGACCTGCCTATGAGTAATACTTCTTGAGTTAGAGCCCATTTCTAGGCTCTGCCAAAGAATTCCCTTGAAATTCAACCAGACAATAAGCGCCCTTTTTTAAAACCTCTTTTATGATGAAAGGTCTGAACCACATGGGTTTGCATTTTCCTGCCCCCAGGGGGTCCTTATCTTAGTCATAGACTAGGACAAGGTTGCCTTTAGAGAAAATCCGAGGATGAACGGACCTATCATACCGACACTTGAATTTATGTTTGTGAGCCTCGTTGTCCAGGGCCACATCACGACGCTACTCATTGAGCTGCTCAAGGTATAATAACCATTATTCAAGTGGAGAAGTGTCTGGCAATAATTGTACTTCCAACTTTAGGGACGGGATTTGACATTCGATAGGAAATACTGTTTCCAGCCCGTATACGAGTTGAAAAGGTGAGAAACCGATTGTAGTCTTAACAGACGTTCGGTAGGCCCATAATGCTGAGTATAACATCAAATGCCAATTTGACCAGCTAAGTTGATTATTCGTTGTAGGATGGTCTTAAGATATTTATTTATAGCTTCCACCTAACCATTTGCTTGGGGGTAGTAGGGTGATGAATGTTCTTGTTGTAACCCAAGCTTTGATGTTAACTCGGTCATCATCTAGTTTTGAAAGTGACTGCCATGGTCAGTGACAATCTCCCTTGGGACTAAAAACCTTGCTATTATCTGGTTGAATAAAAAGAGAGCCGCAGTCTCTCCATCAACTTTAAACATTGGCATAGCTTCAAGCCACTTTGTGAAGTAGTCTACAACTATGATGATATAGCGGTGCCCCCTTGCTGAAGGAGGGTTGCATGTAGTGTAATCAATCCCCCACTTGGTGAAGGGACCAACTGTGATGAAACGAAACATGGGAGCAGAATGTGCCCTCATCTTCCAAGAGAAGATCTAGCACGGGTGGCACTTCTTGACTGATTCGATACAATCTTTGATTAGTTTTGGCCAGAATTAATCTGCTCGTAGAATCTTTTGGGTTGTGGCCAACCTAGACAAATGACCGCCACACACTCTGGTATGGCAATCATTGAGCACGATGACTACTTCTTCGTCAGTGAGACATCGATGCAAGATGCAATCTACACCTCTCTAATACAATGTATGATCGAGTATGAGATAATTCTTAGCCTGATGGCGTATGCGTCGACGCTCATCACGAGAAGCAGAGGTGGGGCACTTCAAAGTCTGGAGATAGATAATTATATCTCCATACCAAGGATCCAAAGACGTGATAAAAAACATATCTCCTCTGATAGGCGATTCTTTGGGCACAATATCACCTGACTCAACCAGAAGTTCCAAAATAAGTTCTGCGAAGACCAATGACTTTTTGGATTTCACTAAAACGAAATCTAACTCAAAATCTTGGAGGATAACTATCCATATACTAATATTTTCTCCTATTACCCATTGTGTCAACATGTACTGGAATGGATTCACAACAACAATGAAGGTAGTCTTGTGAAACATGACATAATGACGGAACCGTTGAACAAACATGGACTGTTGCGAATGCACATTTTTCGGTATGAGAATAATTGAGTTCCGATCCTATGAGGACTCGGCTCAGGTAATAAATCACATATTTTGAGAATAAGTCATCCTCCTGAACTAAAACCATGCCAATGGTTGATTCTGTTGCATCCATGTATAATAAGAAATCTTTGTTATAGTTAGGTGGCTGGAGCAGAGGGGCAGTTGTGAGGGCATGTTTCAATGTGGTGAAAGAGTGTTGAGTGGTATTGTCCCAATAAAAAGGAACATCTTTATTTAGTAAGTGAATAAATCCCTTAGTGATCTCGGCATAGTTGGCGATGAAGCACCTTAAAAAATTCGCCTTTCCTTGTAGACTTTGAAGTTGAAGAATTGTGCATGGGGGAGGAAACTGAATTATTGCCTCAAAATTGAGAGGATTGACCATGATCCCTATTATTGATACTATGAAACCTAACAAATGTCCTAAAGTTATGCAAAAGTTGCACTTGTTTGGATTCAAGCGAATATGGAAGTAACGACAATGCTCAAAGATAAGTCGGAGGTGAGCAGGATGATCCATTCTCTTGGGAGATCAGGATGCTAAATCATCTAAATAGTCCTCGACTATATTCTTGAGGTCGTGGAAAGAAAAAGACATGGCCCGCTAAAAAGTCCCTCCAACATTTTTAAGACCAAAATGCATCTTACGATACATGAATGTACCCCATAGGCAGATGAATTCCGTTTTGTGTTGGTCTTTGGGTTTTATTTGGATTTGATTATATCCCAAAAAATTGTCCATGAAAGAGAAGGCCTCGCAACCATCACATTCATCAATGATCTGATCGATGAATGGTGTGGGAAAATTATCTTATGGACAGGCCTTGTTCAAATCATGAAAGTCTGTACATACATGAATCATGCCTTGTTTTTTATTGACCGGCATGGGATTTGACACCCATTGAGTCAAATGGATAAGATAGATAAAACTAGATTTTAGTATTTTCTCAACTTCAACCTTAATGGCTATTGCTTTCCTAGGATTAACTAGACGAAGCTTCTGTCGGACATCCTTGGTATCGGGATAAGTTGTGATTTCATGTTCGACTATTTTTGGATTGATGCCTGGAATTTCCTCGTAAGACCAGGAAAAAACGTCACAAAATTCTTTAAAAAGATCTGTATAGATTTGAGTCTCTCTGAGAGAGCAATCAGCTTCGACAAAAACATTCTCCACGATGCCAAGGTTTCAGGAGATATTGATCGGTAAGGTTTCAGCGATAGTTGCCATATTACCCTCAGCATAAACCTTGTGTGTAGCTAAGGGATTAATAGGACAAGACCTATCTCCCATCATATTCAAGGTGAATTCTCCAGCTTCGATTCTGCTTAACTCTGGGAAGAAGTATGATCTGTGATGAAGATCTTCCCAGGGTTTGTCCAGACT
Organism: Picea engelmannii; assembly: GCA_009831015.1. Taxonomy (NCBI): domain Eukaryota; kingdom Viridiplantae; phylum Streptophyta; class Pinopsida; order Pinales; family Pinaceae; genus Picea; species Picea engelmannii. The sequence continues at coordinate 252,972 of ML776859.1, read as the reverse complement.
AGTCATTACTTCAATTACTACTTCATCATAGGGAAAGACTAAGTCTAATGAATTAGTGTTAGTGAGATAACCTGAGCCAAAATAGGCTCTAAAAGTGGATATAACTCTTGTGCAGGAGTTGGATCAGCATTGGTTGAAGCTTGCTGGACTAAAGAGTATGCTACTTCAACTGCGGACAAGGGCATGGACATGCCCGAGTGCCCTGTCCCATCCATCGTGGCCAATGGGGAAGGAAGTATCCATGGATCATTGAAGTAAGTCATGAGGAATGATGAAACTTGAAAAATCTCAACCTTATGGTGGTTGGATATATACTTGATATCACCTTGAGGGGGTGCGTAATCGAAGGTACCCATCAAATATGGGCACAAACCAACTCCTACATTAACTACGCCTGGTTGAGGATTATCAATCATTGGGACCGCGGATACCCCCAATGAAGGGTTAGGTATAGAGAAAGACAAATGATCAATGGTCACAATCCGGTCCTCGTGGGGAAACAACAATACCCGAAAAACTGTAGCAACCACTGCTTGCATAGGATAAGTCCAACTCCTTCTGAACAAGAGATTATAGTCGAGGGACACGTCGATTACTTCTACCTCGATGCACACGGTCTTTCCTCCTAACTGCACGAGGAAAGAGGGAATGATTACATGTGGTCGAAACGAATGACCATCGAAAGAAGTGAGAAGAGTAGGTGATGGAGACAAAATGGGCTGGCCAATGGCCTTCCAACATGCCAATGTCATAACGGATGTCAAGGCGCCCTCATCAACCACCGTGCGGAAGATATTCTGAGTAAAAGTTTTCATGGCATAAGCCACTACTATCTGAAACACTATGTGGTAAGGCAGACGAGGTTTTAAGTCGGTTGTATCCAGCATGATTGTACCCAAATTACAAGTCTCTATAGATCCTAAAGTGGTTAACAAGGGTTTCCTCTAGGAAGGGGAGATTTGGAGAACCTCCAAAGCGGACATCGCATAAGGGGTTTGTGATAAAGCTTCCACCACAGAATAGTTCTGGGCGGCCCTTGCATTTGGGTTGTGAGAGTATTTTTTGAATGCACCGTTTGGGATGTGTGTCATTGTTTCGCCCAACGTCTTCTCAATCTGTAGAGGAAGAGATGGGAGTTCAACTTCTTTTCCCTTCTCAAAAGTGTTTGGTTTATTATAATCATGCGCTCTATTCGATATAAAATCATCACCCTTCATCATATATACATTTTCGGATGCAAGGTTGTTCGAAGACGGAGAGGGTCCTTGGCTGCCCCCTTCCATGCTTGGAGAGGATTGGGTTAGATTTTGCCCATGTTGAAATGGATTGGTTAACATAGCAGGCTATTGCTGCGTCACAAAATTTTGGGCCTCTACAAGCCGAGGACATTGGTGGGTCAGGTGGTCTTCCGCACACAGGTTGCATGGATACCTCACCTTCCATTTCTCAGTGTTTCCCCTGCTAGAATTATCGGTGGGTTTCTTATCCCCTTACCCTTCTTTCGTTGTTTTTTCTTTCCGACAGGATGTTGGGTTTTCTTTGGATTGGTCGATTGCACTGTGTGTACATCCAATGTTTTGGTAGGGGGAGCAGCCAAAGAAGTAGTTTGGCTGGCCGTTGTGTGTTGTATAGACAACTGTTGCAATTTCTTCGTCAGTTGCTCAGTGGGATTTGTTTGTGCTGAACCAACAATACCATCGGCATGTGGTCCAGCTCTCTGTCTAGTTTTATCAAGTATTGAGCGTGGCACTTCTGGAAATATCTCATATAATAAACCAGACTGAGAATAGATTAGCTGAAGTTGTTGAGCTCTCATGATGGCATCTTCTTCGAAAAATACTCCCGACGGCGCGATGTATTTGGATAACTGTGGGACCAAAGACTTAAGGAACCACTTGAGTAGGAATGCTCGTGGGACTGGTACCTTAATTAAACTCTTCCATTATCTCCATTCTTGGATGTGATCAGAGATATGGTCCACTTTTTTCTGTGAGAAATTGGCCAACAATTCTGTGCCATCGTCATATCTCACAGGTAATTGGAAATGGTTTAGGAAATCCATTGCAAATTTACCGAAGGAAGAGTATCTTGAGTGGTCGAGATCAATGTACCATTTTGCGGCACTCCCATGAGAGTACGTTGAAACAATCGCAATTGTACGGAGTCATCTTTCAACGAGTTAGATGAACAACAAAGATGGAAAGTAGTCACATGATCTCTTGGATCTTCGTTATGCTTGGCTTCGAACTTTGGGATGTCCAAAGGAAACTTTGTTAGCATAGGAGGCCAACGCAGATCGTGATAGATAGGGTCATTCAACAACCTTGTCAAGTTTGGAAAATGCAAGGTTTCCAGGAAGGGTAGTTTGGGTTGTTGGTGATAACCAGGGAAAAATGGACTTGGAGTTTGACTCGCACCAGGTTGCCAAGAAAGATTCGGCTATTGGCCTGGGTTCTGGTAAAAACCATGGCCATGGATAGCGTATAGATTCTACATGTGAGGAGACATCACTAGCTGATTCCCAAAATAGGACATAGATGGTTGGGTATGCATTACATTCGAAGGACTTTGGGAAGGGTTTCCCCATGTCGGTCCTGTAGGGATAGGCACAGTACTTTGTCCAGGGTTACATTGATTGTGAAAATAATTACCCTAGATCAACATTCCTGACGAGGGAACGGATCCCTGCCAAGAATTCTAAGGCCCTGATGCAGAAGAAGTTCTTGGGTGTTCCCCCTATGCAGGAATAATACCCTGCATAGGAATAGATTGTCTAAAACTAGGATTTCCCCTAGTCGTGAAAGTAGCGTACGAGAAGGGGTTGTTACCAAATGCACCAAACAAAGAAAATGGTGTCTAACCTACCGACATATTATGTGAAGGTGGTCCTTGACTTTTTTCTCGAAATAAACTATGGTGTGTAGGTGGCCCGACGAATGGCTAGTGTGTGCCACCGAGCGAAGGGGACAAAGGAGGTATATGAACTCCTCCATAAGGGAAAGCATTAAAGGGAGTGGAAGTTCCCCCCATGTGGCCTTGTAGAGGAGCATTAGAGATCCCTGCCCCCAGACCTGAAGTCTGTGAAGTGGAGTAGGAAAGTACAGAACTTGTACCTAAACTAGGCATCCCGTATGAGAATGGAGGGCCTGTCGTACTTGGTGTGAAATGGGTTGTGGCCGCCGCCAGAGATAGGATTGGACCACTGTGCGATGTAGAGGTGGTCAAGACAATGGTGGCTCGGATCGGTGATGGTGGGTTAGGAGGTGGAAACTCTCCTGTGGTGACAACCATATTGGGAATTGAAGAATTCCTAGAAGGAGTAACAACATTTGTTTCCATTGTTGCATGCAACACTGTCTGGCACTCGTAAAGGTGAATGGGTACGATGATGGGTGCTAAGAGATCAGTGGTTGGGGTTTCAACTGGGCCAACATCTTTTTCTCCAAGGTCCAAAATGATTGATTCCTCCGGATGTTGGTCGGGCACAATTTCTTGTGACCTAGTTCCTTCAAAAGACCCTTGTTGGTCTATCTTTCGCCTTAGTGGTGGCGGGGGTGGCTCCAGTGTAACCGAAGACAGGCCCCGAAGCCTTCATGACCGGAAAATCTTGTGATCCTCCACTATGTGAGAAGATCAAAGACACCCTAGGACTTGCTATTTGTTCAAAAACAACACACACTAAAAAATTTCCCTATAAGATAAGACAAGTAAACACTAAACTAATTGGAAGAACAGTTACAACAACCAACACTAGAGAAACTTACCGGTGCAAGTGAAACTCGAACATGAAAGAACCCTCCAAGTATACTCTACAAAGAATGGCCCGATGTCTGTCTTAGGTATTGCGGTATACCCCCACAATCACTTGTGTATGTCACTAAAAAGATGGGCAACTAGCTTGCTAGTGCGCGAACAGTCACCAAGTGGGTACAGTCGAAAGTCAGGTAGACCACAATGAGCAGGGTATCGAGAGCAAGTGGTCTGGAAGACAACTGAGGACCTCGAACAGATTCAAGAACCATGAAGCTCTGTGGAAAATGCAATCGACAGAATCCCAAGACAAGCCCTCTATATGTGTTCTCCACTACGATTGGTCCAGCTTTGGAGCGGTTATCTCTGCTACCTTTCCATACGCTACCTCGTGTTTATCCCATATGTTAGAGGGGGGTATTGGATAAATTTCACGATACTAGACTTTGACACTCCCTAACTCAGACTCTAATGTTTGATTTGAATGGCCTTGAAGAGTTTCCTCTCCAACCTAATTCAAGGCCCTAAGCCTGAACTAGTTGGTTGACCCTACAAACATAAAAGTCTAATGAATTTTAGATTTAGCATTAATTTTATGGCTAGTCTTATGTCAAAGGTTATAAAAGTGAAACTAGTGATGTTTGAAAGATGAAACCAAAAATAGATAGAAATTTGGAAACAAAAAACCTTTACTTAAATCAAATTTTAAACAACTCTTCAAACTTAAATTTTTTTCTAAGATCTTTGAACAGCAAACTCAAAGTAGGATTTCACTCGACTACGAGCTACTTACGATCTAAGTAAACCACCAAGAGCTTATGAAAGAAAAGACTTTTCCCTGGTTACTAATGCAAAACAACACTTTTCAACCAAACAAAGAAATAAATTTTTTATTTTTTATTTTTTATTTGAATGCTCACAAAGCAAAAAGGAAAAATATCAACAAGTGAAAACCAAGAAAAACTTCTGGCCTAAATGTAGATCGCAAAGAATCACTTTAAAAATCACACACCAGCAACTTAAAATTGGACTCTCACACTTGTCTAAAAACCCTACAAAAGAAAATTTTCATGAAAACTTCTAAATGAAAAGGAAAGCTATGGGTGAGATCAAACCTAAGCTACTGACTGTTATGACAGAGACTCAAAAACTTGAGAGGTATAAATCTTTTCAAGGGAAAGGATGGCTACCTCACCTTAAAAAAAAACTATCCTCCACAAGCACACTGCTCACAGTTCAACATCAAGCGTGTGCATCCGAGCTGTGTAGAGTCAGAGAGTGTGTACACACATGATGGCCTTATACAGGCTGTGTGTATCTTTGAAACTCTGAAACAAAAAAAGACAAGAAATCCAAACCAGGCAGAGACCACTGATACTGAGAACCAGGACCTATTGAAGACTCAGACACTTTCTTTAATAGAAAAAAGAAAACAATTCAAGGAAAAATTCATAGAACAAAATAATCTGAGGTGAAACCTAAGATATAGAATGCAAACAACAAAGACTAGAAAGAGTTCCAGGAAACCCCTAAGAATGACTAATTCTGACAGGGAAGAGGATGACTACCTCAAAAAAAAATCTAGAATCATACATGCTACTGTTACTTCTTCAGCTAGCGTATACATGTGGGCTGTAAGAATGTATGGCATGGGTACATGCATGCAGACCTTATATAGGCCACGTCTACCTCTGTGGGTCTCGAAAAAAAACATAGTCAAGCAAAGAAACAAAGATAACTAGTATGGAAGACCAGAAAATCTATTAGCTTAGACTTTGCAGAAACTTCAAAAATAGGAAAGGAAACCAGTTTTTAAAAATACCCAAAAATATTCCCAAGAACCCTAGAGACTTCCCCATTATGGTCACCAATTTTGTTGTGAGTGGGAAATCCCCCTATGGACTAGCATTTAGGGTTATATTATGCATAAAGATAAGACCAAAAGAATCCTACTTTCTACCGTCATCCCAGACCTAATCCCCATTTCTTTTAATCAAATACATAGTTAGATGAACATACCTTGTTTTGAGCATTCGATGTTGATCCTTCTTCACACTTGATCGCTTGTTGATAGCAACTCTCCTCCCAAGGATGATATGCAATCACACAAAACATGCAACAAACTCTACATGCATTTGATCTATAGATTAATGGGTTAGAGATTCAAACATATATTCAATAAACTATGAAGAACTCATATAGTGGGATGGGAAAAGCATTTCTTTATTATTAACTTTAATGAATGAACTTACAATGTTGAGACCGGCCATCGCTCTGTGAAGCTAGTCCTAGGATCCTCTTCAAATGTCCTCCAACTTCTTTTCTCTGTATCTCTCCTTACACAAGGATGGCTAAAGGGTTGGGACAATGGGAATGTGCAATTGGGTATAGTTTCTTTACTATCATTCTTCTCTTCCAAATGGGATCCCTACCCCTTATTTTATAGGCTAGAAGAAGCTAGGTATTTGGTCGAACCCTCGGCCATGCATGGTCGAAAGGTTTAGTTAACTCACCCAAAGTTGTGTGTTCCATCAACAACTTTCCTTTTTTCATGCTTTTATAGGTACACGCGGGTTATTTTAGGTCAGCTAGTGTGTACACACGTGAAGAAATGGAATAGGGCACGTGGGCCTTTATAAAAGAGGTTTTTAAGAAGAGTTGTTCAACAGTGTTTTGGTAAAGAAGGAATCTGAGGTGGCATGATGCCAAGTAAGCATGTCTGGTGCAAATTAGGGTTATAATAACTATGTGCACATAAATTATTTAATAATATTCATAAAAAATAAATTAATTTAGTGTGAGAATCCCTCACATTTAGTTTCCTAATATCAATAAGAGTTTGAGAATATCATGGATGGTTGAGATATTTTCTCAAATGGAAATTCTAATTTGGTGGATCTTGAGAGATATTTCCTCCTTAAAATCCTTGAGAGATATTTTCTCCCTAAAATCCTTGAGAGATATTTCCCCCCTAAAAATTTTGAAGATCCCATTTTAGTGGATCTAGTGAGTGATATTCTCCATGGTGGTTAAGCCTCCAAAACCTATATAATGAGGGCTTTCCATGCTAAATGGGAGGAAGCTTGGAGATATCAGAATTATGATCGTGGGATTCCTACAAGGTTTGGATGAGGAGAGCTTGGAGGAGTTGCAACTGACATCATTTATGGTCTGTAAGTTTTCTTTGTTCTCATTTAATATACTTGGCCTATTTCCTTCAAGTATGTGGTTTCATGTACTTGTCTATGTTTAATTTTATTTTCATAGATGAATTTGCTATTCCTAATCCATTAGAGTATAAGGAAGTCACTTGTTTCTTGTTGTTCATTGCAGGTATTCATTTGCGCAAGGAAATGAATCAAGCTTGTGGATAGGAGTAGCTAGGAAAAATGTCGTAAACATAGTACATCCTACTTTACCTTATTCTCTCTTTTTTGATATGAAAAATGAGTTTATAAGAATGCTAGTGTCCAAATGATTGTTTATGTCTTGGTATAAGGATCAATAATCCAAGAGAAAGTTTACCTATCCATAGGGGAATATTTTTGTAACATAAATTGGCAACTCTATTCGGGAAGGACATTGACTTGTCTTTCATTGGATCATCTGAGGCCCACATTTAAATCTTATTTGTTGTTTGTTTTTTATCTACTTCCCTTTCACTCTTCTTCATTGAATATTTCACATAGTCTTTGGCATAGTTTTCTGAGTTTTTAGCCCTTTTTGTGAGTTTTTGAGAAGTGGCAGTGCTCCTCTACTATGTACACCAGAGCGTTGATCTAGGATCAATGCTCCTCTGTAGTGTATACCAGAGCATTGTAGCACTCTGTCCCTTTGGAAACAGGAGTGATGATATCCTTTTCTAGGTTTTTCTACCCCTTACTCCTCAATTTTTCTCAGTGTGATCCTAAGGGGATTTTTGCTCAGAGACCTTTCAATACTCTTGACTTTGTTTTGATAAGATTTGGGAATTTATCACTCATTTATGTTTATCCTTTGAGTTTGAAAATTTTCTCTTAGTTGTGGTCCCCTTGGGCGATCTTCGTCTCGTAATTCTTTCATATTGCTTGATTGTTTAGGACTGTTCATTAACTAAGCTTTGCAAAGGTTGATTTATATTGAGCCTTCTTGTCTTAATTTGAAACATCTCACTTTTCGAATGATTATGAATCTTATGAAAACCTATCTTGATTTTTGTTTCTTTCTACTCATCGTTTGAGGATTTTCATGGGTGTTTGTTTTCTTTCTCTTTGCATCATTGAGTTATTGATTGAACATGTTATCCCCTACTTGTTTTCTTTTAGTTCTCATCAATTTGAGTGAGCTTTGTTTGATTTATTTTTTCCTCAGAGTTATTTGTATCAAACTTAGATCTCTTTCATCTGAAAGTTAACAAGAAAAATGTTTGCATATCTCCTTGCATAGTTAATCAAACGAAGAAATTTTGCATTCATTAGGAAGTTTGTTTTGGTTTATGTTTTGCAAAAGAGCCAGTTTTGTATGTGAATTTCATTTTTTGAAAACATTTTCTTGTCATTTTGGCATCGTATTGATCCCATAAATTAAAAATTGCATTGTTTTGAGTGCTTGCTTGTGTTAAGAAGAATATAACTCTTCTCCTTCCCATAGATAAAATTCATCGAAAGAAAGAAGTGCATATCATTATTTTCCATTATATTCGATTCGAGTCTCTTACACATCATCAATTTCATCTCCGTGAACCCTTTGAGTTAAAATCCATTAAAATCAACCACATGCTAATAAAATTAACTCGAATATTTTTTGTTTTTAGCACACCAACAATAGCCTAGGATTAGGGTCTTTGCACTAGGTGAAGTGAGTAAATTGTCCAAGACTACTAAATAGACTTTAGAACACTAAAGAGCATTAAATGCAACTTTTTCATAAGCATAGCTGGGAACCCCCTCTCACACAAGGGATAAACATGAGGTTGTGTGCAAGAGAAAAATGAATATTACCCCTCCAAATCTTAACCAATTGTATCGAACAGATCGTATATTAGTTGTTGTTTTTGAGAAACCACTGGATCCATTTGGTCTCGGTGCTTCGTGAACTCTAAATCCATATGGGGTCCTATGGAGTCATATTGGTCCACTTTTCTTCAGTTCTATTGAAGAGATTCAGACTTTGATATCTTGGCCATACGTTCGGTCCTGACAGTCGATTGTACCCCCCTGAAGGCTTGTTGTGAATTGGTAACCTTGGTGGCCTTTCTAGGTACCTACAGAGGTGATTGTGGGGATATTCCCATATAACCTGGGGTAGACGTTGTATCACACTCTCAGTACCTTTGGAGTGTGATTCAGTGAAAATGTGGGTTGCTTGCACCAAAAAGGGATTTTATGTGGAGGTTGGGGTAAATGCTTCTCAATTCTTCGTTGAAGGCTTGATATCTTGTCTTCAAAAGATCCTTAAATATGTTGGTGCCTGGTTGATTTCTTTTAGTTTTCATAGGAGTGTATTTCTTTATCTTTCATAGTTGGCCTTGGGACCATATTTTTCACAAAATACAAGAGATAGAACCCGACAATCAGGAACCACAACATAATGTTTCTTACAAAGAAGTGATCACATATCACACTTCTGAAACTCAGAGCGTCGCTCCTATAAGTGGCCATCACATTGAAGAACCAGTCCCAACCTTCATAGAAATATTGGAATATTTTTTGAATCCTCCATTTACTAATCCACCTAGAAAAGCACTCTTTGATCCACCATCCACAAGATACATTTATTCTTATTCTTATTCTCGATTACAACTAATTTCCACCATTACACCATCTTTTGGCATGAACCCACTGATTTTTTATTTTCCTAAAGGACTTGGGAATTCATCTTTTTCCACAAATCATGTAGTTGCTATTACTGGTCCTTATTCTTTACTAGAAACAATGGTGACCCAGGTGACCCTGACTTAACCACTTCCACGTTCATCTCCTCTTTCACATGAGTCAGGTAATATTCCTGCTTCATTTTTTCCACACATGCACACACCAAGTTCTTTACTTGGTCCTCCCATCGGTTGAATGGCCAACAGTCAAGTCGTTCGCACAACCACGGTTATAAAAGATACTCAACCTCCATATCACACATCAAAAATTAGTACTCCCTACATTGGAGGTCAATCTTAAATGGGAGGCCAACCTTCAGCTAGGGGGAAACCTTCAGTTGTAAGGAAAATTTTTACTAGGGGGGAAACTACATGGCTGCAACATCAACAAGCATGGGGAAAAACCACTCCTGCAAGTCCTTCTATCCCTACTACCACTAGTATGTATGTTGGACACCCGTATCTAGGAGTTTTGAATCCTTTGTGGACTCAACCCAATATGACGAGAATTCCTTCTCAAGGAACTATGCCCTATCAATTTGTAAAACCAATGATTCAAAAGAAACAATCCATTCCATATCCACACATAGGGGGACCAATAGGTCAACCACAGTACTTTGTAGGTCCATCTATTCAATCACAGTACACGGGTGGACAAATAGGACAACCACCTTACATACGAGGACAGCCCGGACAACCACCTTATATGGGAGGACCATCTAGTTTTTTCAGCTCGCCACAACCTCTACACAGTCCAATTGGTGTTCCCATGCAATATGGTTATCACCATTATCAACAACCTAACCAAAAAATATCATTCTTGGCTACATTAGATCTGCCAGATCTGTCACATTTAACAAACAATCCCATCCTTCATGCCTCGTTTTGGCCCCCCATCCCTGCCAAATTACCATCTGACATTCTGAAATTTGATGGAAAACCTGGGGAAGATCCTAACAATAACATTATGAATTTCAACTTATGTTGTTCTTCCAACTATTTTATGGAAGATTCCATTCGTCTTAGACTTTTTCAGAGAACACTTACAGGTGTGGCAGAAAAATGGTACATTGGATTGTCACGTAACTTTTATGTTGGCTTTAATTCTCTTTCCATTTCTTTCCTAACACATTTTTAGTTTCCTATACGGTACAAGATAGGTAAAACAAATTTGAACTCTTTCCTAAAATCCTCTTCCACCCACATCTATGTTCATATTCATGAATGGATATGAAAGAGTTGGTTTATTAAAGCTCCAATTCCAGACCAAATACTCATGGATTGGGTTACAAATTCATTCTTACCTACCATCACCCGCGATGTTTCTATGAGAAATGTAGTTATTGAGGAGCATAATATCAGTCGTGCATAATATTTGGACTTGGTTTACTCCCAGTATGGAAGACTTTATTATATGATCCCTAATGCTCCTCGTCCTTCAAATGATCCGTCAAGACCTTCTCTAAAATCTAGTTCAATTCCAAACACCACAACTAATTCCACTCATTCTCAAACCTCTAAGGTGAATGCAGTCAAATCCAGTTCATCTCAAAAACCAGGAGGCAAGAAGAAAATCAAGGGAAAATCCAAGAAAAATTCTAACGAGCAGGATAATCCTAAGTCTACTCATACTCAACCGACAAGAAAACCTAAATATCCTTATATTATTTTTGAGGAATGCCACTACACAAAATACTTCCCTCCTCGTGAGGATGCCACTAAATATATGAAGAGTATCTCCCAATTGGTTCATCAACAACATTTGGTTGCAGAAAAGCATGTCCCTTCGCAAGGAGGTGACCTAGGTCATTCCCACCATGGGGATGTTTCCCGATGTAGGATCATCACTCTACCTCATCAAACACATCAACATACAGCACATCAATTCACTTGGAGGGAACAAATTCTAAGGGAAGAGAGGCGCTAGCCCTCTCATTTTGAACGTAAATTAAAAATTTTAATGCAATTCAATGTAATTAAATGTTTGAAGGCTCAAGGAAATATGATCCATTGTCTTTGTGCATGTCGAGTTATTGTAATAGGTATATAATCCTTTAATGGATGAGAGTTAGGTGGATCTAGATATGATTCGGACTAGATGTTTATTGAATGCAATTTAATGAGAGTAGGTAGCTGGAGGGAAGGCTCGAGGAGCCCCTCTTTTGTAAAAACATATTTGTATCAAAATTCATTATGAATGAGAGTCATTAGAGATAATTAGAGAGTGTGTTAGAGAGCTCAAGAGAAGAGAGGAGAAGAGCTAAAGACTTTGTTGTAGTGAAGATTTGTAAACATTTGTATAAAACCATTCAAATTAATACAAAGAGTGGTTTTTCCTACAAATGAGTTTTTTTTGTTTTCATGTGTGTTTTCTGAATGTTTCTTGTATGTTTTAGATATGTTGTTAGTGCATGTATGTTTCCCTTTGCAGGAACTAGATAGATTTCTCTATCTAAAGTTTTCTTAGTGTTCTCGGCTCTTAGGCTTTTGCAAGGAGTGCACACTAGAGTAATTGAAAACTCTGTGAATCCAGTGCAAGGAGTGCACCTGAACTCTGTTTCAAGTTCAGAGAAGAGCATGCCAGGTGGGAACACCAGAATAATATTAACACTTAGAAGAGAGGAATTTTGGAAGGAGTGCACATCATAGTTGTTGAACACTTGGAGATAAAGCGCAAGGAATGCGCCTACACTCATAGCAGTGTAAAAGATTAGAATGGAAATTTTGCCCAGGAAGACACAACAGATTTACTGAACACTCAGAGGAAGCTCAACAAGGATTGTATTGAGCTAGTGCAAGGAGTGCGCAAGGAATCATCTTGAGTTCTACAAGGAGATTGCTAGGTGGGCACGACACAGTTGTCGAATACTCTAAGAGTGAGGGAAGGGAGTGCACCAACACTTAGTAAAGTGTAAAAGTTCAACTAAATAAGGTAAAGCTCAAGGGGAGCAGATCAATTCTTCACAGAGATCGCAAGGAGTGCGCAAGTGAATTTTCATAATTCAGGACTCAGGGGGTGAGTGCAAGGAGTGCACAAATTCAAAATATTGTTTAAATGTTGGTAAAAGATCAGAAGGAATAGAAAAGAAAGCAAGGAGAGTGCTAAAGGAACACTATGAAAGTGTTCTTGAGGCTCAGGAGAATGAGCGTAAAGTTCAAGGAGGGCATAATAAATTGTTAAAGGGAAAAGGGTTGAGACCCTTATAAGTTTGAGTAATTATAAGATCAGGAGGGAAAACATGAAGTTTTGTCGATCAGGTGCAAGGAGTGCACAGAGGCCACACTTCGTGAAGTGTTGGTGAAGCTAAAGAGATAGTGCAAGGTGTGTGTAGGTGAACTTGTTTCAAGTTCCAAGCTCATGAGGTGCAACGTGAGCATAGGTCAAGTAGTCAGTTTTTCATAGGAGAAGATCAAAGGCTATATCCTTTGAAACTTTTGAAAAATTCTTCATCATAAGGAAAGTAAATCCGCAGCAGAGGAGAGGTCACATCAGCCATCAGATTGGTTGTGAGGAGAAATCTGGTCCATTAGAGCTAATTCAAGACATGAGGAGGAGAGAAGGATAGATCCTAGCTGTCGGATCTAGGCATGTGGATCGACAATCATCAAATGAAAAGGAGACAAGTCTCCGGAAGTCCCAAGGATCTGAAGTCGATCTTGATTGTTGATAAAGGAGGGACACATGTTGGAAGAGTGTGGAAAATATGAAGGAGGTGTATAGGTGGAAGGTTTTCAGTGCCTGAAGTTCCAAAGAGAAGAGCACATCTAGACCATCGATGCTTTGGCCACGTGTCGACAGATCAGGCGTAGCTCAAATTCCCAGTCATCTGAGAGAAACATGGTTCATATATTTTAGGACTCTTGAAGGCCAGATTCCATCTCGGCCATCCATTTGAAGGGAAAGTGTGATCCCATATCTCTCAGTCGAGAGGTTCGTTACTCAGGAAGACTCAAGGTGAGAATTTCATTGGGTTGATAACTCTCGAAGCCTGAAATCCGGAGTTAATATCGGGCATCCATCCATCAGGACAAGTGGACTGTCGGAAGTAAACATTCATCACTCCATAGATTCGATGCTCTTAAGGATTGGTGGTGTTGTGCATAAAGGAATCCCGAAGACGGGAGTGCCAGAGAATATCCTAGTCATTGGGTGTTGGAAGATTGTGTCCATAGATTTGAGCTCCATGGAGGTTCACCAGTTGGACGTTATGGGAGATTTGTGGAGAAGTTTTGTGAGAGTTCTCAAAGCCAGGAGAAATAATTGACGATTGATCTAGGTGTGGGTTGTGAACCATTGATCCCCGTAGTTATTCGAGACTTCACCCATTTGGGAATTCAGGGTAGTTGTATGTTGGAGCAGGTAATTCTCCCAAACTGCAGGGGCTTGAAATGTCCATGAGTTGTAGATATCTGCATTGATCAAGGACCGTTGATTCCTTCCCCTTGTTAGGAGGGTTGCATGTTTGGAGGAATAGGAGTGGAGTGGTGTTGAAGCTCCCTGATCCTTGAAGCAACGCATTTTGTTAGTGCTTGGTCATGACCCATGGTCACATGAGGAGTTGGTAAAATAAAAGGCGGTAGGGCCCAGAATTGATTTTAAAAGGTAAATAGGCTTAGAGTTAGCCCATGGATCTTTGTGGGACCTGCGCAAGAGAGATTAAGGACTTGTCAAGTTTCTTTTGGGGGTCAAAAGGAGCCCGAGAGATGATCCAACCCTGAAACTGAATGATCCTAGACCAGGAGGTTTCATGGACCCCAGGAGTGGGTGGGTGTCTGAATCATATGGTATCAGAGAAATAAATAAGATATGTAAATAAAAATAGGAATATGGCTACTAGGAGGCAAGTTCGGAAAAGAGACCAAAAGAGAATGAACCAAGAAGAGATGGACAAAGAGTTGGATAAGATCCAAGAAGAGCTCAATCGGTTATTGTTGTAGTGATAGAAGATGCAGCAAGGAAAATGGAGGCATGAATGGCCCTTGAAGAAGAAAGTAAATTGGCCCATCTAGTAGTTGATTTCTAGAAGGAAGAAGTAGATATTGAGGAGGTGGCTGAGGCATGTTGAAAATCTCAGTGCCACAGAGGAGGAAGTGGTTTACATATGTGAACTAGAGGTTGGAAGGAACATTGGTGATGAGGAAGAGAGATCAAAAAAATATCTTGTCGACGGCCAGGAGGGTAGAGATGAACTTTCAGATTTCCAGGTGGGAAATAAGAATAGATCGACTGAATATCTCATAGATTGCCGGGAGGGAAAAAGGGAAATTTTAGATTTTCAGGTGGGAATTAAGAGGATATCAACGAAAGATCTTGTAGAATGCCAAGAGGGAAAGACAAAATTTTTATATTTATAGGTGGGCAAGGAAGAGGATATGAGACTGTCTAAGAGTCTCATGAGATCCGTGAAGAGTTCAGATCAACAAAGAGTGTTGAAAATAGAGGATCAGAAATGCAATCTGATGATTGGAGGAATCAACAT
This sequence comes from Picea engelmannii, assembly GCA_009831015.1. Classification (NCBI taxonomy): domain Eukaryota; kingdom Viridiplantae; phylum Streptophyta; class Pinopsida; order Pinales; family Pinaceae; genus Picea; species Picea engelmannii. The sequence continues at coordinate 237,891 of ML776859.1, read as the reverse complement.
ATTCCTTCCAAGAAGCCCTGTGGAGGCCAATGCATGTGTTGAAAGTGTAGAAGAAAGAATACAACCATAAAATACTATCATGGAGGAGAAGGACCAGACATTGACATCTACCCAAGTGATGAAATAAAAGAGGAGCATTCAGATAAAATGCTCACTCCATGGGAGAAGGAGTTGAAGATGCTAGAAGATTGGTTGAGCAATCCAGAAACAAAGGAAGACTTCCATAAGGATAAAATAATGAAAAATGAGGAAGAATTATAGAGTAAGGAGTATCTGGATGAATCTTAACATGTACCATCACAAGGAGAGACAAAGGAATTGGAAGAAGATGAACTGTCAGAGGAGATAGTTGAGAAACAACTCAACAACATTGTTGTAGAATTGAAATATGTAGTGGAGTGGCAAGTCGAAGCCATGAGAGATGAAAACAACGTGGAGATTAGGATGATATTCCCTTTGACCTGTGTGAAGGAATGGAATATTTGGGAGAAGGAGAAATAACCCAGAGAGGGAACATCCAACAATTAAAGTTGGAGATTGATGAAGAGAAGGAGATGCAACATGAAAGCAGACTGGAAGAAATGATCCAACCAATGGACCAACTAGATAGAGAGATAGAGAATATGAGGAAGATAATGTTGAAGTCAACACATCATGTATTCAGCAACAGATGGAGGTTGATAAGAGAAAAGCATGCAACAGTAGGACAACAACAACAACAATAGAAAGGAAGAGGAGCAGATGGACAACTGAAAAGTGAAGTATGGGACCCTATAGGATCTCAACTGCAGTAACAAGGGACCCATGAGAAGGATCTCATGATTTTTTCTAGAACAAGAGTATGATGCAGGACCATCACTCCACCTCATCAAACGTGTTAGCAGATAGTTCATTAGTGCACTTTGAGGGAACAAATTCTTAGGGAAGAGAGGCACCAAACCTCTCATTTTGAACCCAAATTATTATTTTTAATGAAATTCAATGTAATTAATGTTTGAAGGCCCAAGGAATGTCAAGACAATGTATTTGTACAAGACGAGTTATTGTAATAGGTAGAGTCTCCTTTAATGGCTGACAGTTAGGTGGATCTAGATCCAATTGGGGCTAGATGTTTATTGAATGTAATTCAATGAGAATAGGTAGCTAGAGGGAAGGATCGAGGATCCCCTCTTTTGTAAAAATATCTTTGTATCAAAATTCATTATGAATGAGAGTCATTAGAGAGAATTAGAGAGAGCATTAGAGATATCAAGAGAAGAGATCAGAAGGGTTGAAGACTCTATTGCATTCCATCTTTGTAAACATTTGTACAAAACCATTCAAATTAATAAAAAGAGTAGTTTTTCCCACATATCAGGTTTCTATGTTTTTATGTGTGTTTTATAAATGTTTACTGTATTTTTTAGATATGTTTTTAGTGCTTGTATGTTTCCCTATGTAGGAACTAGATAGATTTCACTATCTGCAATTTTCTGTGTTTTGGGCTCTTAGACTTGTGTAAGGAGTGCACACCAGAAAAATTGAAAACTCTATGAATCCAGTGAAAGGAGTGCACTTGAAATCTATTTAAATTTTAGAGAAGAGCGTGTCAGGTGGGAACACCAGAACAAGCTTAAAATTCAAAAGAGAGGAATTTTGCAAGGAGTGCACATCAGAGTTATTGAACACTCTGATAGAAAGTGCAAGGTGTGGGCCTACACTGATAGCAGTGTAAAATGACAAAAGGGAAATTTGTGCCAGGAAGACACATGAAAGTTACTAAACACTCTGAGGAAGCTTTGCAAGGAGTGGATTGAGAAATTGCAAGCAGTGCGCAAGGAATCAACTCGAGTTATGTAAGGAGAATTCTAGGTGGGCACAACAGAGTTGTTGAATAATCTAAGAGCGAGCACAAGGAGTGCACATACACTTATTAACGTGTAAAATATCAGCTAAAGAAGGTAAAGATCAGGGGGAGCAGTGCAAGTCTACACAGAGAGCGCAAGTGAATTTTCAAAATTTAGGACTTAGGAGGTGATTTCAAGGAGTGTACAAAGCCAACACATTGTTTAAATGTTAGTAAAATCTCAGAAGGAAGAGTGAAGTCAACAAGGAGAGTGTTGAAGGAACAATCTGAAATTGTTCAGGAGGATTAGGAGAATGAGCGCAAAGTGCTAGGAGGGCACAATAAATTTTTAAAGGGAAAAGGGTCGAGACCCTTAGAAGTTTGAGAAATTATAAGCTCGAGAGGGACAATGAGAAATTCTATCGATCATGTGCAAGGAGTGAACTGAGGCCACACTTCGTTAAGTGTTGGTAAAGATGAAGAGATAGTGCAACGTGTGTGCAGGTGAACTTGTTTCAATTTCCAAGCTCAGGAGGTGCAGTGCGAGCAGAGGTCAAGAAGTCAATATTGTAGAGGAGAATATCAAAGGTCATATCCTTTGAAACCTTTGAAAAATACTTCATCATAAGGAAAGAGCGGCCGCAATGGACAAGAGGTCATAGCAACCGTCAGATTGGTTGCGAGTAGAAATCTGGTCCATTAGATCTGAGTCCAGACAGGAGTAGGAGAGCGTAGGAGAGAAGGGTAGATGCTAGTTGTCATATCTAGGCACGTGGAATGAAATTCATCACATCCAAAGGATACAAGTCTCCCGAAGTCATGAGAATCCAAAGTCGATCTCGACCATTGATTGAGGAGGGACACATGTCGGAATATTTCAGAAAATCTGACAGTCTTGGAGAAAGGTAGCATAGAGGTGGAAGGTTGTCATTGCCTAAAGTTATGAAGAGAAGAGTGCATCTAAACCATCGGTGCTTTGGTCATGTGTTGGCAGATCAGTCATAGTTTGGAATCCCAATCATCTAGGAGAAACAGGGTGCAGAGTTGTTAGGACTCCGAAAGGTCGGAGTCCATATCAATCGTCCATTTGAGGGGGACATGTGATGCCATATCTCGTAGTCTGGAGGTTCATTACTATAGAAGACTATAGGTGGGATCTGCATTGGGTTGAGAACTGTCGAAGCCTAAAATTCATAGTTAATCTGGGGCATCCATCCAGTAGGACACGTGGACCATCGGGAGTGAACCTTCATCACTCTAGAGATTTGATGCTCTAGAGGATTGGTGGTGTTGTGCATCAAGGACTCCTGAAGGCTGGAGTCTCGGAAAAGATCCTAGTCGTTGGCTGTTGGAAGATCGTGGACCATATATTTGAGCTCTTTGGAGATTCAATAGTTTGTTGTTCTAGGATATTTGTGGAGAACTATTATGAGATGTTTCGGAGCCTGGAGAAATCATCAATTGTTGTTAATGGTGCGGGTTGTGAACAAATGATCCCCATATTTATTCGGGACTTCACCCGTTCACAAATTCGTGGTGGTTGTATGTTGGAGCGGGTAATTCTCTAGATGTGAGGAGGCCTGAAACGTCTGTGAGACATATATATCAACATTCATCGAGGACCATTGATTCCTTACCCTTGTTCAGAGGGTTATATGTTTGGAGGAAAATGAGTTTTACATGTTTGGAGGAAAATGAGTGGAGTGGTGTTGAAGCTCCGAAATCTTTGAAGTGACTGAAGAAATGCATTATGTTAGCACTTGGTCACATCCCATGGTCACATGAGGAGTTGGCCGAAGAAAAGGGGCTAGGGCCCGAAATTGATTTTAAAAGGTAAATGGGCTTAGAGTTAGCTCGTGGGTCTTTGTGGGACCTACGCACGAGAAATTAAGGACTTGTGAAGTTGGTTTTGGGGGCTCAATAGGAGCCTAAGAGCTTATACATCTATGAAACTGAATGATCCTAGACCAGTAGTTCACATGGACACCAGGAGTGGGTGGGGCTCTGCATCACTTCTGCAAGCGCTTCTAAGGTTTACATGTTTAAGACAGTTAATATCACAACTTGTGAAAATACGTATGACACTTCTCCAGGTGATTATACTAAAGGGAAGGTTGTCAAACAACCTTAGAATTCTACTCCTCCTCCATCTTCCAATCCTTTTCAGATTGAGAAATTAATTTCTAACACAACATTGCGCTCTCCCAAGAGCATAATTTGAAAAGAGACATTTAATACAAATGCCCACACTGCCAAAAAATAAAGCACAGTTTAATATTTGGTTCAAGCGCCTTGCTCTATGTCAACCCTCGAAGTTATACAACACTTTCCAGGTCAATGTAGAACCATTTTGGCAGCCATTGGAGCCATGGATCCTGAGGAGTCAAGCCTGATTACGTTTAACCTAGATTATTTTAAGTAGAAAGTATCCCACCACTTAGCATTCCAAATTCAAGTTTTGGTTGGTGGAAAGAACATCCATTTTACTTTTTTGGATGAGGGAGATTCGACTTGTGTCATGTATTTTCATTGTTGGATATCCCTTGGTTCTCCTACACTTACCCCATCCCCTACCAGCCTGAAATCATTTGAGAGACATGGTTTCCAACCTCAGAGGTTCTTGAAATATTTCATTGTGACTTTCAAGGGTAAGAATGTTTTAGTTGATATGGAAGTAGTCGATGACCCCTTGGATTATAATTTGTTACTTGGTTGCAACTAGTTCTATGCAACGACTGTCATCACATCTTCAGTATTTTGTATCTTACGATTCTCCCATCAAGAAAATATTATCATTGTTGAACAACTTGAGTATACAATTCCAGATCTCAACAATGTAGTAGAAAATAATGTCCCTTTTGTAGGACTAAATAATTTTGAGAGTGTAGGTATAGGTATTCTCAAGGATTACTCACTCATGCGTGTTTTTCCTTTTCCTGATCCTCCCACCGGGCAATTTGGCACCTTAAACATGATTTTGACTCAAGTATGAAAATCCTTCTATTCATCTCATCCTTTGGTATTACCTAATCTTGGCGAGCATCGTTCATTGTATATTTCAATCTCGTTAAAAAATGAAACATACCCTCCTCCATTACAATATATTCTCCCTCTAGATCGAGTAATTGAACCTTGTTTTCCCTCGCCTAGTGAAAATGTTTCCATTAGTAAATAGAAACATAAGCGAGGAAAGAAGAAGAATCATCAAAGGAAATGATACTTGGGGGACAAGTCTCCAGTCATTGGACATCATGTTGGAGAAAAACTGCCATCTTCTTCCAACGAAGTTGGGGGAAAACTACCTCTAGAGAGACACACTTCTAGGAGTGATCCTCGTTCAAAGGTGATTCCCATCGTAACATGGTAGTCATTTTCTAAAACAAGATTAGTCTTTCTTCTTTCTCATGCTCATAAATACATGAGGATAAGTCATTTATCTTAATCTCTATTATTTCTCGTTCTCGTAAATATGTGAGAATAGGTTACCGAGTACACTTTTATCTCTTTTTTGGGGCTCGTAAAATATATACAAAAAAGGAACTCTTTGGAGTCTCCTTTAAGCTCTTTTTAGACTCTCTAAACATGAAAATATTGTCAAGTGATCTTGCTTCCTTTCACACTCATTAAAAGGTTTGAAAGGGCATATTTCGAGTGATAATTTATCTCTTTTTCGGCCTCGCAAGACTAATTATGAAAAAGGAACATTATAGTCAAGCATGATTATAAAAGAAACACTTTTTTGGGGCTTGGGAGACTAAATTTACAAAAAATTCATCCATGCAGTCACCTTTAAGTTATTTTCAGACTCTCTAAACATGAAAAACCACCGATTTTTTATTCTTTGGACTCGCTAAACTACACATTTAAGGACCCATATGGGAACAAACCCTTACTTATTCCAGTTCAATAAATAAAAGAAGAGGAACTTACTGAAGGTGAGTTATATCGAGCATGTGTTACCCTCCTCGAGCTCGTTAAATGAAAAAGAGGTACTCATCTATCTGGTTTAGGGGAAAATTGAAGGAAGTAGGTCAAGTTTTTTGGAATCCTCTATGGAAGCTATTGTTGCCCTCAAACATGGTACATGTTTGTGTCTCATATTACATTTGGGTAATTTGGTTGTCTCTGGGTCATACCAATTCCATGTGTTGCCATACTTTTTCATCCAGTCGAAGAGTTCTCTTGCTGTCGTCACATTACATTATTGGTACTCATCAAGAGAAAGATGCCATGTTAGTTGTCATGCCTCATTATGTTCAAGGGAAGTTTCACTTCAAACTATCCAACTACAATATTTCCATTTTCCATTTCTTGTGTCAGTCCATACTCATTCCATTCACCATCTTACATCACTTTCTTGTGTCAGTTTCATGTCGATGATGGGGGATACATCAAGGCCCTCCTTCGACGAGTATTTTCCTGTTGGCTTCAAGACATCATCCGAGAAATAGACTTAGAAATCAGTTAGTACTTTATGACAAGCATGCCTCAATGTTAGGCATCCTCACTTCTGACAATAGGTTTACATCATTAACCTCTGATGTGATGATTCCATGAATGTTTTACCTCAGCTCATTTATTCACATTCGCTAGAATGTACTAGGGTACCTTGGGAGTCATTGACATTATTGGTGATTCTCCTCGCACTTGTTAACAATTTACCTCAATGATCAGTAATCAAGTGGTTTTTACCATGTTCGACATCAAATCATGTATTCACTTGGCTAGATTCATACCACATCAGGATTGGGACGAAGACCCTAGGTTGAGCATTCACTTTGTTATCTTTTTTTCCTAGGCTATGAAGGAGATCATTTGAGCATGTTGATATATATGCTGTCACATAGATCCACATTATATTGGTCCATGGCTATGTTTTATCATCTCATAGCTCCACTGTGTATTTTTCATGGAAATCATCAATTCATGTCATGGAGGTATGGATCCACATTGTATCTTTAGTGGCCATATCTTGAGTCAGTATTTTTCATGGATCCACAGTGTATTGGTCGATGTCCATGCTTTGATTCATCTCGTATTCTGAGCATAGGTATGTCTTCCTCATAAATGGAACATATATTAATAATTTTTTATGGTTGTTTGCAACTTCTGCTAGGTTCTTCAACTCCACACCCTTGCATTGAAGAATCTTTAAAGTGTTTCGGCCATCAATTTCTCTTTTGACCTCACACTTTAGGAATCATCTATTACACATCAAATTTTCACACTTAAGTTGCTCACCCTAAGTGTCTCAAGTGTCGTAAAAGTGTCATATGCACCTTTTTAAGTGTCACATACACCTTGACACCATGAAAGAACATTAGTCACAATCCCTAGTCAATGAGGAGGAAAATCATATCATATGAAGGTCAAAATACTTGTTATGAGTGAAAAACTCTCTATGGAAAGGGTGAACCACAACAGACAGGTATGATTGTAGAAGTATACTCAATTCCAACATATTCTATATAAACCAATGTGCAAGTCAGATAAGAAAGAGACCTACCTCGTTCCAACATTTGAAGATGTCCATCGTTGAGCACTTTGACTCAAAGATTTATACCCACGACAAGTTCTCAACAAACAAGCAGAGAAAGCATATGGTGATAATATAAAATGTTAACACATTAGACAACATAATCCATTAATAAACATTACAAACATTCCCATGGATAGTAATCATATATTTGCAAGATACCAATAGGATGGGAAAGGAGTATTTCTATTAATGAATGATCATCAGAAGTGACAAATTACAGACTTCCGTGTGGGCACGGTTCAAAACCAAGAAACCAGGTTTCTTTCAACTGGGCCTCCACCAAAGGCAACCTCATGGAAGGGAGAGAATGAGGTTATCTCAACAATAGGGGAAGAGCTTGAGGGTTGAACACTGTGTTCAGACTTGAGGAACAAAGGGATGCAGACTCAATATGAAGTAATTTCTCCAAAGTAACTTTTCTCTTAAAGTTGAATGCTTTCTCCTTTTTTCCATAGCTCGAAATTGTGCTTTTATAGCCTTAAAAATGCAACTGAAGGGCCGAGTCAGAGCGTTTCCAGTATATGGAAGGCCAAGGATCAGAGATATCCTATCTCGACATGGAAACCCGACTTCATTTTTGTAGTTTTTGTCACAAATCCTGATGTACACAGGCTGTAGTGGAGTAACCTGCATATATGCATGTTGTATAGTAGATAGGGCATGTATATGTGGAAAAATATGTATTTTTACCTCTGTATTCATCAAAAAGGGATGAAGAGTCTGCATAGGGAAATGGAAAAAGGCCCTCTGTGCAACATAGCAATTGTGAGGAAAATATTTCTATAACAGATGCCCCCTAATGTGTGAGATCAAAGGAGTATCTGTGATGGCCGAAATACATTATAAATAACCCATAAGTGAAGTGGTGTAAACCCAACTAGAAAGACTATTTTCTCATTACATTCTGTGTTGACTTTACATACATGGTTTCCAATAGAATACAATGCAAATCCATGTGGAAAATATACCAAATAAGTGTTTGTGGTCATGAATAGGAAAATACAAATGCGGTTATTTGCCAAAAGATGTCATAATCACGAACAAGGCCTAGTAGAACCAGTCTCAAAACCAATCTGAAGATATCTGTATACAATGTAGTATAATCTAATGTCTCGTGATTACTGAAGTCAAATAGGTGTTGGTCCAATGAAAGGGAAGAAACAACTCAGGAAAATTGCGGCCAAATAGTGATGTCTTCAAGTCTTCTACACTATCCGCCAAGGGTGCAAGTCTACATCATGTGAATAAAGGAGTTTAGGTCAAACACAATGAGACATCGTTTGATTACCGGTCATTGAGGTATACCGTTAACAAACACGAGATAGCCTACCAATAATGAAATTAGGTATCAAGGCACCGAGCACATTCCTACAAGTGTGAATAAAGGAGTCAGTGTCTAATACTTGAATAATCCATCGATCAGGATACATTGATGTATTCCCATATGTCAATGGTGAGAGAGTCTGCCACTAATGATTGCAAGCCTCAAGGTACTCATAAAACTCTAGGTCCCATATCTAGAATAAATGAGCTGAAGTCGATGGAAAGAGACCCACTAAAAGGAGATCATTGATGCATCTCTCAACAGTCAGCATGAGGAACAAATTAGGAGCTTCATAATTTGGTGGAGATCGGACGAAGAACATGTTCACGAACCAATGACCCTGTGTGTCTTTCGCGTGTGCCAAATGAAAGCAGTTCACCAAAAAGACCCTCTGAATAGAAGCCAATGATGAAATTTGTTGACAAAGGTGAGGAAACCATCAATAAGGCTAATGGCATCCAAGACACTTCACGAATCCCAAAGTGTGAATATATGTCTTGCCGTCAAACATAATGGAAACCACCCAGTCAACGACCAATGATGAAATGTCGACTATTGGGTTCAAGGTGACCTACCAATGATGAAAGTAGGGCTAGGGTGCATGACAAGACCATAGTATCATGTGATTCTGAGACAAATTGAGGGTATTGCCGACATGCAAAGTCAAGAGTTGTAAGGAATGGTCGACAGAGGTTGATATAATTCTTTTGAACAAGAGCATGATACATATGGTAGAATATGGTAGCATAGACATAATGATATAACTATCAAATGTAGGAGGCATCGATAATATTCTCTATGGGGACTGGAAGAGTAACCAGTCGGTAGAGAAAACTCTGTAACGAGATCAACTTCCTAAGGCCATGCTAAACCCAAAATTATGATGACACCGGGACTCAATAACTTTCTGCTCTATTCAAAGGTGACACAACTGCTTCCAAATATAATATAGTACTCCCTTCCCACCCATCTTTTTTTTGTATTTTCATAACAAATGAATGTTATGATACAGAGGAGGAAACAAGTGTCGCAAGTAAGAAAAACTAGGTCCAGCAGCGGAACGTACCTATTCTCAATGCAAGGAAATGCATGTGGGACATGGACACTCAAGGTGATGTTCCCTCCAGGGTATAGGGTGTCAAACTACGAAGGATATAAACAAGGCTCTACTTGGTTGACTATGCAAAAAAATTATTGGGCAACAGTTTATAATGCAAAGCGAGAACCGGATAAAGGATCAATACTGCAAGTGAGGGCATGAGATGAAATCACAACTTAACGCCAAAAAAGTCCTTTTTTTATGTCTTTTAGTCTACTTGGTGTGAAAAAAGGGATAAACTTGTGCCAAATAGACATGTTTTCCAATCCAATTTACGAGTGTGAAAAAGACAAGTTCATTGGACGATCTTTTCTATTTTTGGTAACGAGTTGGAAAAGAGATTAACTAATACTCATGACCTTTCAAATCTAATTTAACGAGTGTGAAAGGGACAAATCACTCGGCAATTTTTTCAGTTTTTAGATGAGTCGAAAGAGCTTAACTAAGACTCATTTTTTGGGAGTCTGTGGGGAATAAGGCCACATGTGTATGAGTGAGAAATGAGGCTCATCATAAAGTCATGTATCAATTTATAATGGACTCCTGGTCCTAAGGAAAAAACTCGACATGGGCACCAAATGAAAAAGATGATCTAACTAGGGCGCCCATGTTTGGTAAGTCTCTACCATTTATTGGAGACACTACTTATAGCAGACGGAAGGTTCTGTGTCACAACAAATGGGTTCGTACCTAAGGCATAAAAATAGGTGTTTAAAGGATAATGCAAAAATGCACGATGGAGTGAGTACCTATCGTATATGCTAGGTTATGAAAATATCTACCCTAGGTGATGAACGACCAATCATCGTTGAAATCCACAAAAAAACTGGGTCAAAACTACAAAAACCAGCTTAAAACCACTCTTGTATTAGTCCATTAGGTGAAAAAATGGCATGAAACTATATAAAGTGGGTAAAAATTGCTTATAAATAGTAATAAAATAAAAAATTACTATACCATTTTGAGTTTTACCCAAATAGTGCAATTTGGACCAAAATACTTCCAAGATTTAAATGATGATTGCGGGAGCATCAGGCATCGAATTCATGAACCATCTAGATCAGGTAACTCTACTTCTCATCCTCTTCAAATTTAGTGGATTACATTTTTGAATTAGGTTCCAGGTTTTTAGTTATTGAGGGCGTAAAAAGTGGATTTCGGTGTACGCGGGTTGGCTTTGTTTAGGTTGTGTATACGACGAGGTATACGCTACTGTGTGAACCACATGGGGCGTATATTGAACCCTACAAGTGATTGTATGCAAAGGAAGTCACGTATAGGAACGCAAATAACCAAAAAGGATGGTTCTAACTCAAAATTTGATTTGTCTTTTGTAGGATGGTCCTTTAATGGAGAGAGACAGAACATGAGGAGGTTGATATAGTTGTGGATCGAGATCAGGTGACTCAAGTGGATCTAAAAAGATGCGTCTTGTCTAAGTTTTTGGCTCTCAAAGGAATGAGGGCCCAAGTGAGGTTGTTGGAGATGTTGGTGGGTTACTGGGACCCTGGTAGTGAAATATTTATCCTTGATGGGAAACCATTGAGGATCGAAGTAGAGTTCATCTACTTTTTGACTAGTCTATCACACCGAGGAGAGGTTGTAAACCTCAAGTCATGCAAATTAGGGAGTGGGATGAAGATCAAGGAGTATATCAATGCCCATTGTGTAGCGGGGACTTCGAAGGTGGGAAGTCAAATCCCTATCCAGGAAATAAATAACCTCAGCCTAAAGATCATCGTGCTTGTATTGACCAGGATCACAGGTCCAACTTCATTGCACTAGGCATCGAGGTCGCTCATGTTTTATGTAGTAGAGTGTGCGAGACCCACTTTCTATGACTAGTGTACCTCACTACTGACCAATATGAAAGGTCAATTGACAAAGTGAAAACAAGGGGGTAAGAGAAACTTCATCTTTGCCTCTATTCTTTGTAGTTTCTTTTTCAAGCAAGTTCTAGATCTGGGACCTAGAGTGGAGATCCTTCCTAGAGTACCATGCGATCCAGCCATATCACGATGGACTGAGGTCATGAGACAGTAGGTGGGAGGTAGGGTGCCAACACCCTACAATGAGGATTTTTTCTTCTAGTGGTGGCGACAAGTCATCGCTTTGGATGACTATCCCTATACGGGGATCAACTTCAGAGGAGATCTAGATATGCCACTTCCACCAGGGATTGCCTACGGTGACATAGGTAAAATATTTTTCAATATTTCATTTTTTTCTACTTTTGTATTATGAGAGAAAAATATTTTTTGGTGGTGTTTAAGTATTAACTAAACACTTGTGTGATGCATATGTGGGTCTGCGATGGCTGGAGGGGTTACCTTAACATTGAAGGAGGAACCAGGGTGATGAGGGGGTAGGAGGAGAAGCTAAGAGAGTCCTACAAAATGTGCAGGGAAACTTGTCTTGTTTGACTTAGAGGATTCCAATGGTTTAGTTAGAGGATCTACCCGAAGCCATGCAATGACATGTGGTTGGTGTACTTAGAGCATGGGTACATATATTTTGACATCTCGCAAATGCCATGGTTTTCTCTCATAACACACATCTAGCGCCACAGGCGTAGATGTCGTGGGATTTGTATACTAGTTGTATATGTGTATTGAGGGTTTTAGCCCCAATTTTGTAATATAAACACCATATTTTTGAAATATATAAAAAAGGATATTTGGTTTTACTTATATTTTACAATGTGTACATTGGTTTGATGGTTTTCTTTGCTTTAGTAATGTGACAAATGCCAATCTAAAACATAATTAGCATAGGCATCAGATACATGATTAACACTCCTAGGAATGTGATAATATGTGATAAAATCAAACTGTCGTTCTAGAAGACGTGCCCGTAGGAATTGTTGGAGTAAATTAGGATCATGCGCATGGTAATGGTTGTTCAAATGGCATACTACTAACTAGGAATCCAAGTGAACCTCTAAATAGAGAATGCTATGTGAGATAGCATCGCGCAAAAGTTCTATGATGGCGCTATATTCAGCCACATTATTCGTGGATGGCCCTAGGCATACGTCACCTGAAGACACTAGAAGACCCTTAGGTGAGTAAATGATGTAGGAGCATCACCCACATCAAGCGAGCCAGTGCGGAAGACAAAAGATAGTTGGACAAGCCCAACCAAAACTTTTGAATTTTCCTTGAAGTTGATGCACAGTCTTACGTGATTCAATTAAGAAGAAGCGCCTTTGTATAATGTAAATGGACCTTGAGCGATCTGCTCTCATCCTTAGTAGATAGAAGGCATTTATGGTAGTTAATGTAAGTAGATAGAGTTTAATTCTCAGATTAGACAGTTTTGGGAGCTGGAGGGAAAACGGATATAGACACCCTCATTGTATCATGGTAACATTAGTGTTTATGGATTAATCCGTAAGTGCGGACATGAACCGATCTCCCTAGATCCACCTAGATCTAGAACAAAACAAGACAAAATACTACTCTTTCCCTAGATCTATCCTATTGAGTGAATTAAGAGATAAAGGAATATGGACATACCTTATGAACGCTTTCCAAAGTCTCTGTTGTTCCAAGCTTCGCTCCGATGCTCTTGTTCCATTCAGATCACGACAGAACAAACCAATCAAAGTAAAGGCATATTAATGTATTCAATAGCTAGTCTATACATGTGATCAAGGAATCATGTAATAAAGTGACATCATCTTTATGGGAAAGGGACATATTACTGTATTAATTAATTGAAAGAGGAACTTACAACCTGAGCCTTGATGTCGTAGGTCTCCTTTCGATGGCTCCTAGCTCTGACACACACACATTTGCTCATGCATGAAGAAAATCAACCACTTGTAATGACCTTGTTGTAGTCTCTTGCTGCTGTAGCATCAGTTCTCCATACAGGCTTCTAACAATTCTCTAATCAATCTCTTACTAGCTTGCTTATGCTTAACCTTTTCCATGAGCAATCTCCTCAATATATAGAAGAATATATATTAGTTACTTGGATAGGGAATGATCCCAATATATCTGGAAAGTCAGTATTTTGCCAACCATTCGAGAGCCAACTCATCCTTCTAGAAGATTCCCTTCTAGAAGGATCGAGAACTTATCCATTTTCCTTCTTTAAGATC
>ML776859.1:165622-212415 GCA_009831015.1 Picea engelmannii | reverse complement strand
TGTGTCTCTCTTCCTACTCCAAAGCACTAGCCTAACTAATATGTTGGTGTAAAGATCCCTAGAAAAAGTTACTAGATTGATTTTAAGATTACGCAATATTCTTAAAGGCTGTTAATTACTCAAAGGCAATGGAAGTGAAACTCATGATGTGTGACTCTGACCCAAGTAATGCGAGGACAATGATGAAACATAATCTTTTTCATTCCATGAATCCTAGTTACGGAAGAGAGAGAACTTTTTCCGAATCAATCTCAATACTATAATGCAAATGCAATGCTCAATTTTCCGTTCAAATGCCAATGCAAATAATCAATTATCAAACAACAATTTCTAAATGTCTTTTTCAATACTTCAATGCTCTAAGATTTGATTTTACAATGTTTTCGAAATGACAAAAACAAAACTTGAAAGAAAACAAAATGTTCACTTTCCAAGAAGAACTCTGAAAAAGGAGAAAAGAAAATCAAATCAAACCAAATCAAACAAAACAACCCAGCCACTTCTTTCAATGATAGTAAAAATGAAAACCAAACCAAGAAATCTTCTCAAAAGCAAATGAAAATGTCCTTTCGAACCTCAAAGCAAAAGAGAAAACACAAACACTTAACCCTCTACCAATCACTGGTTCTCAACTATCCAGACATATCCAACTCCAGTAATCTAAGAGCAAGAAAATTCCAAACAAGGCCAAGAAAAGAAAGTCAAGTTATCAAAAGCAAAAAAGACCTAGAAAACCTAAATCTCTCCAAGCAAGCAAACTGAAGCAAAAGGTGTGTAAGCCAATGATCCAATAAGGCAAAAAAGGGGTAAATCAACAAATCTAAGCTGTTGATAAAGTCAAAACTTGATTCCAAAAAAATTTCAAAATCTGCCTGCAGGCAAGCCTTGGACACAGTGCGAGAAGGTATATTTCTCACAGACCACTTCAATGCATACTGTGAACAGTTCGCACTGGAAGATATAAGCAGAATGCGAACCTTCAAGGTTCTCGCAGGCTGTCAATAGGTACAGTGCGGGAATCCCTGAAACTAATGAAAATTTTGAAAAGGTAAGCAAAATCCAAGTTGGCTTATAAACCCAGAAGGTCTCTCAGGGTATCCTGAGGACTCAGAGACTAACAAATTAGGAGAATGACAGCAATAGAGAAAATGGCCACAGGAAATTCAAAAAACCAAAAGACAAAGGGATAAGTTCCCAGTGGAGTTGCCAATTTTGTTTATGGATTAATCCGTAAGTGCGGACACGAACTGATCTCCCTAGATCCACCTGGATCTAGAACAAAACAAGACAGAATACTACTCTTTCCCTAGATCTAGCCTATTGAGTGAATTAAGAGATAAAGGAATATGGACATACCTTATGAACGCTTTCCAAAGTTTCTGTTGTTTCAAGCTTCGCTCCGATGCTCTTGTTCCATTCAGATCACGACAGAACAAACCAATCAAAGTAAAGGTAGATTAATGTATTCAATAGCTAGTCTATACATGTGATCAAGGAATCATGTAATAAAGTGACATCATCTTTATGGGAAAGGGACATATTACTGTATTAATTAATTGAAAGAGGAACTTACAACCTGAGCCTTGATGTCGTAGGTCTCCTTTCGATGGCTCCTAGCTCTGACACACACACATTTGCTCATGCATGAAGAAAAACAACCACTTGTAATGACCTTGCTGTAGTCTCTTGCTGTTGTAGCATCAGTTCTCCATACAGGCTTCTAACAATTCTCTAATCAATCTCTTACTAGCTTGCTTATGCTTAACCTTTTCCATGAGCAATCTCCTCAATATAAAGGAGAAGATATATTAGTTACTTGGATAGGGAATGATCCCAATATATATGGAAAGTCAGTATTTTGCCAACCATTCGAGAGCTAACTCATCCTTCTAGAAGATTCCCTTCTAGAAGGATCGAGAACTTATCCATTTTCCTTCTTTAAGATCATGTTCGCACCCTAGCCTTGAGTATAGTGCGAGAAGTTCGCACTCAATCTTGAAGCAGCATGCGAGAAATAGGTATTCCCGCAGGTGACTATATAAGTAGCCTGCGAACTATCTTTAAAATATGATTTCTGGAAACTGATAATTGTAACCTTTCTCAGGAAAATGTTCTTATGGAAGAGCTTGATATTTCATCATGATGTCATTATCATAACATCATCACAATGACCAAAATTGTGGATAACAATTAGCCTGAGCATAGAATAGTTGGAAGAGAGCATAGAGAGGAACAGAGAGAGAGCTATGTAACAGACTCCATGTACAGATCTTGAATTAATAGAAGGAAATTGAGTCAGATTCATGGTGTTCATATTCTCTGTGTATGCATCTTTGAATGTTATGCTCATGAATGTTTACTTCCTGTTATGCATTTGTTGTTATGTTGTGTATGAATGATTTCTTGTTAATGTTTGAAGTCCGAGAGGAAGTGAGAATGAGTTTCAATTGTTTTTCTGTCTGAGCAAGAGTTCCTACAAGGAGTGCACTTGAAGTTGTTTGCAAGGAGTGCGTTGACAGAAGGCTCAGGTAGTCTAACTTTTGTTTTCATTCGCCCAATAGTAGAATTGGTTCATAGGAGCTGTGCAACGAGTGAGCAGGCCAAGGAAAGTATCAGGGTGAGAACCTGAAGAAAATCTTTGAGAGACAGCTGCTACAGGTGTGCGCAGGGTCAAAGAAACTCAACATTTGGAAGTGTTTGAGGTTGCCGCAAGGAGTGCGAGCAAGAGGCGTTTATGAGAAGATGTAGAGTTGGAGAAAGCTCAGGAAGGATAAGGCCTTCAAAATTGTCAAGGGGTTGCATAGGAGTTGTACCTTGGAAGCTTGTAAGAAAGCATCATGATTTTGCGTGCAGGTGGACGAGTTCCGCCGAGGAACACTTAGCCATTCGCAGGAATTATCAAGGGAGAAACGGATGGTTGTAATTCATTGAGGAGAATTCGCGACATCTTGTGAACCATTAGAACTCACAGAGGCGTGGGGGGAGATACGGTGAAATATTTCCTAGGTTCAAAGCTCAGGAGGGGCAGAGCCATTGATCCGAGTCACAAGGACCGTCAAATTCACACGTGAGATCGTGCATCGAAGTTTCGTGGGTTGAAGTCCCATGAACATAACAACAACGGGAATCATGATATTGAGATACACGATATCCCGATAGGTTCAAGAATAGTGTGGGGCCACAAGGGTCAGAGTGGTGGACAGGTGGCACGAGCTATCAGGTTTTCACGACGGGAAGTTCCGGAACATCGACACCAAGATTCACGAAATCGCAAACCCCGAATTTCCAATGAGGTGAGGCGTTGAATAGTCAACTCGTGCGTGTGTTGGAGTTTCGGAATATAGGGCATTGGGAGTCAGTGATGCCAATTGTTTGACATAGTGAGTGGCGAAATCGCGATAGGAGAAAACCCCGATAGGTGAAGGTTAGCGTTGACTGGTTGTCGGGTCTCGGGAATTCTAGAGGCCTACGCTTGACCATTGGATCTGCGAAGCCACGAGTTCCGATCTCCAGAGTATAAAGAGGAGATCACGGGAAGAGTTTTGTGGGTGCAGATTTCCCGATAGGGAAATAAAAGGACCGGTTAGTGTTCTTTGGGCCATGAGAAGGAGAAGATCCTGTGAGCGGACGTGGACCTTCCAACCTACAGGTTGTGAGGGGAGCGTGCATCTACGTCAAAGTGGTATCAGAGCACAAAAAGACTCTTTTCTTTCTGTAGCAGAGAAGAGAAAATTCATCATGTCGCCAAGGAGAAGGGATAGACAATCACCCAATCCAGAGGAGAGGGAAATCCCGAGAAGACGAGGCAGGAAAATGCAGAATCCAGAAATGGAGAGAGAAATGTGAGATCTCCGAGCAAGACTCGAAGATATGGAAACAACACAAAGATGTACAACCAGTGCTGGGGATATCAGTGATTTTGAAAGCGAGATTGAAGTTGAACGTGAAGAAGAAGTTGTAGCCTAGGATGCAACAAATGAACGACTGATAAAAGCTATTGCAAGGATGGGTGCAAAGGCAAAGATGGACATTCTAGTTTATGAGGGAAACTTGGATGTAGAGGAGCTTCTAGACTGGATTAGAGCTCTAGACACATACTTCGACTACAAAGATGTCGAAGAAGACAAGAAGGTCAAGCATGTTGTCACAAGATTAAAGGGACATGCAGCTTTGTGGTGGGATGAGCTACAAGATGACAGACGCTGCAAGGGCAAGCAGAAGATCAAAAGCTGGGATAGGATGATCGCAAAGATGAAAGATAAATTCATCCCCAGGGATTATCAAATTACTCTGTTCAGGAGGATGCAGAACCTGAGACAGAAGTTGATGACAGTGAAAGAATACACTGAAGAGTTTGACAAACTGAACATCAGGGCAGGTCATCGAGAGAGCGATGATGAGAAGGTTTCTAGATATCTGAATGGTCTGAGATACGACATTCAGGATGAAATATGCATGTTAACTATCCGAATGGTGGAAGATGCTTATCAATTGGCTCTGAAAGCTGAAGAGAAGCTGAGCCGGAAGCAAAGTTAAAGAGGCCGAGGCAGAAGTCAGCCCAGAGGCAAGTCAGTTGCCCAGGACAGGAACCAGAAGCCCAAGGAAGACTGGAAGAAACCTCAGACTAGAACTGAGAGAGGTGGAACCTCACAGCGAGGGAAATATGTTGAACAACGAGGACAACATACTGAGCAGAGAGGAGATTACGCTGATGACAATACTTTTCCTCGTACTAAAGGTAGAGGAGGAGGAAGAGGTGGAGTAATTAAATGCTTCACATGTGGAAAGAATGGGCATAAGTCTTATGAGTGTCTAGAGAAAAAGAAAGATGGAGGAGAAGCTCACATCACCGAAGCACAGAGGAGATATGTTGAGGTAGAAGACGTTGAAGGCGAAAGATCACTGATGATGTGAAAAGCTCTTTTGACACCTGAGAAGGAGGTGGAGAGTTCAGTCCAGAGGAGTAGACTATTCCGAACTACTTGCAAAACCAGGGACAGGGTATGCAAGGTTATTGTAGACAATGGGAGCACTGATAATATCATTTCAACCAAGATGGTAGAAAATATGGAGCTGGAGACAATTGATCATCCGAGTCCATACCGAATTTCATGGTTGCAAAAGGGACATCAGGTAACTGTCACTAAACAATGTTTGGATGAGTTCAAGATAGGAGGATATAATGATAGAATCTTGTGTGATGTTATTCCTATGGATGTTTGTCATTTATTGTTGGGTAGACCATGGAAATATGATAGAAATGTGATTCATGATGGGAGAATGAAGACATACACCCTTGAGAAGAATGGGAGAACTCACATGTTGCTTCGAATCGAGGATAAGGAAGTAAAGACAGAAATAAGCAACACCGTACTTATCATGAGTGGGAAGGAACTTCTTACGGACGTTAGGAAGAAGGAGGAACCGCAATTCTTTGTGGTTAGAAAACCGAGGATCGTTTTGACCAGCACAAGAGTGGACGATTTACCAAAAGAGGTTAAGGAACTGTTAGGAGGGTTCGCTGACATAGTCATGGATGAACTACCTCATTCGTTGCCACCGATAAGGAGTGCGATTCATCATATTGATCTTATACTAGGAGCTAGTTTGCCAAACAATGTTGCGTATAGATTGAAGCCGCAAGAGAATGAAGAGGTTAAAAGACAAGTCCAGGATTTGTTGGACAAAGGTCTGGTCAGGGAAAGCTTGAGTCCATGTGTTGTTCCAATAGTACTTAGTCCGAAGAAAGATGAAGGCTGGAGAATGTGTACTAACTCGAGGGCGATCAACAAGATAACTATCAAGTACAGATTTCCATTACCGAGGATGGATGATTTGATGGACTGCTTAAGTGGAGCAAAATTCTTTTCAAATATTGATTTGAAAAGCGGATATCATCAGATTCGCATGAGAGAAGGTGATGAATGGAAGATAGCCTTCAAAACTAACGAAGGGTTTTATGAATGGCTTGTTATGCCATTTGTCTTAACAAATGTGCCAAGTACCTTCATGAGGTTGATGAACGAAGTCCTGAGGGAGTTCATCGGAAAATTTGTCATTGTGTATTTAGATGACATACTGATTTTCAGCAAATAAGAGGTTGAACACTTGAAGCATTTGGCTATAGTGATGAAGAGATTACAGCAAGAGAAGTTGTTTATAAACATGAAGAAATCTTAGTTCATGAAGACAGAGCTCATTTAATTGGGATTTTTTATTTCTGCAGATGAGTTGAGGATGGATCCAGAAAAGGTGGAAGCGATCAAGAATTGGCCATCACCGAAGAGTGTATTTTAGGTGAGAAGTTTTCACGGAATGGCTAGTTTCTACCAAAATTTCATTAGGAATATCAGTGGAATCAGCGCAGCGATGATGGATACAGTGAAGAAAAGACATAAACCTTTTCACTGGACAACAGAGGTTGAAAGGAGTTTCAATCTGTTGAAATGAAAACTTATGGAACAACCAGTTCTGGTGTTGCCAGATTTTCGAAGGACATTTCAAGTGAAATGTGATGCAAGCAGATTTGCAATAGGAGCGGTCTTGAGTCAAGATGACAGGCTGATTGCATATTTCAGTGAGAATTTGAATGAGGCGAAGGTGAAGTACTCCACACACCATAAGGAGTTTTATGCTATCATACAGGCATTAAAGAAGTGGAGGCATTACTTGATTCCGAAGGAATTTGTTTTATATAGTGATAACCATGCATTACAGTTTGTGAATCAATAGGAGAAGTTGAATAAGAGGCATGTAAAAAGGGTAGAGTACATGCAGAATTTCACATTTGTGATTAAACATATTTCGGGTACTACTAACAAAGTGGCTGATGCTTTGAGAAGGAAGTGTTTTCTATTGCAGGAGTTCAAAGTCAAAACATTGGGTTTTGATGATCTCAGGGACATGTATGCTGATGATCTAGATTTTAAAGAGGCATATGAAGCAGTTGAGAATCCAATTCTCAGAGATAGGAGCCAGTGGGTCGAATACATGATCCAGGAAGGACTGCTATTTAGGGGCAATCATCTATGTATTTCAAATTGCTCCATGAGAGAGAATCTGTTGAAGGAGAAACACAGTGGAGGATTGGCAGGGCATTTTGGTCATGAAAAGACATTCGCAAAGCTGAGAGAATCATACTTTTGGCCAGGGATGCGATCAAGGGTCAAGAGATTTGTAGACAGATGCAGAATTTTCCAGCATTCAAAAGGAAGGAGGCAGAATGTAGGTTTTTATCAACCACTTCCCATACCTGAGAGGCTGTGGGATGCAATTAGTATGGATTTTGTATTGGGGTTGCCGAGAACACAAAGAGGTGTTGATTCAATCTTTGTGGTAGTGGATAGATTGTCCAAAATGGTACATTTTGGCCCATGTCAGAAAATCAGTGACGTGACTCATATCACGAATTTGTTTTTCAAAGAAGTCATTCGACTTCACGGCCTATTGAAAAGTATAGTTTCAGACAGAGATACGAAGTTCGTAGGGCACTTTTGGAGGACGTTATGGAAGAAGCTAGGAACTAAATTGGCATTTAGTTAAGCTTATCATCCTCAAATGGATGGAAAAATGGAAGTGGTGAACAGGAGTCTGGGAGACTTACTGAGAAGCTTGGTGACAGAGCACCACAACAGTTGGGACAATATATTGCCACAAGCAGAGTTTGCGTATAATGACTCAGTGAATAGGAGTACAGGCTAGAGTCCATTTCAGGTTGTTTATGGCATGCAGCCAAGAGGAGTTTCTAAAATGAGAGATTCAGAACAGACTACGACTAGGATCACTGGTGCAGAAGATTTCACAGAGGCGATGAAAGAACTTCACAGCCAGGTGAAGCAGCGACTGTTGGATTCAAGTCACGAATATAAGCGCAGAGCCGATCAACGGAAGAGACAACTTCAATTCAAGGTTGGTGAGTTAGTTATGGCACACTTGAGAAAGGAAATATTCCTGAGAGGAACATACAACAAGCTGAAGATGAAGAAAATTGGACCATGTAAGGTCTTGAAGAAATTTGGAGAAAATGCTTATGAGATTGAATTACCCGATGGGATCGGAATTTCTTCGATATTCAATGTCTCAGATTTATACCCATACAAATCTAAGGAATCAGGAGCAGAAGGTGAACAATCAGAGGTTCAGTGGAAAAAGAAGATGCCAGTTACAGAAAAGCCGCAGATGGAGTCCATACTAGATAAACAAATTGGTAAGAAGACCAGGCAAAAAGAATACTTTGAGTATCTGGTCAAGTGAAAGAATCATCCAGTTGAAGATGCTAGCTGGGAGACTGAGGTAGATATTCAGAAGCATGGATAGACCATGCATGAGCTCATGGACAAGAGCCCATGAAGTTTTTCAAGCGAGGGAGTATGATGCAGGAGTATCGCCCACATCAAGCAAGCCAGCGCGGAAGACAAAAGACAGCTGGACAAGCCCAGCCAAAACTTTTGAATTTTCGTTGAAGTTGATGCACAGTCTTAAATGATTCAATTAAGAATAAGCGCCTTTCTATAATTTAAATGGACCTTGAGTGATCCTCTCTCGTCCTTAGTAGATAGAAGGCATTTATGGTAGTTAATGTAAGTAGATAGAGTTTAATTCTTAGATTAGACAGTTTTGGGAGATGGAGGGAAAACGGATATAGACACCTTCATTGTATCATGGTAACATTAGCCTGAGCATAGAATAGTTGGAAGAGAGCATAGAGAGGAATAGAGAGAGAGCTGTGTAACAGACTCCATGTACAGATCTTGAATTAATAGAAGGAAATTGATTCGGATTCATGGTGTTCATATTCTCTGTGTATGCATCCTTGAATGTTATGTTCATGAATGTTTACTTCCTGTTATGCATTTGCTGTTATGTTGTGTATGAATGATTTCTTGTTAATGTTTGAAGTCCGAGAGGAAGTGAGAATGAGTTTCAATTGTTTTTTTGTCTAGCAAGAGTTCCTAGAAGGAGTGCAGTTGAAGTTGTCCGCAAGGAGTGCGTTGACAGAAGGCTCAGGTAGTCTAACTTTTGTTCTCATTCGCACAAGAGTAGAATTGGGTCACAGGAGCCATGCAAGGAGTGCGCAGGCCAAGGAAAGTATCAGGGTGCGAACTTGAAGAAAAGATTTGAGAGACAACTGCTGCAGGTGTGCGCAGGGTCAAAGAAACTCAACATTTGGAAGTGTTTGAGGTTGCCGCAAGGAGTGCGAGCAAGAGGCATTTTTGAGAAGATGTAGAGTTGGAGAAATATCAGGAAGGATAAGGCCTTCGAAATTGTCAAAAGGTTGCATAGGATTTGTACCTTGGAAGCTTGTAAGAAAGCATCGTGAGTTTGCGTGCAGGTGGATGAGTTTCGCTGCGGAACATTTAGCCATTCGCAGAAATTATCAAGGGAGAAACGAATGGTTGTAATTCATTGAGGAGAATTCAACGACATCCCGTGAACCGTTAGATCTCACAGCGGTGTGGGGGGAGATACAATGAAATATTTCCTAGGTTCAAAGCTTAGGAGGGGCAAATCCATTGAGCCGAGTCACAAGGATCGTCAGATTCACACGTGAGATCATGTATCGGATTTTCGTGGGTTGAAGTCCCGTGAACATAACAACAATGGGAATTGTGATATTTCAATACGTGATATCTTGATAGGTTCGAGAATAGTGTGGGGCCACAAGGGTCAGAGTGGTGGACAGGTGGCATAAGCTATCAGGTTTTTGCAACGGGAAGTTCCGGAACATCGACACCAGGATTCTCGAAATCGTGAACCCCAAATTTCCGATGAGGTGAGGCGTTGAATAGTCAACTCACGAGTGCATCAGAGTTTCGGTGTATCGGGCATTGGGAGTCGATGATGCAAGTTGTTTGACATCGCGAGTGGTGAAATTGCGATAGGAGAAAACCCCGATAGGCGAAGGTCAGGATTGAATGGTTGTCAGGTCTCGGGAATTCAAGAGGCCTGCGCTCAACCATTGGATCTGTGAAGCCGCGATTTCCAATCTCCCGAGTACAAAGAGGAGATCGCGGGGAGAGTTCTGTGGGTGTGGATTTCCCGATAGGGAAATAGAAGGACCAGTTAGTGTTCTTCATCCCTTGAGAAGGAGAATATCCTGTGAGTGGACGTGGACCTTCCGACCTGAGGGTTGTGAGGGGAGTGTGCATCTGCATCAGTAAACCACCCAAGTGGCGAAAGACAATCTCTGTGTATGATGACTGGCTTCATCTGTGAATCCTAGGTAGATCGAAGACTCCATTGACATCTGTCAATAAAGGGAAAACTCGATAAGCAAGACAAAGACAAAAAGAAAGGGAAAAGATATGTATATACACTAAATTACATTAGTGTACAAAGAGTTCTTCTCAAGCCTAGGGCTCCAACATAATATATTTTCAAGTAGAGCCCATTTTTGGGCTCGAAGAACACATTCCCTTCATAATCTTCTATCTCATAGGCTCATTTTTCTAGAACATGTGGCATGATATAAGGACCATGCCACATGGGTTTAAACTTGCCTGGCCCTAGTGGTTCTTTGGCTTGGTCATATAAAAGGACTAAGTCACCCTCAGAGGACAACCGAGGATAGACAAAATTGTTGTACTGGACCTTGACACGTTTTTTTTTTGCCTTGATAGCTGTAAAGGCATCCCGACATTGCTCGTCAAGACTCTTTAGGTGCACAAGGTGCCACTCTAGATCTGAAGTGTCAGGTAGGAGTGCAATTGCCAACATAAGAGAAGGGATTTCTCATTCAATAGGAAGAATTGACTCCACACCATGCACTAACTGGAAAGGGGAAAAATTGGTGCCAGTCTTAACCGTGGTTTGGTATGCCCAAAGCGCGGGAAACAACATGATGTGGCAATCAAATTTACTCTGACTGATAGTTTTTTGCAAGATGGTATTGAGAGACTTATTAACGGTCTCTACTTGTCCATTTTCCTGGGGGTAATAAGGAGAGGAATGACCATGTCTAAACCCAACTTAGATGTTAGTTCTACCATCATTTCATTCTGAAATTGACTTCCATGATCAATAACAATCTCACTCGGGATGCTGAACCGGGCGATAATTTGATTGAATACGAAGAAGGAAGCAATCTTCCCATTGAATTTTATGGTAGGCATGGATTTGACCCACTTATTAAAGTATTCTATGGCCACGATAATATGTTGATGCTCCCCAGCCGAATTTGGTTTGCAATCTATGAAGTCTACCCCCCACTTGGTGAAGGGACCGACGGTAATGACTGGGTGAAGAGGGGTTGGGTGTGAGTGCATTTTCTAAGTGAAAACCTGGCAGGGGTGACACTTCTTAACTTCTTCCATACAATCTTTACAAATAGTAGGCCATAAATAACTGACTCGTAAGATTTTTTGGGTTGTCGCAAGCCTGGATAGGTGACCACCACAAGCCCCTTTGTCAAAATCGTTTAGAACTGACTTTGCCTCTTTGTGAGTTAAATAATGACGTAATAGATCATCTATTCCTTGGCAATACAAAGTTTCACTGATGATGGTATACTTCTTAGCTTGGTATATAATACTTCATCGATCATCTCGCGAAAGATGCTGAGCGAACTTCAAGGTATGAAGATAAAGAAAAATGTCTCCATACTAGGGGTTAGATGATGAGACAAGGAAAATGTGTTCATCCACAAATGAATCAACATGGATAACATTCTTATCTAATCGTGGAAAATTGGATATTAGTTCTGTGAAGACTAGTGATTTGTTGGACTTTGTCGAAGCGAAGTTAAGATCAAATTCTTGTAAAATGAAAATCCATTTATTATATTTCCCCCCTATGATGCGTCTGGTGAGGAAGTACTGAAACAGATTGACATCAGCAACCATAGTAGTATTTCAAAGAAATATATAGTGATGTAAATGTTGGACTGCGTGAACGATAGCCAAATCTAGCTTTTCAATGTGCGAGTAATTAAGCTCAGGGCCGACTAAGTTTCGACTAAGATAGTAGATGACGTTCTCATGGATCTCATCATCCTCTTGAACTAGAACCATACCAATTGTCTCTTCAGACACGGAAATATAAAGAATGTAATCTCTACTGTAATCGGGAGACTTCAGCAGAGGGGCTGATACCACGGCTTTCTTCAAAGCATCGAAATACTCCTGGGCTCGCTCATCCCAGAGGGGTGTCTTTCTTCAATAGGTGCATGAAACCCTTAGTGATATTGGCATAATTGACTATGAACCAACATAGAAAGTTGGCTTTCCCTTGTAAATATTGAAGTTGTCTAATCATGCGCAGGGGAGGCAATTGAAATATTGCCTCAACCTTAAGAGGATCTACCATGATCCCAGTCTCGAAAACTAAAAATACCAAAAGACGACCATAATTAATGCAAAATATGCATTTGTGAGGGTACAACCGGATTCTATAGTAACACCATATTTCAAAAACAAGTTGAAGGTCTGTAACATGATCCACTCTATTGTGAGAGTGAGCAGCAATATCATCAAGGTAGGCTTCGACTGTGTGCTTAAGATCGTGAAAAGTGAAAGTCATGGCACGTTGGAAGGTTTCTCCGACGCTTTTAAGGCCGAAAGGCATTTTTCGGTATGCAAAAGTACCCCAAGGACAAATAAATGTCATCTTGTGTTGGTCCTCAAGTTTGATTTGGATTTGGTTATACCTTGAAAATCCGTCCATAAAAGAAAATATCTCGCTTCCCACACATTCATCGAGAATCTCATCAATGAAAGGTGTGAGGAAGTTATCTTTAGTACTAGCCTTGTTCAGGTCATGAAAGTCCATACATACATGGATGGTTCCTTGATTTTTATTCACGTGAACGAGGTTGGATACCCATTCGGTCAAGGGAACAAGGTAGATGAAGCCAACATTAAGTAGCTTCTCCACCTCTTCCTTAATAGCAGGGGCCTTCCTAGGATTTACATCTCTAATACTTTGTCGAATAGGCTTATCATCCAGATAAGTTCTAATCTCATGTTTGAAAATACAAGGGTCGATCCCTAGCATCTCTTCATATGACCAAGAAAATACATCTTGAAATTCTTTGAAGAGTTTGGAGTAGATCAAAATTTCCTCTGGAAAACAATCTGCACCTATATTTATGTTTTCAACGTTGCCATGGGTATGAGAGATATCGATTGAGATGGTAGGATAAATACTCGCCATGTTTATTTAGGCATAAATGTTGTGTGTATCGAGTGGAACTATGGCGTGATCGACTATCTCACTCAAAGTAGACCGAAAGTCATCTTTCTCGATTCTTTCAAGACTTGGGAGAAAATAAGATCTATGATGCATATCATTCCAAGGTCTATCGGAACCATTCATGGCTTCGAGTATGGCTTCGTCTGAAGGAAAACTCTCATCTAGGAAATCATGCGAACAAGACAACGAGGTGTCCCATATAGGCCTAAGAACAGGATCCTCCTTGTCCGTCGATGAGGTAATAGGATCGGAATCAACGGAAGAGTCAAGAACATATTGATATGCAATATCCATTTCTGATAGTGGCATGGCCATGCCGGCATGCAAAAAACATTCACATGACAAATTCAGGGAAGGTAGGGTCCATGGATCACAAAAATAGGAAGTGCAGAAAGGAACAAACCTCTTTGTCGAAGAAGGCCTACTAGACATGGCCTAAACGTGGTGATTCGGTGCTGAGAAGTCAAAAGTACTCATAAAGTAAGAATACATTCTAACACCAATATTCTCAATTGCCCGCTAATATTTGTCGATCACAGGGATCGACGGTCCGATAGATGCATTAGGAATAGAGTACACAAAGGATAATTGGTCGATGGTCACGATATTTCCTTGATGCAGAAAAAAAAGCATATGGAAGATAGACGATACGACAAAAACCATAGCATAGGTCCAATTGTGACCTAGTAACATGTTATAATCAAGAGGTTCATCAAGTACCTCTACCTCCACCTCTACCGTCTTCCCACCTAACTGGACCGGAAAGGTAGGGAGAAAACCATGAGGGAGGAAGGAATGACCGTCAAATGTAGTCAACATTTTCGATGACTTGGAAAGGGTTAGAGAACTAAGAGCTTTCCAACAGACCAGGGACATCACATAAGTGGCAGAACCTTCATCAACAACCGCACTTTTTATGGTATACTTGGAATAATCTTCATGGATTTGGAAATCCACATGGTAAGGTAAGCGAGGCTTTACATCCGTGACATCAAACTTCATAACTTTTGAGCCATTGAGCTCTAGATATCCTAAAGCAGAGAGTAAGGCATTCCTCTGTGAAGGACATGTCTGGAGTACCTCCAAAGCTGACATCGCACAAGGGGTTTGGACCAGGTCCTCAAAAATAGAGTAGTTATGCGCAGATCTAGCGTTAGGATTGTGGGTAGAGCTCTTAAGTACTCCTTTCAGAATACGAGGCAATGGCTTTGGTTTTTTAATCTATAAGTTCATCTCCGAAGGAGGAGGGGGAGCTTCTAGAACAGAGTTAGCCTGCGAAGAGCTATAATCTTGAGATCGAGTGGCTACCTTGATTTTTGCATCAACCATATTGATACATACGCAGTTGCCATATTGCGATGACATGTTTTGACTCCCACTGGACGCATTTTCAGTATTTGAAGAGCTTGAGGCTAAGTGTTGGTTATGTGGGAATGGATTCATCATCACAGCAGGTGGTATATTCAAAATCCTCGTAGCCTCCATGAGTTTGTGGCATAAATGCGTAAGGTGGTCATCGGTACAAAGTTTACAAGGAAACTTCACCTCACATTTCTCTTTCTTGCCCTCTCCAACATTTTCATTCTTCTTCCCATTATTATCTTTTTCCTTGGGTTTATTACCATTTTTCCCACCCTTAAGATTGTTTCGACCTTTCCTTTTATTCCCATCTGGT
Source organism: Picea engelmannii (assembly GCA_009831015.1). Lineage (NCBI taxonomy): Eukaryota > Viridiplantae > Streptophyta > Pinopsida > Pinales > Pinaceae > Picea > Picea engelmannii. The sequence continues at coordinate 197,552 of ML776859.1, read as the reverse complement.
CATTGTTCACCATTTGGTCTTTTCAATGATTGCATGGAATGTACATCCATCGACTGAGTGGGGTTGGAAGACATAGATGAAGCTGGTCCTCCAATAGACTGGTTTAGAGACAAAGTCTTCAAGTGGCTCGTCATTGAGTCTGCAGACGTTACAATGGCGGAACCTACAATGCCATCGGCATGAGGTCTGTGTTTTTTCCTAGGGTCGTAACTTGACCGCGATGCTTCTGGAAGAAGGTGATATAACATCCCAGACTGAGCATATATCCAATTATCTAACTGTTGGGCTCTAAAGATAGCTTCTTCCTCAATGGTGACCTCAAAAGTAGAAACGTCCTTTGAGATAGGAGGTTTCAAAGACTTTAAGAATCACTATAAGAGAAAGGTCAGGGGTATAGGAGTCTTAATCAACCTCTTCCATCTACGCCACTCTTGGATATGATCCGACATATGAGTGGTGGTGTCCTAGCGTAAAGTCAACAAAAGTTTGAGGCCAGCATCATAATGAATGGGAAATTGAAAGTGGTTAAGAAATACCATCACCAACTGATTAAATGACTCATATGTCCCCCTAGGTAGTTCAATATACCATTTCACAACAACTGCAATGAGAGTGCATTGAAACAATTGTAATCTAATAGAATCGTCGTTAAGGGAATTCGATGAGAACCAAATGTGAAAGGTAGTGACGTGATCACCAGGGTCCTCTCCATTCTTTCCTTCAAACTTTTGGATGTTCGAAGGAAGTTTGGTGGGGATGGGGGGCCATGTGGGATCATGACTCACAAGGTCGTTCATTGGTTTAGACAAATCTAGTAGATTAAGTGTGTCTAGAAAAGGAAGACGGGGTTGTGAGATCTGGCCCCAACCTCCCGTGAAATATTGTGAGTGTGGAAATGTAGCCCATCCAGGATTCTGTTAAGAACCATAGCCCTATCCAGGATTATAAGGCCCTCCTTTGGGTTGACTCGTGTAAGGTGGGTTGGGCATCATTCCAATAGGAATTCTTTGTTGAGGATTATAAAAATTGCCCCCAGCCGAGTAAGATCTGGGTTGGTGGTTATGAAAGTTGCACCCAAATGGATTGGATCTGGGTTAGGAGTTTCCCAAAGGTTAAGACTGACCTCCTCTGGGTGGGAACCTGGAGGATTGAAATGGATTCATCATGCCAAATGTATTGGTTGGAATCAACACTGAGGAGGTAGGGATATAGGGCGGAACTTGTCCACCAGCTGGGTTGTTCCATCCAGTCGTAAAAGGATTAGACATGGGGTTAAGACTAGGGACAGTTCCTAAATTAAGATTTTTTTTAGGGATATGAGAACCACCAAATGGAAATGGAGTGTAAGGAGGTGTAGTTCCCTCGAATCCAATGCTAGTGTTATGGCCAACAGTTGGGATGGCAGTCAAAAATTGCGAAGTGAGGTTAGGCATACCATAAGAAGATGGACTAGAATCCATAGGGATGGACTGAACATTGTAGCCTGAGGAATGACCAAGACCCCCAAAAGGGTTTGAGGCAATAGATGAAGCACTAAATATAGGTCGAGCCATAGTACAGGTATAAGCCTCTGACACTGCAACTGTAGTGGTTTCAAAATTCGAAGGGGTGCCATTAACTATAGTGGGTATGGGAGTCGAATAACTCCCAATGTTTTGAAGACTAGATTCAGTACTCATCCTTGTGGAACCACAAGTCTAAAAGGTGGATGTGTGTGTACCACGCCTAATAAATCTACACCTTTTAGAAGGCAAGAACTCAAAATCCGGTGGTAACTGTAACAACCGACGGGACCGTTGGGGATGCTTGTCCAACTCCATGATGACTTATGACTCTAAAAAATAAAAATATCCTAAGGCTGACTAGTATTCAAAGAGCATACCAAAAGTTAAACGACCAATATGCATGCAAATAGGCTAAAGTGGCTGAGTGGCCTCCCTCACTAAAAAAGGTATGTCTCGTCCAAGAGGGACCTGAGACTCCTTGCTAAAGTTTGGAGGTAACATAATAAGTTATAGGGGCCCTCATGGGCTTAACAACCAGTCATTCAGATCCCCCTAGAGAGGTAATCCTCCATAAAGGTTGTGTGTTGTCCAACCCCTATCTGACCCAGGATACAAGAAAAATAACCCCTGCAAGTAACCTATGAGATACATAAGTCAAGAAACTAATAAACCATTGTATAACTGATGCACAGGCGAGTAGTCATAAGTCTGGATTACCGTATGGGCAGGGTAGCAAACACCGAAGCCTTGAAATAACTGCCTCTCACAGAGGTATGGGTGCTAGCAAGATCTCAAAATATGAATAAATCCACAGAAATATCTCTTATGCTAGGAGAGTATCCAGGGGTTATCCCTTCAACTAACTTTGCACGACCTCGTGATTAACTCCGGTGTGAGAATATCCTCTTGATCTTACCAATTATACAATGGACTTCTCAACTCCCTGTCTCAGACACATATGTTTATTTAATTGCCTTGGATAAGTTTACTCAAAAGGGTATGAAAGTGAAACTCATGATATTATGACTCTGCAAGAAAATAAATATAAATATAATGCAAAGTCTAATTTTAACTTTTCAATGAATGATATGCATATAAAAACAATGCAATTTTCAATTTCAACTCTGCAATTCAGAAGTAAAATGCAATCTTTCACTAAATGCACTAAGCCAATGATTAAGATTCAAAAGACAAAAATTGCAAGCATTGTAAAATGCCTAATTTTTTGTATTTTCAATATATCAAAAAGAAAATGCATGGAATGATAAGCAACCTGATATATAAATTCTACTGTGTATAAACGAAAAAACTCAAGAAGAATACCAAGCAGCCAAGCAAACAACCCAGAGTTCAAAGACAAATAAAAAATGAAAAACAATGAGAAAGACTCTGCCCAAAAATTCAAATCCAAACAGGTTTCCTATCATCCCAGAGAATCTTAAAAGGCACTACAAATACCTAAGTAGGCTCAACCACTATAAAATCCCACCCAACAATAACAAAACCAAGAAAATAGGCAAGGAAAAGTGGTATACGTGACTGTTCAGGAAAACAATGCATATATACACAGCTTGCAATGAGACAGAACGCGTGTGTACGTGACTGTTGAGGAAAAAGGTGCGTACAGGATTTAAAACAAGGCCAAGAAAGGGGAAAAGGCTGAAGTCTCAGACCCAGAGTGAACATAATCTTTCAAGCAGTGATGCAATAATAAACAAAAAGGAAAAACAACAATGCAAGGAGAAAAAGTACTTCAACCCTTAGAAAGAATATCTTTCCCCAGCGGAGTCACCAATTCTGTTACGAGGGAAAAAATCTCTATGGAAAGGGTGAACCACAACAGACCAGTATGACTGCAAAAATCTACTGAATTCCAGCATATGCTATATAAACCAATGTGCAAGTGAGATAAGAAAGAGACCTACCTCATTCCAACGTTTGAATATGTCCATCGTTGAGCACTTCGAATCAAATCTTTATACCTACGACAAGTTCTCAACAAACAAGCAGAGCAATCATATGGTGATAATACAAAAGAGTAGCACATTAGCTAGCATAATCCATTAATAAACATTACAAGCATTCCCATGGATAATAATCATATATTTGCAAGATACCAATAGGATGGGAAAGGAGTATTTCTATTATTGAATGATCATCAGAAGTGACAACATTACAGACTTCCGTGTCGACATGGATTGAAACCAAGAAACCAAGCTCCTTCCAACTGGGCCTCCACCAAAGGCAAGCTCATAGAAGGGAGACAATGAGGTTATCTCAACAATAGAGGAAGATCTTGGGGGCTGAACACTGTGTTCAGACTTGAGGAACAAAGGGATGCAGACGCAATATGAAGTAATTTCTGTAGAGTGACTTTGCTCTTAAAGTTGAATCCTTTCTCCTTTTTTCCATAACTCATAATTGTAATTTTATAGCCTTCAAAATGAAACTAAAGGCTTGAGTTGGAACATTTCCAGTATATGGAAGGCCAAGGATCAGATATCTCTTGTCGTGACATGGAAACATGACTTCATTTTTGTATTTTTTGGCACAAATCTGAATGTACGCGAGCTATAGTGGAGCAGCCTACGTATACACATCTTTTATAGTAGATAGGGCGCGTATATGTGGAAAAATATGTATTTTTAGTTCTGGATTCATCAAAAAGGGATGAAGAGTCTGCATCGGGAAATGGGAAAAGGCCCTCTATGCAACATAGTTATGGTGAGGAAAATCTTGCTATAGCAATACTATGTGCACATGAATTATTTATTTATAACCATAAAAAGGAAATTAATTTAGTGTGAGAATCCACCTCACATTTAGTTTCCTAATCTCAAGAAGAGGTTGAGAATCTCATGGATGGTTGAGATATTGTCTCAAACCAAAATCCTAATTTGGTGGATCTTGAGAGATATTTCCTCCTTAAAATCCTTGAGAGATATTTTCTCCCTAAAATCTTTAAGAGATACTTTCTCCCTAAAAATCTTGGAGATCCCATTTTAGTATATCTACCGAGTGATGTTATCCATGGTTGTTAAGCCTCCAAATCCTATATAATGAGGGGTTTCAATGGTGAGTGGGAGGAAGATTGGAGATATCAGAATTATGATCGTGGGATTCATGCAAGGGTTGGGCGAGGGGAGCTTGGAGGAGTTGCAACTGACATCATTCATGGTCTGTAAGTTTTCTTTGTTTTCATTTAATATAATTGTCCTATTTCCTTCACGTATGTGGTTTCACGTGCTTTTCTATGTTTAATTTGATTTGCATATATGAATTTTCATTTCCTAATCCATTAGAGTAGAAGGAAGTCATTTGTTTCTTGTTTTTCATTGCAGGTATTGATTTGCGCCAGGAATTGCATACGGATAGGAGTAGCTAGGACAAATGTCATAAACAGAGTACATTCTAATTTACCTTATCCTCTCTTTTTCAATAAGAAAAATGAGTTTATAGAAATGATAGTTTCAAAATAATTGTTTATGTCTTGGTATATGGTTCAGTAAACCAAGGGAAAGTTCACCTTTCCGCAAGGGACTATTTCTGTAAAAATCCTCATGCAAAAAAAGTTGAAAAAAAAGCGTGATTTTTTTAAACAATTAAAAAAAGAGCGGGAATTGAATTTCATAAAGTCATTTAAATAATAAAAAGTTATTCATTATTTAATTATTTTGCAAAATTTTGTAGGGGAGAGACTTGCAAAAGAGACATATGGAGGAGCATTGTGGAGGAGAAAAATACTTTGGAACCACAATATTATTCATAATATGAGAATTTGAAAGGTCTGGTGATTCACTCTAAACCCTTTCCATAATTGTTTTTTAATATTAAGAAGGTATTCAATATTTTCATTATTTTTCCAAAATTTACAAGAGACATATTTGAAAGAGAGACATAATGGGGAGAACTATGGAGCAGAAGAATAATTTGGAACAACAAAAAGATTCATAAAATCCATTTATTTGAAGGGTACGGTGATTCACGCAAAACCCTACATTCAAAAAAAAAATCATACTTACCTTAAACCTTTGTTTTTTTTCTTACTTGAATGGAAAATTTCACCCTAGGGTTTAACGCCTTTACAAATATCGAGTTTTGAAGGTGTTGTAGTGGTTGTTTGAGATTACTACTATGATGACAGGACAAGTAACATTGAAAATTTGTGAAACAAAAGGAAAAGGGGAGAATCTACTAAGTCGATATCATCCAGAGGGAGAGTTATGGAATGGAAAGTTGGGCCTGACCTACAGGGAAATGTTGTACACGCAAATTCTTCCCTCCATGCATTTGTAGGCTTAAATGCTTCATATGTTCTTAAGGTTACCAATGACTTAAGTACATCATGAACCAAAATCATCGAGCTAGAGGAAGAATTGAATACGCTAAAGGATAACATCTCTGTGGAATTCCTAAAGGCTATTCAACAAAAGCACAAACTACACAAAGAGTAAATTCAAAAGACTTTGAAAAATGTAAAGGACAATCTTGTTTCAAAATTCAAAAGAGTCACATAGTTTGTTGATACCCTAAAAACATAAGAACTCAAAAAACCATTACAAACCCAGAAGAATGAATTGAATTTTGAATTCAATCAAAGAGCACAGTCAGAACATGACACCTATTCCAAATGAGAGTGGGTCTAATTGGGACCTTCCATTGGGTGTTTTCCCTTACCTACTTGAATGGTTCATTCAATCTCATCAATGGATCCCAAAAATAATTCCACAGGAAGGACATCTAACCCTAGACTTTTATCTTTTGCTACTTTATCTCGGGCATCACCAAGGATTGTTTTCTCTCTCCATTTTATTTTATTGTTGTTTTTCCTTTAGTGTTGTGGATATTCTTTAAATACTTTAACTTTTCAGTTTTTTATACCTGAATTTGTTTAACTACTTTTTTTGTTTATAAAAGTTTAAGAAAGGTTTATTTCTTATAAGTATGATTAGTTAGTTTAGTCGGATTGTGTTGGAAAATCATTATATTTTTCAAACAGGGTTATTTTATTTTATACTTGATATTTATTTAAAGGGGCACCATTAATTATTTTCTTAAATGAATGCCCCAATAAGATTCTAAGTTGGATTGATCCTGTCGGTCGAATATATTCCACCACATAAGGCCCCAACCAAGTTGTTTCCTTTTCTAGGTTTTCCTTTTATACGACTGTCATATAGTAAGACTAAGTCGCCCTATTTTATATCATTTTTCTTTAAGTGATGATCATGCCACTCTTTTTGTTGTTTCTTTTGAACCTGTTGGTCATGGATCACTATTATCCTCTCTTCTTCCATCTTGTTTATTTGGTATGGTTGGTCGTTCAATTTTTTTCTCTGATCAAATTTTTCTATAGCTGTGACCCTTTCAGAATTAGTCCAAAATTGTAGCGAAATAACAACTTGCTAGCCGTAGACTATTTTGAATGGATTCTTCCTAGTCGATCTTTTGAATGTTGATCTATACACCCAGAGGATTGCATGAATATTATCATCCTAGTCATCTTTATTTATGCCACATATCTTTGTAAGTCCCTTGTGTAATGTTTTATTAAAGGATTCGACTGCCCCGCTTTCTCGTGGGATATAGGCTATAATTTTTCTATGGTCGACTAAATTTCTTTCCAGTAGAACTTTAATTGTTTCATTTAAAAAGTGATTTCCATGGTCATTGATTAGTGTTAGAGGACAAAACATTTTTTGATTATGTTCTCATAGATAAATTTAGTTGCTACCTCTTTGGTACACGATTCTACTAGCTCAGCTTCTACCCACTTAGTTACATACTTGATCATAGTAAATATGTACTTGGCACCAGTTCTTCTTTCCCTCTGTGGAAACGGCCCGATGAATTCAATAGCCCATATTTTGAAAGATCAATTAGGGTTTATCAAACTTAGTGGAATTTTGTTTTTACACAAGGGTCATCCAAGAGTACATAATACACATCCTCAGTTTGGAAAATTTGAAATGTGTATTTGATTAATCGTCGTTCCAAAGGTTGCGTCACTTCTAGAATACAGTTAATTTCTTATCTCGATCTTAAATGTGGTAGGGGGATCGATTCGGTGAGGTCCCTGATTCAAGTAATCATGTTTTTGACTTCATTTCATTCAAGATCGACAATCAATGTGTCTCGTAGGTTTCCCAGGTCGTTCATTTTGTACCATAATCTTCCAGATTGGTCCTTGATTTGCAACCTTTGTTGGAGAAATTCTCTTATCCTTGGATTAGTTTCCTGTGTGGGAGATGTATGTAAAGATGGTACATATTCTTAGTAATCCATACTTTCTGGTCTTTCGACCAATTGATGGATGTTCATCTATGTGTTGCTATTTTTTTCAGGTGTCACTGTGGATGTTGTTGTTGATAAATCTGGTCAATATCTATTCGAATCATACTTCTCACATGCTCTGAAAGGTTGAACCTGGCCATAAATATTTCTATTCAATTTTTTTGTGTTCCACTGGTTACAGATTTCTTCTCTTTTATGTTGTCTTTTATCCCATTCTATTTTTTGGATATTCATGGATTCCTTATGGGCTTTCTTCCCTCTTCAAAAAATTTAGGAATGAGAAATGCTACTTCTTTTTTCTATGGAATCTCACAATCTCGACCGACCCCCCATTGCTGACCTGACTTACTCTAAGTCATGAGCGTTGGGCATATTTATTTCTTCAAGAAGTAATCCCAATATTCTCTTGTATCTTTGCACTTTGCGTCGAAAAATGCTTCCCATTTTTCATCTCTTTTTTGGAAGTTTATATTTGGTAATGATGTGCCTAATCTTGGTCAGTATTCGATGATATCACTGAATCCCTTGTTGAGAAGGAATTTATGAAGAAGTGTGGGAACCATGCGGAAAAATATGTCATGAAGTTTAGTGTATAATTTCTCTTTTATTTTGTTGAGGGACTCTGATCTTCAATGGCTTGTTCTAAAATATAGTCTTCAATAATTCTTTCAAGCCAGTGATGTTGGTTCATTCTTCCTCTGTTCATCAAATTTAGGCCTAACTTCTCGTCAGGTGTCAATTTACGCATCACCTGATTTGTTAATGTGCTGAAACAATGCTTCTGGGATAGCCTCAAGAAATATTTTATGCGTATCTGAAAAGAACCGCGACTTTGCTTCAACTAGTGAGAGGTTATTCCTTCTTCTGTAGTTTATGATCTAGTTCTATGTTTTGTGCTCCCACAACTCATGTATTTCTTGTTGAGTTAACATTTATGTACACTTGTACATGCCTATGTTTAGTATACCGACAACAGAACCAATGTTGTAATCTAGGGGAAAGTAGGGAGTGTTACAATTAGAACCTTATATAGCCATCAAAGAGATACATGAATACATATAGAAATATATAGAGACATATACAAGTAATGAGAGCCCAAAGAACAGTCTTATTATTATATCATAGATAGTACAACACAATTACATATAATCTCTCACATGAAATTATCTAATCCTTCTTGTGCTTATATATTTATACCTCTATCAAGTAGTTGTAACTAATTAACTCCCTGGGTCGGTTGGTTAACAAAGACTCCAGTCGAATTCTACTTATAACTACATCGGCCAACCAACATATTCTAAGTCGACTGTTGGGTCTAGTTGATAGGGTCGACTAGCCCCTACAACATTTTCCCTCCATTTGGAAAAATTTTAAATCCGTGCACACAAAACCAGATAGAAGGGATGAAAGCAAGGGAAGAACCAATGAAAGGGCACTTCAGAGAGGAAAAAATTGCATGGGTGTTTTTGAGCTTTATAGGACTTCAAATGATAAAAATGAATTTTATGGCCGATAAATGTTTTTTTATTAAATGTTTTTTCAGTGTGTTCAATGAATGAATGCACCGGTGATACAATATATACATAGTAGTTTTTACAAATAAACCAAAAACATTGCGCCCTTTTAGAGAAAGGGTGTGCACCGTGTGTCTGGTTACTATCGATCGTACCATTGTATATATATTTTAAATAAAATACTATAATGGTGCATACTTTTTTTATTTAACCCTGTCATAGTGCGATCGATTTTCCAAGGCATCAGTGTGTCCAATGTTACATAGGGAATCGGTTATTTAAAAAACAACAACCCTAAAATGGTGCTTCATTTGGAGCAATGGTGCCCCCTAACATGTCAGTATACTACAAAGCACACCGAAATATATTTTATGAAATAATCCTACAATGGTGCGTAAAGTTTTTATTTAACCATGTCACAATGCCCTCTAATATTAGCGACACCGGTGCATCTTGTTTTAACAAGCGCATTGGATTTTTTTTTTTTTTTTAAATAACCCTATCACAGTGCGTCCATTTAGAGAACTTGTGTTAACTTGTGCGTCAGTATACCATGGAGTGCACCAGAGTATATTTTTTGAAATAATCCTATTATGGTGCGTATTTATTGTATTTAATCATGTCAAGGTGTGGTTATTGATGCAACAACTCGGTGCATTGGTGTTTTATAGATGCATTGGTGTGGTGTATTTTAAATATACACACCATTCTTCTTTAAACGTTATCGAATTTATTTTTTTCCAGTAATATAGATTACAATTTTTTTAGACTGAGCATGTTTTAGACTGAAGGATTTAGTGAACTCCCAACTATATTATAAACATGAAATGATTATTGTTTAGGATTTTGAGAGATGGTTATGATCATTGATGATGAGATCAAGGTTATGATCATTGACAGAGAGATCATGCAGGTTATGATCATTGACAGGGAGATCATGCAGGCTATGATCATTGATGATGATGGAAGTTGGTTATGATAATTCAAAGTGAGATCACACAAGGTTATAATCATTGACAATCATGATGGTGATATGGGAAGGGTGATCTAGACGGTAGTAGGTACCCATGGAACAATATTCCCATCATGGAAATCATGGTCATAAGAACTCAAATTGTTATCATAATCAGACACAATTGTGGATTAGAAACTAATATAGATTAGAATTTTGCTAAACAACCCATTAGTTGGGAGTTCATCAAATATTTGAGTCTACAACATGCTTCAAATTAATGTAGATTAGAATTTTGAGAGACTACCCATAGTTTAGACTCAAGTATTTACAGTTCAAATGCCTATACTTTATAATCAAGTCTTTACAGCTGAAATGCCTATACTTTAGACTCAAGTATTTATAGTTGAAATGTAGACAAAAAAAATCACAGACACTCAGGAAAAATGTCCCTCTCCCTCTCCTCCCAATATCGTACAACATTGTATAGTTCAACCCTCTTCTCATATTGCTACTACTCTCTCGGTTGACGTCTCTGCCTGATTAAGAATATGAATGGTATTTTTTTTTAAATTTAACCCTTTTACGGTGCACTAAATAACTAGCTTAATTGATGTGTTGTTATTTACATAGCACACTAGAGTATTTTTTTCGAAAACCTTACCACGATGTTCCATTGTTTGGGAGCAACCGTCTGCACCGGTACAATTGTTTAAGTAGTGCATTGTCATATATAAATTTTTTATAAACAATTTATGTCTTGGTATATGGTTCAATAATCCAAGGGAAAGTTCACCTATCCACAAGGGATTATTTCCATAACAATCGTCATGCCAAAAAAGTTAAAAAAGAAACGCGTGATTTTTTTAAAACAATTAAAAAAAGAGTAGGAATCGAATTTCATAAAGTCGTTTAAATACTAAAAAGTTATTCACTATTTCATTATTTTACAAAATTTTGCAGGGGAGAGACTTGCAAGAGAGACATATGGAGGAGCACTATGGAGGAGCATAATACTTTGGAACCACAATATTATTCAGACTATGAGAATTTGAAGGGTCTGGTGATTCACCGTAAACCCTTTCCATAATGATTTTCTAATATTAAGAAGGTATTCAATATTTTCATTATTTTTCCAAAATTTACAGGAGACGTATTTGGAAGAGAGACACACTGGGGATCACTATGGAGCGGAAGAATACTTTGGAACAATAGAAATATTCAGAAAATCCATTTATTTGAAGGGTATGGTGATTCACTCAAAATCCTACATTCAAAAAAAAATTATACTTATCTTAAACCTTTGTTTTTTTTCTTACGTGAATGCAAAATTTCACCCTAGGGTTTAACTCCTTCTTTACAAATCCCAAGTTTCGAAGGCGTTGTAGTGGTTGTTTGAGATTACTACTATGATGACAGGACAAATAACATTGAAAAATTGGGAAACAAAAGGAAAACGGGAGAATCTACTAAGTCGATATCATGTACAGGGAGAGTTATGGAATGGAAAGTTGGGCCTGACCTACAGGGAAATGTTGTACAAGCAAATTATTCCCTCCATGCATTTGTAGGATTAAATGATTCATCTGTTCTTGAGGTTACTAATGCCTTAAGTACATCCTGAACCAAAATCATCGAGATGGAGGAAGAATTGAATACGCTAAAGAATAACATCTCTGAGGAATTCCTAAAGGATGTTGAGCAAAAGGACAAACTACACAAAAACGAAATTCAAATGACTTTGAAAAATGTAAAGGATGAGCTCGATTCAAAATTCGAAAGAGTCACATGGTTTGTTGATACCCTAAAAACATAAAAACTCAAAAAAACAATACAAACCCATAAGAATGAATTGAATGTTGAATTCAATCAAAGATCACAGTCAGAACATGACACCCATTTGAGAGACCTAAAATTTTCCAAGGTAAAGATTTACAAGGAAATTAAGAAGATCAAGAGGGAACACACAAAGGAGTTATCTCATTTACAAACTGAATTAGTTGAAGATTTTCTCTAGAACTTCTTAAAAAAAATTGTCATCTCATTTACAAACTGAATCAAATGAAGTTAAATGGTTTGTTGAATAGAAAAACCTTCAGATTAAGAGATTAGAATAGGACAATGAAAAACTTAAAGAAGTTCTAGAGAAAAGAAAGGAAACGACTCTGTCCTTAGAAACAATTAACTCAAAAGCATTAGAATTGATTGAAAATCTTAGGATTGAATAGAAAAAAATATTCTGACTTATAAATGATATGCAGACCAATTAGGATGACCAATTACGGCTTGAAGACTGAATATATAAAATAAGGGGTCAATACCAATAGAAAAATGATTCCTTTGAGAATATCATCGATTGGCAAGGAGTATATGGTGCATACCCCACCCCTCCTTGAGGGTTGCACAACCTCCCAGTCTAGGATCGTTCAAGTCGTTGAGTCAAATGAATCGTCGGGCTCCTGATGGAACCGTTTTCAACCTTACATAGGTCCCCTTGTCTTCGAGGGATCGGTTCTATGGCACCTGTGGATCCTCTCCCGACACTTTTAACTCTTACACCAATGAGACTAGCTCCCGATGCTAGACTCCCTCTTTGATATGACCATGGACTGTAACCGTGGGCCAACTCCCTTTGTGACCCCCATGCTTCGGGAATTTCATGAGATGCTTCCTCTTCTTCCCGATTTCTTGAATATGCGAATGCTTCGGGACCAGATATGTGGTCCACGTTCCTCTTATGATCAACGATTGTGATCGAATCGTGAGCTCGAACTTTGTGATTCTTCTCTCCTCTCGACTCTATTTTTCCCGACTTGTGAATCAGTGAAATGTTGATCCCACTCCACATGTCCTCCTTAATGGATGACCGAGATTTACTTTAGTTCTTGACTGTTCAGGTGTCCTCCTCCTAACCTATTCCAAATGGTTCCTCCTCTGAAATGCATAGATATCTGCCATGCACTCTTCTGAATCCAACGGCCTATATTGAAACCACTCTTCATGAATTCACGAAGATCCTTTGTTTTCTTCCAACAAACCTTATGAAGTTCCTCCTCCCAAACATCTCAATCTTCTACCACCTGTCTCCTCCTCGAAGATGGGTGACTTCTCCATCTTCGAGACTATGGAAAGTCCTCGACTCTTTTTCACACTTATCACAATTTCACCTTTCGAGACTGATCCAGAAAGAATCTTTTAATGACTGTGGTTGAGTTTTTAATTGCATGCGTTAATTAACCATTTAAGAAGCTGAATTAAAGAGGATGAATTTAATGAAGGAACATAGCAGCCATAAAACAGTATACGGATATGAACTGAAGCAATAAGAACAACAAACCATAACAAGAGAAGTGATAACAGAGTTCGGCACAAAATTGCCTACGTCTCCGGGCCTTTGTCTCAGTGGGGGAGGATTCTTTATTTATTATTCAATTCTTGAAAAGTACATCAAAATTACATCAAATGTACTTCATAATGATCTCATTGTGTTCTTCTCGACCTCAGAAATCCAAGGCAACTGACGGAACTGAAAAAGGCTAAGTATAGCCTCCGGAAATGGCCTCCAAAGTTCTCCTAATTCGCTGGTTTTCTCTACATAAATAACATTGTTCTGCTTTAACTGGCATCAATTCGACCTCCTGGTGTAGTAGTAAATCTTTTGGTTAAATAATCTAAGGTTGTGGGATCAAATCCCAACAACCCACGATTTCTTGGCTTGAAATCTGCAAAATATACCATAATTTATGGCATGAAATGGCTAAAATAACCATTATCCAAAGTTTTGTGCCAAAATATATGGCGCGCACTATTGTATGGTTTAAATACCACATATTACAACAACATGTGACAACAACATATGGAATCGGGATTTGGACTAGAGCCTTGGTAACATAAAATATGGGATTAGAATATTTTATATGGTTGAAATAACCATAATATTAAAGTTTCCAACCCATTTTCATGGTCAACACCATATAATATATAATATTCAAAAAATTTCAAGGTCAACACCATATAATATATAATAACTAAAAGATATGGTTCATGGGATTCAATTTTTTTTAATGGGGATATGAAAAATATGGTATGGCATAAAGTATGGGATTCGTGCCCTTTTTAATGGGTTACCACTAACCATATGATATATTCACATTAAAAGAATTAATTTGCCACATGATTTTAATAAGTAATATGCAACCACATCATCACTTGCCATTTCCACGTGTCAACATATTCCATTTCCATGTGTCATCTCGAGGAGGTGCCGCTTGTTCTTTGACTAGTTGATTTTTTTTTTTACCTGTTTGTTCAAAACTTCTGAATGCGATAACTTTAGCATACGATGTCGGATTTACAATCTGTTTATGCCGCCAGAAATCTTGCGACGAGCACTGAAGAATCATGTCATTTTATTGAGCATTCAAAAACTTTGATTTTTGAGCCTTTCAAGATCGATTTTGGATCAGAGACTTAGGTTGGTCTCGAAGGCTTTCTACACTCCTTGCAAAAATTTGTGCAACTCTCCCGCGACTTTTCCCGGCTTGAAAAACTCCACGGTTCCAAGTTCCTCTGCAAGTTTCTCGTGCCCTCCTGGAAGCTTCTTGCTCTACTTCCTGAGATTGTAAGGAGAACTTGCAACACCTTAGGTGCACTCCTTGTGCTCGACTCAGTTCCTCGACGCCTTCTCCCTTAGCCTTAGGGAAAGGTTTAAGGTATCTCCTTTCCTTTGTCGATGCACTTCTTGCAAAGCCTTCCTTCAAAAAAATGGTCAGCAATCCTGGGATTCTCCAACACCTTCAACCGTGTTTCTCCTGTGTATGATCATACAATCTTGATTCCCTCTTGGAAGAGTATTCCAGAGTGTTTAGTAACTCTAGATTGTGCTTCTCTCCACACGGTCTTTATTTTCAAGGAACTTAACCACCTTGAAATTTCTCCCTGAGTTAGTGAGTAAATATGGTATGCGCTCCTGGCAATTTCTCTTCTGACTCCGTTGAGTTCAGAAACACACTCCTTGTGTCAGCTTACAAAGTTTCCCAGCTCTGTCATGCACTCCTTTAACTTAGCCTAGAGAACCAGACATAAATCAACACACTCGCAGGTAGAAAATGATATCTCTATCCCTACAAATGATTCCTAACATTCATATACAATTCAAATACATGTAAAATACATTCACAACACAACATCCATTGAACAAAAATGTAAAACAGAAAGAACTGTCATTCTCTATTAATGGTGGAATTCCCAATTACAATGGTGGAGTTCGAGCTACAACTGAGTCTTGGCTCTCTATTTACTCCTAATCCCTATTGTCTAACCTTTGTAAGACTCAACCAACACAACCAACCAACCCCTACTTTGCTTACAATACAAATATTTTTACAAGATGGTGATGCAGGAGCATCGCCAACGTCAAGCCAGCGTGAGGCAAGCGCCAGTGCATTTTGGGCACATGACGAATTCTTCAAAACTTTTGAGATGGATGCGCCAAACATAAATGTAATAATTAAGAAGGAGCGCACTTGATTGTAATCATACCTTGAGCATCCCACTCTTGTCTGAAGTAGATAGAGGCATTTATGATAGTTAATGAAGGTAGATAGAATTGAATGTTTAGATTTGACAGTTTTAGGAGCAGAGGGAAAATGGATATAGACACCCTCACTTGTATCATTGGAACATTAGAGAAGACTAGATGAATATTATTCGAATTGAGAGTATATAAGAGAAGCAGAGAGCTGTAGTGAGAATTCCATGTACAGAAGTTCTGGATTAATACAAAAAGGTTTTGATTCAGACTCATGGTGTTCAATTATTCTCTGTGTATGCATCTTTGAATGTTTTACTCTTTCTGTCATGCAATTGATTTTATGCTATGTATGAATGATTTCTTGTTGAATGTTTGAAATCTGAGAGAGAGATTAAGGGAAATGAGTTTCAATTGTTTGTCTATTTGAGCAAGAGTTCCTGCAAGGAGTGGAGTTGAATTGTCTGCAAGGAGTGCGTCGACAAAGTGTTCATAGGTTTGTCTATGAAGGCTCAGATAGGACAGCTATTGTTCTCATTCTCATAAAAGTGAAAGTTAGGCGCAGTAGTCGTGCAAAGTGTGCACATACCAAACTTGAATTCAGGGTTTGAAGACCCGAGAGGTTGCTGAAAGACTGTTTCTATAGGATGTGCTCAAGGTTGAAGGGATTCAACACTTGAAGTGTTTGAAGTTTGCCGCAAGGGGTGTGCGCAAGAGTCTTCTTTAAGACTCGGAGTTATCAGAAAGCTCAGGAAGGATAAAGTCTTTGAAATTGATGGAGGGTAGTACAAAATTTTTGTGTCTGGAAGTATTGACAGAGCATCGAAATTTCATACCGCGGGTGTGCTAGTTTCGTGGAGGAATACTTGATCGTTTTTGCAGAAATAGTCAAGAAAACGGACGGTCGGAATTCTCCGTAGAGAATTCGTGAAGTCCTGTGAGTCGTCAGAGCTCACGGATGAGCAGGGGAGTTACGACAAGTATTCCCGAAGGTTTAAGCTCAGGAGAGACAGATTCGATGATCCAAGTCAGCCAGGGATCGTTGGATCACTCGTGAAATTGCCTATCAAGATTTCGTGAGTTGGAGAGTCAAGGCTAGTTATCAAAGTACACGAAGTTGCGAAAAGACGAGTGGATCATAGTCATCCATTTGGAAGGGACAGGTGGAAGAGATCTATAGATCTCGCGAATTCGGGAATTGCAAGGTGGGAGGCCAAAGGTTGGACACTCGTGAAATCATGAAACGCGAAGTTCCGAAGGGACGAAAGGATTTTGTGGGCCATAGAATCAGTAGGGTGGACAGGTGGTGCACTATCGACGTAGAAGTCAACTACGTTGACCATTTCAGATTTTTGTGAGTCGAAGTCCCGACAGCATTGCATCAGGACTCGCGAACTCGCAAAGTGCGAAGTCCTGAAATGGTAAGAAACCTAGTTGTGGGCCAGCACTGAGAAACGTGTCGGAGTCTGACATTTGGGATTTCAGGGTTTGTGGAGTATAGTTGTAAGTTGTCACAACTCGCGAACTCATGAAAGCCGACAAGTCGGAGTTGATATCGGAATTTTGGAGGTTCAGGATTTGGGAGTCTAAGTGACCTGACACTCGACCGCAGGATTCACGAAAGCACGAAATCTGATCTCCCGAAGTGTGAAGGGAGAATCCCACGAGGATTTTCTATGGGTGCAGATTTTCCAGAAGGAAAATGGAAGAGCCATTTTAGAGTTCTTCAGGCCAAGAGAAAGGAGAAGATCCTATGTACGTAACCTTCCGACCCGTGGGTTGAGGAGGGTTGCGTCAGGTTTGGTATCAGAGCCCAGAAAGGATTTTTTGCTTTCAGTAGCAGAGAAAAGGAGAAGTCACCATGCCGCCAAGGAGAAGGGATAGGCAAACACCCAATCCACCAGAGGAGAGGCAAATGCTGAGAAGAAGGGGTAGACAGATGACTGATCCAGCCATGGAGAGAGAGATGCGTGATCTACGAGCTAGACTCAAAGACATGGAGACAACACAGAGGCGTACAGTTAGTGTTGGGGATCTTAGTGATCCCGAAAGTGAAATTGAGGCTGAACATGAAGAAGAGGAAGTTGTAGCCGAAGATGCCGCAAACGAACGTTTGATTAGGGCTATTGAAAAAATGGGTGCAAGAGAGAAAATGGACATTCCAGTTTATGAGGGAACTTTGGATGCAGAGGAGCTTCTAGACTGGATTAGAGCTCTGGACACATATTTTGACTATGAAGATGTCGAAGAGGACAAGAAAGTCAAAAATGTTGTCAGAAGATTGAAGGGACATGCAGCATTATGGTGGGATGAACTACAAGCTGATAGAAGCTGATGACATTGAAAGAATACACTGAAGAATTCTACAGGCTGAACATCAGGGCAGGTCATTAGGAAAGAGATGATGAAAAGGTTGCCAGATACATGAATGGCCTGAGATATGACATCCAGGATGAGATGATCATGATAACCATCTAAACGGTGGAAGATTCTTATCAGATGGATCTAAAAGCTGAAGAGAAGCTGAGCCGAAAGCAGGGTCAAAGAGGCCGAGGCAGAAGTCAGCCCAGAGGCAAATCAGTTTCCTAGTATAAAAACCAGAATCCCAAGGAGGATTGGAAGAAACCTCAGACTCGAACTGAGAGAGGTGGAACCTCACAATGAGGGCAATATGTTGAACAAAGAGGGCAGCATACCAAATAGAGAGGAGATTATGCTGATAATAATGTTTTTCCTCATACTAGAGGTAGAGGAAGAGGAAAAGGTGGAATGATAAAGTGATTCACATGTGGAAAGAATGGGAACAAGTCTTATGAGTTTCCAGACAAAAATAAAGAAGGAGGAGAAGCTCACATCACTGAAGAACAGAGGCGGGATGTTGAGGCAGAAGATGCTGAAGGCGGAAGATCACTGATGATGCAAAAATCTCTTTTGACACTAGAGAAGGAGGTGGAGAGTTCAGTCCAAAGAAACGGGCGTTTCCAGACTGCTTGCAAGACCAAGGATAGGGTATGCAAGGTCATTGTAGATAGTGGTAGTACAGATAATCTTGTTTCAATCGAGATGGTAGAAAGGCTGGAGCTGGAGACAATTGATCATCCAAGCCCATACAAAGTTTCTTGATTACAAAAAGGACATCAGGTAAGTGTCACTAAACAATGTTTAGTTGAATTTAAGATAGGGGGATATAATGATAAGATCTTGTGTGATGTTATTCCCATGGATGTTTGCCATCTATTGTTGGGTAGACCATGACAATATGACAAGAATGTGATTCATGATGGGAGAATGAACACATACACCTCAGAGGAGAATGGGAGAACTCACATGTTGCTTCCAATTAAAGATAAGGAGGTGAAACCTGAAGTAAGTAACACTATAATTCTCATGAGTGGGAAGGAAATTCTTACAGAGGTTAAGAAGAAGGAAGAACCACAATTCATTATGGTCAAGAAGCCAAGGATTGTTTTAACCAGCACAAGGATAGATGATTTACCAGAAGAAGTTCAGGAACTGCTGGAAGAGTTCGCTGACATAGTAGTGGATGAAATACCTCATTTGTTGCCACCAATCAGAAGTGTAAGTCATCATATTGATCTCATACCAGGAGCCAGTTTACCAAACAAATCCACGTATAGATTGATGCCACAAGAGAATGAAGAGGTCAAAAGACAAGTCCAGGATTTGTTGGACAAAGGTTTGGTCAGAGAAAGCTTGAGTCTGTGTGTTGTTCCAACAATACTCAGTCCAAAGAAAGATGGAGGCTGGAGGATGTGTACTGACTCGAGGGCGATCAACAAGATAACCATCAGGTACAGATTCCCATTGCTAAGGATGGATGATCTGATGGATTTCTTAAGTGGAGCAAATTCTTTTTTGGAAGATTGATTTGAAGAGTGATTATCATCAAATCCACATGAGAGAAGGTGATGAATGGAAGACAGCATTCAAAACCAATGAAGGGTTGTATGAATGGCTTATTATGCCATTTGTCTTAACAAATGCGCCAGTTACTTTCAAGAGGTTGATGAACGAAGTCCTGAGGGAGTTCATCAGAAAATTTGTCATTGTGTATTTGGATGACATACTGATTTTTCAGTAAAATAGTGGCAGAGCATCTGAAGCATTTAGCTACAGTGATGGGGAGGCTAAAACAAGAGAAGCTGTTGATAAACAGGAAGAAATCCTCATTCATGAAGATGGAGCTCGTTTATCTGGGGTTTGTTATTTCTGCAAATAAATTGAGGATGGATCCAGATAAGGTAGAGGTAATCAAAAATTGGTCATCACCGAAGAGTATATTTGAGGTGAGAAGTTTTCATGGATTGGCTAGTTTCTATCGAAAGTTCATCATAAATTTGAATGGAATTAATGCACCGATGATGGACACAGTGAAGAAGAGACATAAGTCTTTTCACTGGAAAGAAGAGGTTGAAAAGAGTTTCAAATTATTGAAAAGGAAGATCACGGAACAACCAATTTTGGTGTTGTCGGATTTCCAAAAGACATTTCAAGTGAAATGAGATGCAAGTGGATTTGCAATAGGGGCAGTCTTGAGTCAAGAAGACAAGCCGATAGAATACTTCAGTGAGAAGCTGAATGAAGCGAAGGTGAAGTACTACAGATATGACAAGGAGTTTTATGATATCATTCAAGCATTGAAGAAGTGGAGACACTATTTGATTCCGAAGGAGTTTTTCCTATACATTGACAATCATGCATTGTAGTTTGTGACTCAACAAGAGAAGTTGAATCAAAGACATGTAAAATGGGTTGAATATATGCAAAATTTCACTTTTGTGATTAAACATATTTCTGGTACTGCTAACAAAGTCATTGATGCTTTGAGCAGGAAGTGTTTGCTATTGCAGGAGTTCAGAGTCAAAACATTGGGTTTTGATGACCTCAGGAACATATACGCAAATGATCTAGATTTTAAGGAGGCATATGAAGCAGCTGAGAATCCAGTTCTCAGAGATAAAAGCCAATGGGAAGAATACATGATCCTGGAAGGATTGCTATTTAAAGGCAATTAGCTTTGTATTCCAAAATGCTCCATGAGGGAGAATCTGTTGAAGGAGAAACACAGTGGAGGATTGGCCGGACACTTCGGTCATGACAAGACATTCACAAAGCTGAAAGATTCATATTTTTGGCCAGGAATGTGAGCTGAAGTCAAGAAATTTGTGGACGGATGCAGGATTTGTCAGCACTCGAAAGGAAAGAGGAAAAATGCAGGGTTTTGTCAACCATTGCCCATACTAGAGAAGCCGTGGGATGAAATCAGCATGGATTTCATATTGGGATTGCCAAGGACATAAAGAGGGTTTGACTCAATATTTGTGGTAGTGGATAGATTTTCCAAAATGTCACATTTCATTCCATGTCAGAAAACCAATGACGCAACTCACACTGAGAATCTGTTTTTCAAAGAAGTCATTCGACTTCACGGCTCACCAAGGAGCATAGTTTTAGATAGAGATACAAAGTTTGTAGGACATTTCAGGAGGACATTGTGGAAGAAGCTGGGAACTAACTTGTTGTTTAGTTCTGCTTATCATCCTCAGACAGATGGACAAACTAAAGCAGTGAACAGAAGTCTGAAAGACTTATTGAGGAGCTTGGTAACATAACACCACAGCCAATGGGACAACATATTACCACATGCAGAGTTTTCTTATAATGACTCAATAAACAGAAGCACAGGGTAGAGTCCATTTCAAATTGTTTATGGCATGCAGCTGAGAGGGATTTCTGAGTTAAGGGATTCAGAATAGAATATGACTAGGAGTGATAGTGCAGAATATTTTGCAGAGGTGATGAAGGAACTTCATAGCCAGGTGAAGGACCGATTGCAGAATTCAAATTAGGAGTATAAACGCAGAGCAGATCAGCATAGAAGACAACTTCAGTTCGAAGTTGGTGATTTGATTATGGCACATTTGAGAAAGGAAAGGTTTCCGAGAGGAACATATAATAAACTAAAGATGAAGAAAATCGGAACATGTAATGTCTTGCATAAATTTGGGGCGAATGCTTACGAGATTGAATTACCCGAAGGGATTGGAATTTCTTCGATATTCAATATCTCACATTTGTATCCATATAAAGCTAAGGAAACAGGGACGGAAAATGAACAACTAGTGATCCAGTGGATAAAACAGATGCCAGTTGAAGAAAAGCCACAGATGGAGCGCATAATGGACAAAAGAGTGAGCAAGAAGACTAGGCGAAAGAAATACTTTGAATATTTGGTCAAGTGGAAGGGCCACCCAGTTGAAGATGCTAGTTGGGAGAATGAAGAAGAGATCCAGAAGCATGGACAGACTGTGCGTGAGCTCATGGACATGAGCCCATGAAATTTTTTGAGCCAAGGAGTATGATGCAGGAGCATCGCCAACATCAAGCCAGTGTGAGGCAAGCGCCAGCGCATTTTGGGCACATGACAAATTGTTCAAAACTTTTGAGATGGATGCACCAAACATAAATGTAATAATTAAGAAGGAGCACACTTAATTTTAATCAAACCTTGAGCGTCCCGCTCTCGTCTGAAGTAGATAGAGGCATTTATGATAGTTAATGAAGGTAGATAGAATTGAATGTTTAGATTTGACAGTTTTAGGAGCGGAGGGAAAATGGATATAGACACCCTCACTTGTATCATTGGAACATTAGAGAAGACTAGATGAATATTATTCCAATTGAGAGCATATAAGATAAAAGATCTCTAGAATTAAGAATGATTGATCTCTAGAATGTAAACAGACACCAAATAGTTACAAAAATGATGATTGTAAATGTGAAAGGGATTTTGTACTCAGATTGTAGAAAAACAATATTATTACTATATGTGAATTTGAAAAAGAGACATTTTGAACATCTTGGTGCAAATTTGTATGAATGAGACTTTTCTTTTAATGCATATTTACTTCTATGATATGTGGATTTTAGTTCAATGAACTATTTCAATATTTCTTTTTGTATGTCTATAGATACCATGATTTTTATTTTAAGTGCAACGAATATAATTAGTCGTTGAATCAATTACTTGTTTCTAACTCCTTATATTGTTGATTTCTCATATTCCTTTCTTGTATGAATTATTTTTGTGAAGGTAATAAAATGTTTAACTGCACTTATTTGTTTTTAGTTAACTCATGATCATGATATAATAGAATATATTTGGAGTGAATATTAGGATAATAAATAATCATTTTAGTCTAGATTAGTTATTTAGAGTTTTAATTCAACCGATAACATTTTGTTCTCATATTCATATTTAGATAATTAGTTAAATTGGTAACCAGGCAAACAAGCTAGTTGGAAACAGTATTCCAAATGAGAGTGGATCTAATTGGGACCTTCCATTGGGTGTTTTCCCTTACCTACTTGAATGGTCCATTCAATCCCATCAACGCATCCCAAAAATGATTCCATAGGAAGGACATCTAATCCTAGACTTTTATCTTTTTCTACTTTGTCTCAAGCTTCACCAAGGGTTGTTTTCTCTCTCCATTTTATTTTATTGTTGTTTTTCCTTTAGTGTTATGGATACTCTTTAAATACTTTAACTTTTCAGTTTTTTATACCTGAATTTTTTTAACTACTTCTTTTGTTTATAAAAGTTTAAGAAAGGTTTATTTCTTATAAGTATGATTAGTTAGTTTAGTCGGTTTCTGTTGGAAAATCACTGTTATACTTTTCCAACAGGGTTATTTTATTTTATACTTGATATTTATTTAAATGCTTGATATTTATTTAAATGCGGACCATTAATTACTTTATTAAATGGATTCCCCAATAACATTCTAAGTTGGATTGATCATGTCGGTCAAATATACTCCACCACATAAAGCCCCAACCAAGTTGTTTCCAATTTTCTGGGTTTTCCTTTTATACGACTGTCATATAGTAAGACCAAGTCTCCCTCCTTTATATCATTTTTCTTTAAGTGATGATCATGCCACTATTTTTGTTGTTTATTCTTAACCTCATGGTGATGGATCGCTATTAGCCTCTCTTTTTCTAGCTTGTTTATTTGGTATGGCCGGTCGTTCAAGTTTTTTCTCTGATCAAATTTTTCTATGCTGCGACCCTTTCAGAATTAGTCCAAAATTGTAGCGGAATAACAACTTCCCAGTCGTAGACTATTTTGAACGGATTCTTCCTAGTCGATATTTTGAATGTTGATCTATACGCCCAGAGAATTGCATGGATATTATCATCCTAGTCATATTTATTTATGCCACATATCTTTGTAAGTCCCTTGTGTAATGTTTTATTAAAGGATTGGACTGCCCCATTTGCTCGTGGGCTATAAGTTGTCATTTTCCTATGGTTCACTAAATTTGTTTCTAGTAGAACTTTAATTGTTTCATTTACAAAGTGAGTTCAATGCTCGTTGAGTAGTGTTAGAGGACAAACAAATCTTTTGATTATGTTCTCGTAGATGAATTTAGTTGCTACCTCTTTGGTACATGATTCTACTAGCTCAGCTTCTACCTACTTAGTCACATACTTGATCGCATTAAATATGTACTTGGCACCAGTTCTTCTTTCCCTCTATGGAAATGGCCCGATGAAGTCAATAGACTAGATTTCAAAATCTCAATTAGGGTTTATTGAACTTAGTGGAATTTTGTTTTTACAGAAGGGTCGTCTAAGAGTACATAATACACATCCTCAGTTTGGGAAATTTGATATGTGTATTCGATTAACCATCGTTCCAAAGGTTGTGTCACTTCCAGAATATAGTTAATTTCTCCTCTTGATCTTAAATGTTGTAGGGGGGTCTATTCAGTGAGGTCCTTGATTCGAGTAATCATGTTTTCGACTTCATTTCATTCAGGATCGACAATCAATGTGTCTCCTAGGTTTCCCAGGTCATTCATTTTGTACCATAATCTTCCAGATTGGTCTTCGATCTGCAGCCTTTGTTGGAGAAATTTTCTTATCTTTGGATTAGTTTCCGGTGCGGGAGATGTAGGTAAATATGGTCCATATTCTTTATAATCCATACTTTTCAGTCTTTCAACCGATTGATGGATGTTCATCTATGTGTTGTTACTTCTTTCGAGTGTCACTGTGGATGTTGTTGTTGATAAATCTGGTCGATATCTATCTAAATCATACTTCTCATGCACTCTAAAAGGTTGACACTCCCCATAAATATTTCTATTCAATTTTTTTTTGTTCCACTGGTTACAAATTTCTTCTCTTTTATGTTGTATTTGATCCCGTTCTATTTTCTAGATATTCGTGGATTCCTTATGGGCTTGCTTCCCTCTTGAAAAACTTTAGGCTTGGGAAATCCTACTTCTTGATTTTATGGCATCTCACAATATCGACTAACTCCCCATTGCTGACCCGACTTACTCTAAGTCATGAGCGTTGGCCATATTTATTTCTTCAAGAAGTAATCCCAGGATTTTCTTGTATCTTTTCACTTTGCATCAAAAAATGATTCCCATTTTTCATCTCTTTCTTGGAAGTTTATATTTGGTAACTATGTGCCTAATCTTGGTCAGTACTCGACGATATCATCGACTCCCTTGTTGAGAAAGAATTTATGAAGAAGTGTGGGAACCATGCAGAAAAATATGTCGTGAAATTCAGTGTAGAATTTCTCTTTTATTTTGTTGAGGGACGTCCGATATTCAATGGCTTGTTCTAAAATATAGTCTTCAATAATTCTTTCGAGCCAATGATGTAGGTTCGTTCTTCCTCTGTTCGTCAAATTTAGGCCTAACTTCTCGTTTTGTGTCAATTTACGCATCCCCTGATTTGTTAATGTGTTGAAACAATGCTTTTGGGATAGCCTCAAGAAATATTTTATGCGTATTTGAAAAGAACCGCGACTTTGCTTCAACTATTGAGAGGTTATTACTTCTTGCGTAGTTTATGATGTAGTTCTCGGTTTTGCACTCCCACCACTCACGTATTTCTTGTTGAGTTAACATTTATGTACACTTGTACATGCCCATGTTTAGTACTACTGACAACGGAACCAATGTTGTAATCTAGGGGAAAGTAGGGAGTTTTACAAGTAGAACCTTACATAGCCATCAAAGAGATACATGAATACACATAGAAATATATAGAGGCATACACAAGTAATGAGAGCCCAAAGAACAGTCTTATTATTATATGATATATAGTACAACACAATTACATATAATATCTCACGTGAAGTTATCTAAGCCTTCTTGTGCTTATATATTTATACCTTTATCAGGCAGTCATAACTACTTAACTCCCTGGGTCAGTCGGTTAACAAAGACTTTGATCGAATTCTACTTATAACTACATCGGCCAACCAAGAGATTCTAAGTTGATTGTCAGGTCTAGTTGACAGGGTTGAATAGCCCCTACAACATTTTTCCACCATTTGGAAAAATTTTAAATCCACGTACACAAAACCAGATGGAAGGGATGAAAGCAAGGGAAGCACCGATGAAAGGGCACTTCAGAGAGGAAAAGATTGCACCAGTGCTTTTGAGCTCTACAGGAATTCAAATGATAAAAATGAATTTTACGGTCGATAAATGTATTTTTATTAAATATTCATTCGGTGTGTTCGATGAATGAACGCATCAGTGCGACAATATATACGTAGTATTTTTTACAAATAAACCAAACACACTGCTCCCTTTTAGAGAATAGGTTTGCACCGTGTGTCTGGTTACTATCAATTGCACCATTGTATATATTTTTTGATTAAATTATACAATGGTGCATAATTTTTTTATTTAACCCTGTCATAGTGCGGTCGATTTTCGAAGGCATCGGTGCATCCAATGTTACATACAACATCGTTTATTTAAAAAAAATAACCCTAAAATAGTGCTTCATTTGGAGCAACAGTACTCCCTAATGTGTCAGTATACTACGGAGCACACTAATATATTTTTTTTGAAATAATCCTACAATGGTGCGTAAAGTTTTTATTTAACCATGTCATGATGTGCTCTAATATTAGCGGCACTGGTGCATCTTGTTTTAACAAGCACATTGGATTATATTTTTTTTTAAATAACCCTATCATGGTGTGTATGTTTAGAGCACGTGTGTTGAGTTGTGCGTCAGTATACCATGGAGTGAACCGAAGTATATTTTTTGAAATAATCCTATTATGGTGCATATTTTTTGTATTTAATCATGTCAAGGTGTGGTTATTGATGCAAAAACCTGATGCGTTGGTGTGTTATATATGCATCGGTGTAGTGTATTTTAAATATACACACCATTCTTCTTTAAAATTTATCAAAATTTTTATTTTCCAGTAATATAGATTACAATTTTTCTAGACTGAGCATGTTGTCAACTCAAGGATTTGGTGAACTCTCAACTATATTATAAACATGAAGTGATTATTGTTTAGGATTTTGAGAGATGGTTATGATCATTGATGGTGAGATCAAGGTTATGATCATTGACAGAGAGATCATGCAGGTTATGATCATTGACGGGGAGATCATGTAGGTTATGATCAATGATGATGCAAGCTTGTTATCATCATTCAAAGTGATATCACACAAGGTTATAATAATTGACGATCATGATGGTGATATGGGAAGGGTGATATAGATGGTAGTAGGTACCCATGAAGCAATATTCCCATCATGGAAATCATGGTCATAAGAACTCAAATTGTTATCATAATCAGACACAATTGTGAATTAGAAACTAATATAGATTAGAATTTTTTTAGACAACCTGTTAGTTGGGAGTTCATCAAATACTTGAGTCTACAAAATGCTTCAAATTATTGTAGATTAGAATTTTGAGAGACTACCCATAGTTTAGACTCAAGTATTTATAGTTGAAATGCCTATACTTTATAATCAAGTCTTTACAGCTAAAATGCCTATACTTTTGACTCAAGTATTTATAGTTGAAATGGAGACAAAAAAATTCACAGACACTTAGGAAACAAATCCCTCTCCCTCTTCTCCAAATATAGTACAACATTGTATAGTAAATCGTCTTCTCCTGTTGTTGCTACTGTATCGTTTGACGTCTCTGCCTGATTAAGAATATGGATGGTAATTGTTTTTAATTTAACCCTTTTACAGTGCACTAAATAACTAGCTTCATCAGTGCATTGTTATTTATGTAGTGCACTGGAGTATCTTTTTTGAAAAACTTACCACGATGTTCCATTGTTTGGGACCAACCTTTTGCACCAGTGAAATTGTTTAAGTAGCGCATTGTTGTATATAAAATTTTCAAAAATAACACTTCCACAGTGCACAATTGTTTAGAGAAACTGTGTGCCTTGGTGTGTCATTATTTTTTTAGCGTGCCAGAGTATTTTTTTGTTTGAAATAACGCTACTATGGTCCTTTAGTTTTGTGAAAACTGTAGAATTTAACCTTGTAAAATATTTTACAGCAAATAGATTTTCAATAAAAGAAAAAAATATATGCAATGGAAAATACACACATTACACAGATATTTTTCCCCTAGAAACCCAAAACTGGGAAAACTAATATCTTCTATATTCATTCATATCATAGATTGTTTACAATACAATATACATATAGGATCCAGGGGCATCCAAAATCCTAATCCTATGACCTATGTTAGTTAACAACCCTAATTCCTTAACCAGAAAAAGAAAACGATTGACGAAAACCTATGTGCCAAAAAATGACTCATAAATGGACACAAAAATTGAGGAAAGAATATAACACAAACCCAACATTCTCCCACTTGTTGTTTTCTTTGCATACAGGGGGTTACAGGGTTACATATTCAACAATCAAGGGAAACAATTCCCATATATCCTCTACACCAAGAAAACTTCTCAATGCTCACATATTTTGTTAATGAATCTACAACATTCTTTAAATTGTCAACCTTCATCAACAACACCTTCTTTTCTTCAACCATGTCTCTCACAAAGTGATATTGAACATCAATATGCTTTGTATTTGAATGATAAGTCGGGTTCTTCGCCAGAAAAATTGCACTCTGAGTGTCACAATCTATCCTTACAGCTTGTTGTACCAACCCAATACCTGAACAACATATTTGTAACCATACTACTTCCTTTCTTGCATGAGTGGCTACCATGTATTCATCTTATATAGTTGAAAGTGCCACTACAGACTATCTTTTTCTCATTCAATTGAATTCTCCTCCAAACTTTTTAAACACATACATGTTTGTAGATCTCCTACGATCCAAATATCCAGCCCAATTTGCATCCACAAAGCCATGTATGTCAAACAATTTGTCCAATCCTAGTATTTCTTGGTAGCACAATCCATAGATAGAAGTTCCATGGAAATATCTAAAAAACCTCTTTACTGTTGTCCAATGATCCTTCTCCGGTTTTGAAATATACTTGCTCAAAACTCCCACTGCATGTGCAATGTTCGGTCTAGTAAAAACCATTGCATACATCAAACTACCAACCAGAATCACATATGGAACATGATACATGTCCTCCTCCTCTTCTTGTGACTTGGGACACTGATCTGTAGATCACTTTACACCTACAATAATAGGGACCCTGACTGGCTTATATTCCTACATATTAAACCTCTACAATATTGTCTCGACATATTTTCTCTGATTTAACCAGAGTTTCATGTTTTTCTGATCTATATTAGTTTCCATTCCCAAAATGAAATTTGCAAGACCAAGATCCTTCATGTCAAATTTAGAGGAAAACTGAGTTTTCACATCCTAGATAATCTCCATATTGTTTCCTATCAGCAGCATGTCATCCACATACAAGACAAATAAATAAAATGATCACCCATTAATTTAAAATATACACAATGATCCTCTTTGATTTTTTTGAAGCCAAGTCCCAACATATAAGTATCATGTTTTTGATACCATATATTTTGTGATTTTTTTAAACCATACATGGACTTTTTCATCTTGCATACTAGCTCCTTCTTTCCCTTCACAACAAAGCCTTTTTGTTGCTTCATGTAGATTTCTCCTTCCATATCCCCATGTAGGAATGTTGTCCTCACATCCATTTGTTCTACATCAAAATCAAAGGTAGGAGAAACTGATAAAAAATATATAATAGAGTTTAACTTGTCAATACGAGAAACAATCTCACCAAAATAAATTCCCTCGACCTCAAAATAACCCTTTTCTACTAATCGAGCTTTGTATTTCTCCATTTTTCCATATGCATTCAGCTTCTTTTTAAATACCCATTTGTTGCCAATGGGATTTCTTCCAGTCGGCAACTCCACTAGATCCCAAGCCTCATTCTTATCCAAGGATGTCATTTCTTCAACCATGGCCTTTTTCCATAGTTTTCCATCCTTTGAATCCACTTCATCCCTAACAGTTCTAGGATAATCATTAGTAATAGAAAAAGAAAAAAATGAACAAAAATCAGGTGGAGTATACCTTTCTAGTAGCCATTTTTCCCGCGCTGATCTCCTCAATACTGGAGTATGAGGATCTTCTTCTTTTGATTCATGTTATTTTCTAGAGTATGATTCATCATCCTTTGGCTCAAAATCTATTTTATCTGGTTCTTTCGTATTTGGTAGGACTTCATGTTTGACAACGTCCTTTATTTCTCTAAATACCACATCTCAACTATACATAACCTTCTTATTTTTTTGGTTCCAAAGATTATAACCTTTCAGACCATCTTTCTACCCAATAAAGATACACTTTTCAACCTTGTTATCTAGCTTACTCTTGTTTTCCTTTGAAACATGAACATAGGCCTCACAGCCAGATACCTTGAGATGTGTAAGACAAGGTTTCTTACCAGTCCATACCTCTTTTGGATTCTTGTCATCCAATCCTAATGAGGGTGATCTTTTGACGAGGTAACATGCAACACCCACTACCTCTACCCATAATTCTTTCCTTAACCTGGCACCACTGAGCATGCACCTTGCTTTTTCCATCAACGTCTTGTTCATCCTTTTTTCTACTCCATTATGTTGAGGTGTATATGGAGTATTCTTCTGCCTTGTTATATCACACTTCTTACATAATTATTCAAATTCATTCCCACAGAACTCTCCACCATTGTCTGTCCTCGACACCTTAATTCATTTATTTGTTTTATTCTCAACAAGAGCCTTAAAATATTTAAACCTATCAAAGGATTCAAATTTACTCATGAGGAAATATATCCAAGTATTCATGGAGAATTAATATATAAATGATACATAGTACATAGATTTTCCCAATCATGGAAATGACATAGGTCCAAACACATCATTGTGCACTAGCTATAAAATTCCTTCTACCTTGTTGCACCAGAGGGGAATCTTACCTGATTCTTCTTCCCATATACATAATGTTCATAGAAATCAAAATCTAGAGAGAAATTATACATACCTTCAACCATACCTTTACCATGTAGCAGTTGAAGACCCTTCTCTATGATATGCCCCAGTATTTGATTCCACATCATAACCTTTTCTCCAGAGACTGTAGGAGTTTTTTCTTCTTCTACTCCAATATCAAAAAAAAATTAACTATCACACCCATCACTAATAGTCCTTCATTGCAGCTTATATAGAGTTCCAAACTGAACTCCCTGCAGCAACACCATTTCTCCTCGAACCATCCTGCAGGTTTCTTTTTCAAATACCTTTTTTACCTCTGCATCGTCCATTTTTCTAACATAAATCAAATTTTGTAACATCCCGCTCTGGTGCCCTGAGAACACTTATTATTTGAGGACACTTGCTCGCAAGTGATCTGGACCCTTTTTGACGTTAGACCTATTATATTTGATTATGATGTGATCGACAGATGACATGATGTGTCACTATTTGATGTAGACAGGTGCTATTGACTCAGTTGGATTGAGTGTGCAGGGTTTTTGACCTTGAGGATGCAGAGGCATTGGTAGAACCCCCTTGGACTCCGGACTGAGTCAAGGAGTGTGCTTTTGGGTTGATATGTTTATTATGATTTTTTATTTGATTTGATGATTCATTGACGACATTTCTGACATGATTATTGGTGATGCAGGCTGACGATAACTTGCCGACTTGACTCACATATGGAGTAAAGGGGCCACACACGATTGCAGAGAGGTTGAGGGAGAGGGGTGGACAGCAGCCCTACCACCGCCTGCTAGCACTCCCGCCGTGGCTCGAACTGTAGGTTAACGATTACCTAGTTC
>ML776859.1:150630-161080 GCA_009831015.1 Picea engelmannii | reverse complement strand
TAAATCATTGTTGTAACGTACGACGGTAATGTCTTCATAATATTCGTCTAGAATGGGGTAAGAATAATGTTCTTGTAATACAATTTAAAAGGGTAGGGTTAGGGATTGATAACATATAATTGTAATGTTGTTGTTAGCTTAAGCTGCAAGGTGTTTTCAATGAGAGGTAATGACCCTGGTACCCTACTATAATTTATTGTTGTTGTAATGGGTAAGGAGTAATGTCATGGAAATACATCATTGAAGTATGTGAAGGTGAGATCATGTCATCTTAAAATGAAATGCAATGTTAGGTCAGATATCTTGTAAAAGGGTAATGACAGGGTTTTATCTTAAGGCTATTGAATTTGATTGTCGGTGATGACTTATAAAATGTAAGGTACCTTGAACTATGTACCATAAATCAGCATGCCTTAGTAATGAGGAAAGTTGTTCTTTTTGTTAATGTTGAACTTGGTCGTTCATTTTCGAAAACCTTGTCACGCACCTTCCGCAAGGGGCGTAGTGTTCATCTTACTAATGTTGTACTTGATTGTGATCAGTCATTGGTGGTCTTCTTGGAGTGTTCACCGTGGTTGTGTCTTGTTGTCGTCGGGTGGCGACAGAGTCGAGTGCGTCTGTTTTCCCCTCCCACACGCGCGCACACACTTTCAAAAACAAAACAAAAAATTCACCTAGTATCAGCATTGTTGTAGAAACAAGGTGGGTTGTTACAAATTTCCATCCAATCCTTGGATGTGTATAACACCAAGTGGTGTTTAATCCTTCTATCTATGAGCCTCAACTTGAATTTTCATCATCCTATGATTCTAGTTGTCTAGTCATCACCTAGGAAAACATTACCTCCATCATACCTTTCATATTAACAGAACCACTCCATGTGGGGATTCATATGAAAGTATGCACCCGAGTCAACCAGAAATGCCTCATGATATGCATGTGTGCTTGAAGAAGCCATGTACACATCCCCTCCTTCTTCCTTGGAGGTATTTTCTTCTATAGCGGGAGCACCTTCAGATCCCTTCACTTTCTCAACACTTTTGGATCTATAGTGCTTCTTGAAGTGCCCTTCTTTTCAACATCTTCATCATACCTTTACAAACTTTCTAGGATATTTATATCTACCCTTAGACGTTGATCTCCCACTTGAGGACTTAGATCTATTTCTATCTTGGGAGCATCCTCTTCCAAATAATGCATCTATGCTCTGTCCTTCCATGTTCTTCTATCTCATGTCCTTCGACAACAAGGATAATACCACATCATTGAAACTCAAGGTTGTTGTATTACTACATATGGCCACAACCAGACTATCCCACGAGTCTGGTAAAGAGCACAGTAAACTAATACACTTATCTTCATTTGAAATTTTAATCTCAACATATAATAACTGACTAGCCACAATATCGAAAGTGTTCCAATGCTCTATCATCAAGTATCCATCTCTCATCCTCAGGTTATACAACTTCTTCCACAGGAATAGTTTATTTACCAAGGACTTAGATTGATACAAGTTCCCCAACTTATTCCACAACTCCTTGGTTGTAGCTTCCCATGATACATTCAGTAATATTGAATTTGAGAAACACAATCAAATTGTTCTCTTCACCTTATGATTTAACCTTTTCCAGTCATCTACTGACGTTCATGTAGGTGTAGGACCTGTATCCACCACGATCCACTAATCTTTTTCTACCAACAGATCTTACATCTCTATCTTCAACAGCTCAAAAATTTTCCCATTAAATTTCTCGGTGTCTATTTTCAAACTTCTCTCCATTTCTTTTCACTTGAAGAATCAATATTGCAGATCTGCCATTGTAACAAGGCTTATCACAGTCCCAAGACAAACCCATGACCACAAAGGTGTCCCCCTAAAGTCAATAATTGCTCTGATACCAAATGTAGATTTTAACCTTGTACAATATTTTATTGCAAATATATTTTCAATAAAAGAAGAAAAAAAATACAATGGAAAATACACACATTACATAGATATTTTTCCCCTGGAAATCCAAAACTGGGAAAACCAACATCTTCTATATTCATTCATATCATACATTGCATATAATACAATATACATATAGGAGCCATCGACATCCAAAACCATAATACAATGACATGTATTAGTCAACAACCCTAATTCCTTAACCAAAAATAGAAAACCATCGATGAAAAACCATGTGCTGAAAAACCACCCATAAATGGACACAAAAACCAAGGACCACCCAAAAATGGACATGAAAATCGAGGACATTGATTCTAGGTATGCAAATAATATAACACAAACCCAACAGGCACCGGTGCGTCAGTTATATAAAATGCACCGATGTGTTATATATTTATAAATGCATCGTACAAAAACATCCACTAAAACCTCTGCCCGCCTACCTCTTCTAGTATCCTATGCCCTAAATAGATTTTTGGGCTATTTCAATAAGGGTGTCCACAAAAACCTCTGCTAGAGGGTCTTTTCCTTATAGTGATAAGTTTTTCATAGTCTTCTTGGATGACATACTTATGTATTATAGTTCATATGAAGAGCATGAGAAACACTTGAGGATGGTGCTAGAGGTGCTAAGAGAGCATCAAATGTATGTCAAGATGGAAAAATGCTCAGTCTACCAAAATCATATCCATTATTTGGTCCATATCATGTCTGAGGATGGCATAGCAATGGATCCAAAAAATATTAAATAAATCAAAGAATGGCCAAGACCAAGAAATGTAATGAAATTTAGGGCTTTCATGGGACTTCTAGGTTATTACAAAGCTTTTTTAGAGGATTTTCCAATATTACTCATCCAATCATGTCTTTACAAAAGAAGGGAATAAAATTTGAACGAACCTCCGAGTGTGAAGAAAATTTTCATCTTTTGAAGGAATTACTTACGAATGCACCCATTTTGAATATTGCAAATCCAAATTAAACATGTTTTCATGCACAGATGCATGCAGGGAAGGGATTGGTGGATTTGTCACCTGAAATGGGCATGTGATATGTTATGATTCAAGGAAATTGAAAGAGCATGGGAGAAATTATGCCACACATGACTTAGAGTTGGAAACCATAATTCATACTTTAAAAATGTGGAGGAATTCTCTCAAGGGAAAGAGGTTTGAGATAAGGATGGACCACAGTGGTCCAAAATATTTGTTTGAACAACCAACATTAAATTCTAGACAATCTATATGGATAGAA
The DNA here is from genome assembly GCA_009831015.1 of Picea engelmannii. NCBI lineage: Eukaryota > Viridiplantae > Streptophyta > Pinopsida > Pinales > Pinaceae > Picea > Picea engelmannii. The sequence continues at coordinate 157,878 of ML776859.1, read as the reverse complement.
TTTATCAGTAAATATGATTTCGATATAAAACATGGCAAACGTAAGAAGAACAAAGTGGTTGATGCACTCGACATAAGGGTGCATGAAATGCATGCTAAAACCATAAGGTTGTATAACAAATATTGGAAAACCATAATTTTAAAGGCTACAAAATCATTCCATCTTTATTCACAAATTAAGGAAAGCATATAATAAAATAAATTATAACAGATATAAAAAGACTATTAGTTGAAAGAGTATGATATTTTATTGTATAGGAACAAGGTTTATGCTCTTAATTTTCATAAATTAATAAATTTGCTATTAGAAGAAATGTATAATGTTTCTTATGCTGGAAACCCATGATATCATAAGGCAATTGCATCCATAAGAAGCCATTTTTTCCATGGATGAAGAAAGATGTGCCTGAGTATATAGCTACATGCACAGTGTGTCAAAAGGTAAAATATGAACATAGACATCTAACTAGTTTGTTATATCCATTACCCATTCCCGAGTGGAAATGGGAAGTTGTTTCCGAGTAAAATCGTGAATCTAGGTAACACTTTCGTGAGAATCAGGCGCGAAAATTTCAAATGGCATGTTTTTGTCCGAACTCTTAAATTTTATCGGCTGAAAGATATTTCGATCGAAAGTTAAATATAATGAAAACCCTAAAAATATAAAATAAATTTTAAATATAGCAACAATTTTTTGTGAAAACTAACTTTTGGCCAAAAAATAGTAACTTTCAGTCAAAGTATTAGTTCAGCCGAAAACTTGTAACTATGGAACTTTTTAGAAAACTGTCACTTCTCTTCATCTTAGTCCAACTTTTGTAGGAGAAGACTCCTTCAAGTATTGTGATTTTTCCTTCGAAACTAATACCAACATTTTTAGAATTGAATGGAATTTCATTTTATAGAATTTGTATTCAATTTAATTTTTTTTAGTATGTTAGATTAAATTTGTAAAAAAATGCTTGCAGAATTGTTTTAGATGACCTAATGATTCAGTAAAATGAAAAATTAATATCTGCAATAATGAATAGTAAAAAATTATGGATAATTTATATTACGAAAACTTTCATTGTCCTCTTCAAAAGGGTATTTTTATAATTTACTTTTAAATAAAAAATAAAGGACATACATGGAGTCTCACTAAATGTGTTTAAAATCTGCAACTTTTTCAGATTGGTCAAATTCAAAAAATTGTAGAAATTATAATATTCATCCGTTAAATTCAAAACTATAGTCATACTTTAATAGAGTTTGTTTTTATTGTTGCATCATATTTCATTTTTCATAAGCACAAGTTTAATAATGAGTACATTTTTGTCTCAATACATAACTCATTATCAGTGCCTCCATTTTTAAGGAACACACTGTCAAACAATCGCTAAATTCACATATCAAATGTCAATAAACAAATTTCAAAAAATAGTCAATATAAAGATAACAAAATTCATGAAAAGTTTTGTTTTTACTATAAAGTGCAATTCTAAATACATAAAAAATACTTTTGTTTACTGGAAGTTGAAACAATTCTGAAAATATATTTTATTTTCACAAAAAATAAGGAAATAGACACCCAAATTCATGATTTTACCCTTCCATAGATTCTATTACCAAGTTTCCCATAACAATAAAACAACATGATTCCATTATGGTAGTGGTGGATACACTTACAAAGGTTTCCCATTTTATTTCAGTGAAGTTAACTCACAAGGAAGCCAAAATTGTTGACATTTAGATGAAGGAAATTGATAGGCTACATGGTGTGCCTAAGGCAATTGTTTCTGATTGATATTCCAAGTTCACATCAAATTTCTGGAAGGGATTATTTAAAGTATTTGGAACCAGTTTAAATTATAGTACAACATATCACCCAGAGTGATATGGGAAGACAAAGAGGGTCAACCAAGTAATTAAAGACATGTTGAGAATTTATGTGATGGAAAATCCATCTAAATTGGAAGATTATTTGCATCTAGTATAATTTGCATACACCAATGGTATCATGAATCAATGAAAATGATCCCATTTCAAGCATTGTATTGAAAAAAGTGCAATACTCTGATGAGTTGGGATAATCCAACAACCATAGAAGTGTTTGGGCCTGAAATGCTCAAGGATATGGAAGAGAAAATGATTAAAATTAAACAAAACGTGAAGGTAGCCCAGCACAGGAACAAAATCTATGTAGAAAAGGATAAAGTATCCAGATAATTCCAAGTGGTAGAACATGTTTTCCGAAAAGCAAAACCAAAGGGAAGCTCACTAAAGTTGGGATGTTCTCCTAAGTTGGTAGCTAGATATTGTGGGCCATTCGAGAGATTGGACATGATAGGGATATCGATATACATGATTGCATTGACTACATCCATGCATGTTCATAACATACTTCATTTTTCTTTTTTGAAAAAGTATGTACATAATTCTAACCATGTCATTGATTGGAATATGATTTAGGTGGAGCCAGAAGGAGACTTTTAGCTAGAACCAATGTGTATCCTACACCAAAAAGTCAAGGTTCTCCAGAAAAAATCTATTAGGAAAGTAAATGTCCATTGGACCTACTAAAACCCTAAAGGTGTGACATGGGAGGTAGAATATGTAATGCAGGAATTCTTCCCACATCGTTTTTGAACTTTTGATGTAAAAATTATATATATAAGAACATCTAAAGGGTGGTGTGCACTGAGGAGAGTGAAAAAATAAGGGGGAGGGGAATGTAATACCCATTTTTTATCTTTGGAATGTAATTTAATGTAAATCTGTGAATTATAATGTGAGCCAAATAGTATGGTTGAGGGCCAAGAAATTTAAATGTTGTAAATTAAAGTTATAAATAAAAATACATAGTTGATTGTGAGACAAGGGTGACTAAAACGATGGGGTTCTATGAATCCATGAGAGAGAAATGAGAGGGGGATAAGTGGGCCAAAGGGGCCAAAGACATTAATACTCTAATATTTTTTTATAACCTAAAGTCATTACCTTATCTTTTGTAAAAGACATATCAGCCTTGAGATACATAAAACAACAGTTGGGGAAGACTTCCTTGAGTGACAAGTGGTAAGTTAGATACATGCATACTTAATCCTTGTTTTTGGAGAGTTTCCCAAGATTCTACCATTATTCCATCTATATCTCTACCTTCAAGTTGTTCCTACGAATTACAACAGAAATGGAGCCAAGTATGCTAGGGGGATGAATTGTATGATTGTTGTGAAAATTGATATTGAGCATCCTTGTAGATCCCATCATTGATATTTTCCTATCCAGTCTATGTTGGAGCCCAGGAAGATAGGTGTGACATACTGAGGGATTGCATTGCAAATAAGGGTGTCAACTTCTCTAGATTGTGCAGATGAAAAGGGAAAAGACAACTAGGGATTGGGAGGGTTGAATGAGTGGATAGACTAATAAATTTGTGGGATTTGATTGAGAAATTATTTTTCATCCTCGTGGACTCACAAAACCAACATAGGGGTGACCTATTGTACAAATAATTGGTGCAACGGTGCCTATGGCTGGGAGGAACATCAAAATCTAGTTAGTGTCTTTCATTATTAAAGATAAGTGTTAAATTATGTGTTTACATGTGTTGATTATTATGTATGAAAATGGGTTAATTTGTTGTTTACTTAAATAATATCTCAACGTGTTATTATATTATGTATACTTACATGAATTGCATAAGTATTCATGTCATCTTGCATATATAATTTCATGATAATGAAAAGAGGGATAATTATATAGTATGAGAGTTTAATAGTATGATGCATTTGTGGAAATTGGAGAAATTTACAAGTACCCCACCATCCTAGAGGGTACATGAGTGGCTAGGTATGTTACGTTATGAAAGAAGGATATCTACAGCTCTACATATATCCATAGTCACGCATGCAATATAAAAAATCAATCATGATTATCAAAGGAATTAAACTCAACAATAATTAGCAGGCTTGTCCATGATGTCAAAAACAATAAAAGAGGTTGTTTGACATAGTTTCAAAATTAATTAAAATTAATAACAAAAAACCCTTTAGTTTTCTCACTTCGTAAATATGTAACTAATTCATCAAATATTGGATTTTGGATTCATTAGAAATGGGACATAGAGGATGCAATAACATTTATAATGGCTAGTTATGTGCCACATTATGCGCTTTGTTAGATGCCTTTCATAAAACGTGAAGTGAAAATTTCTCGTTTGATAGGAAACCTTTTTTATTGCATTTTTGTATTTGCAGGGCTTGGAATCAAATTCCTTCAATAAACTTCATGGACCCAAAAATCATCAATCCAACATCTTTTGACATTGCCATATCCTATTTGGTCAAATTAAAAAATGTGTGGAAATAAGCCTCTATGGATAAAGTTCAATCTTCACACAAGAAACTATTTCACCAAATTCCACAACTTTGCATGCAATTTCCATCTATGGTATATGCTCTTTAATTTTCCTTATTGACACATCCTCGTTTATCTCTCAAGAATCTACTACATTATTCTATAGATCTCCCACACACTAATTGAATTCTAAAGGGAAAATGCATCTAAAGTCATCCATCATGCTTTGAAACTTCATCAAGCGATAGTAATGACACAAAAAATGATGCTAATAACTACTAATAGTTTGAGATAGTATCATTTTTCTCATAATCAAGACTCTTCCACCTCACATGATGCTCATGTGTGATCTTACATTGCTAAATGTACCATGACATAATCATTACATGTTTGTATGCATTACATGTATTACCCTTGCATACCACATTACTTCAATTTTTTCCATATCTCTTGTTGATGACTACCATACCACTTATGATGTTATTGCATAACATCACTCACTTATCAATTGAAGTGACTTAGCGTCTCTCATCCAATGCTTGCATTGAATGATTGAATTAGTTTCAAGGTAAAAAAACGTGTTTCTTTCCATGCTAATATCGAGATGATAATGTTGATATATCTCTCACCTCACATGTCATTGAACATATTAGATCAATTTCAACCACATGCAACAATCGAATAACCATATGATTGAAACAAATGAAAAGATCATCATTATTTCATCCTCATGTAAGAAACAAGTACTTGATGAAATTAAAATGAGACATGATTTCACTTGATCCAAACTATTGATTAAATTGTCATCAAGAGCATAAGAAATAAGAAATCCATTGAAATACACATCAATTTCGAAGCATTATTTTAACTTGTAAAGATAGCCATGAATTCAAAATCCTCCAAAAACATCACATTTGTTAAAAGAATAAATGACAAGGGAACCATAGCTTACAATATGAGGCTCATTAAAATATTTAGTGGGACCCTAAGTGTTGGGACATGGGATCATTGAGGGAATCAACACATAGTTAAGGTTATCTTTATCTCAATTAGGATTATGCTTATTGTCTAAGTTTCATTTATCCCAACCATACATATAGTTCTTAATTTGAATGTTATTTTCAAATGCTATTTATACTCCCTATGTACTTTCCCAAAGAGAATATGAACAATTCTTGTAATTTTTCTATTCACTTAATATTGTGAAGGTTTATCTATGTTGTTTAAGGAGTATTTTGATGCAAAGAGTATTTAGTGTTCAGTCACCAAATATGCAAATGTCACTTTAACCTAAATATGAGCTCACCTCCCTCACTAACTACTAAACATTTGGTCGCATACAAGTCTAAGTTGCAATAAAAGTAAGATGCCCAATCTATAGAACATATCTTGTTTAAAGAGGATTTTATTCGAAGGAAAAAAGTAAACAACCTTTCACCATTGTCATAATTGGAATTGTGTTTCTCAATCCAAATTTTCAGAATTTCTTATTGTTTTTAGAATGTGAAAGTTTTCATGATTAAATTGAAAGAAGGGATGTGCTCAATGGTATATAGTCATTTATTTTAATTTAATTTAAGGTGCATATACATGGATATAAGAATTAATTTAATGTCAATCATCCTAATTCACATGATAAAGTATGTTAACCATTGCCACTAGCTTAGGTGGTTGAGAGGAAAATTGTTTTCATCTCTAACAATTACAAAAAATATTACACATTTTTATAAGCTTAATTTATCAAATCATGAAACATAACTCTTTTTTACAAATAAAAATAATAAATTAAGCGTATTGTATTGATTTTTTAAGGGAAAGTTGTGGTGGATTGGTTTGCTCACTACTTTGCACCATCCTTCCAATGAAGAGACTAATATAATTAAATTAAATACAAATACATATTACACATTAATGTAAACTTAGATTATCAAATGATGAAACACAATCTTTTATACAAATAAAAATAAAAAATAAAACCTATTGTATTTCTTTTTATCCTCACATATTTATTAAGATGTAAGATGGATCTTTAACATATATACTTTTCATATGGCTCTTATTTATATATGCTCTTGATTAGAAAGTTGTACCTTCGTCTTATTTATATGTTTTATATGTGCTTTTGATGAGAAAATTGTACCTTCTTTAAAATAAAGAGAATAATATAACTAAATCAAATATAAATAAATATTAGGCATTTATATGGACTTAACTCATTATAAACCATCACCTTTTTTACAGATAAAAATAAAATAAAATCTATTATATTTCTTTTTATCACTTATTAATTACATTAATATTAAGATGAATCTTTAGTAAATATACTTGGCTCTTATTTATATAAATTATATTAATATGATACTTATTTAGATAAATTATATTAATATGAAATCATTGTAATATTCTTATAATAAAGATAACAATATAATAAAATTAAATTCTAATAAATAGTAGACATTTATATTTATGAAGCATAACCTTTTTGACAAATAAAAATAAAAAATTAAACCTATTATATTTATTTTTATCCTCACACTAAAAAACATCAAATTTGTTAAAAGAATAAATGACAAGGGTGTTTAACAACACATGTATTCCAACAGAGGATGAACACCTTCAGTAACCACTCACATAACCAGATCAAAGATCAACACACCGATGTTTTCATGTGGTAAAACCCCTACAAGGGAAACATCCATTGCCCCAGCCAACGCGGCCACTTGGAGTAGTTTATTAATGTAAAGAAAAAGATTACAGAGAGATTTTATAAGAGAGTTTCTCACAATCGATCATCGACAAATGACCCTCCATGCTCTTTAAATAGAGATCATGGACCAATCGGGTGTTAAGCCACGGATCAATGGCCGTTAAGATCGAGGAGAGTATGAACCATCAGATCACTCTATGTCGG
>ML776859.1:108725-126079 GCA_009831015.1 Picea engelmannii | reverse complement strand
AATGATGGAATATGATCATCAATGCAAGCTGGACCCCACAATGCCTCTCAAATACCCCTGTACTCGCTCTAGCATCCATCTGGCTACTCTGGTCATCATAAATCTCTGCCCTGTGATGATGTCCCAAAGTGGGGACATTACACGCATCGTGGTCTTCCGCCCAAGAGAAATATCGCTCCTATTATCATTTTCCTAAGGCTTTAGATGCCTATAAATTGTGTGATCATGCAGGAGTCTCTCAACCTTCTGCAATTCAATCATTCAGAAATAAAAGTGTGGGTCATCGCAACTCTGCCATGTTCGATTTTCAACACAATTTTGGGAATCCTGGAAAGAACGCTTTCCAATATAGCCTAAAGAAATTGGGTTTCTGGTGGTTTCTGCTTATAGATTTTGGGGAACTATTTTCATAGGCCGCAGATGCCATTCAAGGTCAACTTGCAGCGACTGTGATGTGTATAGTGGTGTTCCTATCAACATGGATTACAAATGGGTACATCAATTCAAATTGTAATCGATTGAGAATTCAATCACTAGCGTCCTCTTCAATGAGCATTTTTAGGACACATTACATCCATACAATCAACGAAGCTATTACAGATGCTTGCGATATATCAATTACTGAAGAAGAATTCTTGGATTTCTAAACTTCTGAGAGCCTCGACTTCCCTGCACTCCTTATAACCGACCACATTTGTGGTGTGGAGTATGAGGGGTATTGTATCTTAGCTTACAGGTTGAATAATTGCCTCATGTGGTTGTTGCAGTTTAATCAGACCAAAATATGCACTGCCTTCCCCTTTGCTTATCAGAGAAGTGTGGTTTCCTTGTTCAACAACCTTTCCATTCTCAATCACTACTATACAGTCAACATTCTGAATTGTTCTCAAACGATGAGCTACAATGATGCTCATTCTTCCCACCATCATTCCATCTAGTGCTTCTTGAACTACTTTATTTGAATTACTATCCAATGCACTCGTTACCTCGTCTAGCAACAAGATGCTTGAATTCTTTATAATTTCCTTTTCTATGGCTATTCTTTGTTTTTTCCCTCTAGACAAATGCGTTCCCCTATTCCTCGTGTAGGTATCATATCCATCCTTCATGCCACTTAAATATTAACAATGCATGGAATTTAATAGTGAGTATGCTAGGGGTTTTATTTTCTAATGGTTGGAAAACAAATTTTATAGTTGTTAAGGAATTTTATTCAGTCTACTTACGAAATGAATTCATGGGCATTGGTAGCCTTTACAACCTCTACTATCTCAGTTTCTTTTACGTTCTCTTTACCATACGCAATGTTGTCTTTGATACTTCCTACAAATAGAGTTGGCTCCTGCCCTACAAGGGCTATGTGTTGTCTCATAGAACTCAAATTAAAGCTCATGATGTCTTTCCCATCAATGAGTAGAACCCCTTTCAGCGGATCATAGAATCTCTCTATCAGTCCAATGATGGTGGACTTACCACACCCGCTCCTTCCAACTAGTGCTACGCAATTTGGTAATATCTAGTATTACCAACTAGTGCCATTGTTAATACCTGCCAAAGCTTTGGCTGGTATGTATATTTTTATCTATACCTGTGAATTATGTTATAAAACCATGATTGTGAGTAAATTCTATGTTTATATACATATTTTTCTCATCCTTTGGAACTTAAATATGTCTATTGGATCCATTCTCTATGATAAGACAAAAATAAATGCAATCAAATTTGAAAAAAGTTTATAAAAAAATTAAAAATAACGTCAAGTTTAGAGAATGCAATTTGAATTTCAGTCCCTTTTAAATTGGTAACAATGCAATATCCTTATCTCCAAAGTGCACCTTGTTCAGTTGGACTCAATGCAACTTTCATGCAAACATATATTGTAGGCGTCTCATGTCCTCTAATTTGTAGCAAGAGATTTGTAAACCATGGAGTGTTGTTGGTGGGGTATGGTTAGAAATGATTCACATTGTTGAGATTGGGGTTCATCATTTCAGAATTGGTACCATTTGCCAATTCTTTCCCATTTGAATGTTAACTTCCTTGCCAATCCTCATTTCATCTCCAAGCTTCTTCCATAACTAAGCCTTCATTTCTAGCACATCGCCATCGACCTACGATTTCCAGGAGTAAGTTAAATTCATGTATTCACCTTATGTATGTGCAAATTTGATGATTGCAGTTAATAATTACAATTCATATTTTCCAAAAAAATCATAATGATATTTGTCTAAACTCCCATTGAGCTTTTATAATGGCAATTGTCTTTAAGAGTGTTGAGAATGCCATTGTCTTTAAGAGATTTTACAATGGCAATTGTCTTTAAGAGTGTTGAGAATGTCATTGTCTTTAAGAGTGTTGAGAATGAACCGTTTTTATAGTTTGACGCAGCTTCCAAAATATTGTTAATCGTTGAAATCTCTGCAAGAACTCCATTTTTGTGGGTGTTCAAGTCTAGAAGCGCTTCCTAGTAGTCTTGAAAATCTTACATCATTCCAAGAACTTGAGTTGGACAGATGTGAAAGTCTAAAATTTGTTCCTCCCAGTCTTGAGGAACTTTCATCATTAATCTTATTGGGGTTATCCTTCTATGAAAGGATACAAGATGTCCCTTTTGGCTTACAAAAGTTAACATCCCTTGTTGACCTTTCTCTACATGGTTGTTGGATAAGTAGTATTCCTAAAAGCATTGTTGGACTCAATCCACTTATCTCATAACTATTTAGAAGAACTACCATGGAAATAAAGATTATACAAATCTCAATATTCTAATATTCTAATTTTCAAACTTCCAATTTTCATTTTCAAATTTCGATCTTACCTGACAAGGACTAGACACCCATGCAGCTCTTGTTTATATATGCTCTTGATGAGAAAGTTATACCTTCCTCTTATTTATATGTTTTATATGTGCTTTTGATGAGAAAGTTGTACCTTCTTTAAAATAAATAGAATAATATAACTAAATTCAATATAAATAAATATTAAACATTTATATGGACTTATCTCATTATAAACCATAACTTTTTTTCACAAATAAAAAGCAAAATCAAATCTATTATATTTATTTTTATCACTTATTAATTACCTTAATATTAAGATGAATCTTTAATAAATATACTTGTTATATGGATCTTATTTATATAAATTATATTAACATGACACCATTGTAATATTCTTATAATAAAGACAACAATATAATAAAACTAAATTCTAATAAATAGTTGACATTTATATTTATGCAGCATAACCCTTTTGACAAATAAAAATAAAAAATTAAACCTATTATATTTCTTTTTATTCTCACACTCTTAATATTAGAAGATATGCCTCTCATATGTTTCTTATTTCCTATTTATATGTCGAAGATGATATTAGAAGATATGCCTCTCATATGTTTCCTATTTATATGTCGATAGATTTTTAAAAGATCTACCTCTCATATGGCTGCTCCTAATATGGTGATGATAACTACGTGCAGTTCGCATAGCATGCATCGTGAAAATAAGATAGACATAATTTGAAAACGCTATATTTAATTTTCTTCCATTCAGCAGATGATAGAATCGGCTTATATCCAGACGAGTGCAAGAAAAAATTCAAATCAGATGTCAAAACATATGAAACTACTCAGAGTCACTATACTAAGCATTGAAAATAAAATCATTAAACCAATACAGAAATGGAAGAAGTAAAATTATAGCAAACCAAAATCCCCACCGCTAAGGAGAGGCCGTCATATTGATATATTTAATATTTACACAACCCAAAACGTTCAMACCCAAAAGCTTCCARCAYTGTAAGTTCGAAGAMAAAAGAYCAGACTTTACCAACTARTAAAACCATGCAAACGAACTRTAKATTTATCTACATTCAGCAGTCATTACTATATTAAACCCAGATCTGTCTGCCAGGTACGTCACTGACCGGAGCCCCTGACCCTGGGGAAGAAGTWGGGGTCRCCCAGCTTCTCCCTGGTTGTATCCCCAAGAGTACGAGACTTGAAGTCACTGGACTTTACCTTCACCTCGACCGACGGGACGCCAGCCTCCCGCGCCACAAACAGACTCCGGTTGTTCTCGCACCAGAGCTCCCCCTTCTGGCCTTTGTGCACATTAAGCGGACCATTAGACGAAGGATCCAGTTTTCCTGCCTTGATATCAGCCACAGCGTCCTGCAATTTGACGCCGCTCAGATTTCCTTTACTGAACGAACCCTTTATACTGTCCTGCGTGAACCGCAGGGATTTGGTGTCCACAGAACTACTCGGCTTCCCACCCGACATCCCTTGAGAACTCGGCCTCCCGCCCGACATCCCCTGAGAACTCGGCTTCGGCGCCGACTTCCCCATGCTACCCTGAGAACCCCCGCCCGACCTCCCCGCGGATCCATTAGAACCCCCGCCTGACTTCCCACCAGACTTTTTCGTACTCATTGTAGTGGTTGGGTAGCAGATAATAATCTCTTTATCTCTCACCACACTATGACCCCGTTAGTTCGCAGAAATCGATGGCAACATGGTTGTGAATGTGATCCTTGGCAGCATTATATAGAGACTGAGGGATGGATGACATGGACTCGGCTCAATGAGCTCCAAGAATTAAGGCCTGTGATGTCCGACATGATATTCGATTCGAGATAATTTACTTTAATAAAGGAGAATAAAGGAGATAGGGCTTCGTCAAAATGTGAAGGATTCGAAGAAATTTTTTGTTTTTTTTATCCTAGAGAATGAAAGGACCATTGATTCATGTAAGAGTGAGTACTAATCATTTCGTGAGACAGCATATTCTGAAGTTATTCCATAATTCATTTCGTTGAGACAATACATAAATTTTTATGTCTCGTCGTCTCCGTCGAAAATATCTTCGAATATGTTAATTTGTTACTTTAATAATTGAAAAATGACACCGACAGAGCATCCAATAAAGATGAAAGTTATTTTATTTGCGTTCATGATTTCAAGTCTTATCAATGCTGTCCTCTAAACGACGTGTTTATAAGCAGCGTCTCAGCAACCGGCGGTAGAGTACTTAGACGCTGCCGTGTGAACAAGTCTGTAGGGGAATTCTTCAAGTCTTGTTAGTGCTGTCCTCTATTTGAGACAAAGAGATATGTGTGAAAGTTGGTATATGCTATTGTATATATTCAGTTCGTTGAGACAGTACATAAATTTTAATAATTAATTTTAATAATTAATTATTAAAATTAATCTGTTAATTTGTTACTTTAATAATTGAAAAATGACATTGACAGAGCATCCAATAAAGATGAAAGTTATTTTATTTGCGTTCATATCGAAACATGATTTCCAGTCTTATCAATGCTGTCCTCTAAACGACGTGTTTATAAGCAGCGTCTCAGCAACCGGCGGTAGAGTTCTCAGACTCTCATCGTAAAATTCCATTTTATTGCCATGTGGCATCCACGTGGATTCCAAACAACCATGCCATCTTATGTGGCACTCATGTGGTTCCTCCCACCAAGTTCATTCTCGACAATTTCAATTAAAGTATATTCTCGACGATTCTCTATTTCGGTGACACATGAAATCATGAATATTTTTTTATTTTATTTATTTTCTTTTATTTTCTTTCGAGTCTATATTGTATTTTTGAATATAAAAATGAATTGAACGCGTTAAAAAATCACCTTTCATTTTGAATATAAAAATGAATATAAAAATGAATTGAGCGCGTTCCCAACGATGATGTCTTCCTCGACCAAGGGTTGAGATCCACTCACCTTATCAAATCAATTGAGGCAAACTCTCCCAATTCAACAAAAGATCTCTTTTTGTAATGTCCCCTCCCAATTGATCATAACGGAGGATGATTCAATATCCTATACGACTCTTGTAGGTTATAGTCAATAAGAGAAAGGGAGTCAAGGAGGTTTATTAGGTGTCACTAGAATGATAAATCATAAAGTGACATTAATTAAAATAAATAAATATATTTAAATGAAATTGGAGGGAAAATAAAGTGAGCGTTTGATTTGGTCAAAAAGGGGAAAGATCTAGAAGGTTTGAAGAAATGATAAATAGAGGGGTAACCCTTCTCTTTGGCATTATGATTTAATCTCTTATTTTGGAGTGCTATTAGAGCCATTGTTTCATTGGTGTTTAGAAAAACCCTTCTACTACTTCAATTTAGTTTTGGTGGTGCAATATCCACCCTAGCTAGACAAGAGGGGGGTCCACCTAAGATTTCCACTAGAGCTTCAGTTGGAGATTTATGTTCAGTTGAGGGTTTGCAGAAGACGTTTACGAAGATTTAATAGAGAGGTCAATTCATAATTTCGCAGGTGATAGGAAGGTTTCAGAGAGATCATAGCTTAGGGCAGCCCTGCGGGTTGATTACAGGGCATCCGACGAGGCCTTGTTAGACGTCCAACAATTGTCTCATGAGGACCTTTAGTTTCGGGGTTGTCATAGGCTGATTGGATAGACTGCATAAGGTTAAAGGAGGGATTGAAGTGTTGCAAAAACAACGGGCATTGTTGGAGCAGAGAGACATAGTGATCATCATAGATTTGGCATCATTCTAGGTTTCCTTGTATTGTTTATGTCAGAAGATATGTGCAACTGCCCTACAACCATTAGATTTTTGTTTTCACGAGTATTATATAGTTCTTATTACATCCATTAGATATCAATGTATTTTTTTTCCATCCATAATAAGATGCCATGGTTATCTTCTCTATTTTTTGTGTAATGGGTGTATGCAATGTATTTGTCAATATTCATATATGAGTAAATTGTTTGTAAGAGGTTAACAATAAAATTAACACCAAGTGTTTGACATATTTAGATAAGGAGAATTAACAATCTTCGATAGAAAACATAATAAACCCACATAACCTATTTGGGGACATTAAAATTGTATTAGATTTGGTGATCTTCTGAGCCTGTGGTTTATTGAGGCATTGATGCCAAGGAAAACTAGAGAATGAGGGAATCAACCTACCCAAGGAAAAAAATCATTAGAAGAAGTAGAAGTAGAGGGAGTTACAGGGGACCATCTTGAATATAGAACCATACAAAGTTTTGAATCCATGGCTAATGGGCATCAACAATTGACACAATTCATGACACAGTATTTTTCCGACAACCAAGAAAACCGAAACTAGGGAGGTACCAATGGGAACCATGTAGAGGCTAGTCATAGAGGTGGTAGGAATCCTAAAGGGAGTAATACCTATGTATCGACACAAAGTGTCTTCTAGATAGGTACTCGGACCATTACTACCACCATTCCTTGAAGAGTGGCCTACAGGAGCACAAGAGCAGCAGGGAGAGGAAAAAATGAACTCCTCCGTTAGGGAGTATCAGATGTTGGAAGAAGGATCCCAGGAAACCATGTCTTACAATAACTATTGCAACCTCAGAATGAAGAAAAAACCCAGGGTAGGTTAGAATCAAAAGAATTTTGATCTTTTGCGCAAATTGGGGAAGATGACTATCCCCTCTTTTGACGATTCTGACAGGTGCACATCACGAGCATGAGTACATAAGTTGGACACTTATTCCCATCTTAAACCGGGGACAGAGGTAGAGGCGATCAATTTTGTCACTCTACATTTTTATGGAGAGGCTCATGAGTGGTGGTACCATGGGCTATTAACATTCGATCATTTCAACATCACATCATATGAGAATTTCACCCAAAGGCTGATGGATAGGTTTGATAGGAAGGACACTAAGGTACACTTTAGGGAGTTGGAACAATTGAGGTAGACATGTAAACTAGAGGCCTATGATACAGAGTTCCAACGGATGGCAGTCATGGTGACTGATGTTTTCTGAGTAGAGATTGGTGATGTTATTCACAGAGGGATTGAATGAACCCTTAAGAGGTTGGGTGAAGGTGTTTAATCCAAACATATTATAGGAAGATATCATCAAAACCCAAGATATGGAAGACGTGGTCCCCAAGAAGACATCGGAAAAAACATTTATTCCATGAAAAGGTCAATTGTCAAAACCTCCCCAAAAGACATGAGGAGGGAAGCACAGGTTGGATGAGGAAACTCAGAGAGAACTAAGGAGGAAGAAGCTTTGCTATAGTTGCAAGGAGTCGTGGGAACCATCATATTGATCTTGGTCATTGACCATAAAAAATTCTAGCCACACTAAAAAATCTTCCAAGTTTCTCTGATCTTCAGGTCATATTGACCACAAGTGGCCCTTGGCCATTCATCACACAAGTTTACGTGAAGGAAGGAATTATTTCACTGGACATTAGAAGAAATGAAACACTGAAAATAAAAATATGTCAATGCAAATACAATAATAATAATAAAATATTACCAGGCTATGAAATATGATTTCGACTTCAAAAGTTAGAATAAATTAGGAATAAATAAATAAATAAATAAAATAAAAAAGCAAACATAAGTGCATACCAAGAAAAGGTAATTAAAAAAAAAGTTCCAAAAAAGTGGAAAAGTGAATATTTTATTTTACCTTTAGAGATTGAAGGGTCCCTAACAAATACTCAAGAATATAAAAAGGAGTATTTAAAGTCTCCTAAAATATTTAAAATTTTTAATTGGTGAAGTATTTAAAAGTGGAAAAAAAAAGTATATAGAAAATGATTTTAAGAATATTAAAAGGGAAAGTGATAAAGTTTAAAGAGTTATTATGAAATTTTATTTGAGGATCTTCTACATTAAGTGCATTTAATCATTTACTTACTTCAAAATAAGTAGTAAGTGAACTATGACAACTATAAATAATCCTACATTTTTGGCAAAATGTCCATTTTGTGCAATGGTGTTTAATTTTCAAGAATCCTTTAGAAATCAAAATTTTAATTTCACAAATTGTCGAAAACCGTTTATTCTAACGGAATATCAAAATCACTACAAGAAATTGGAAGACGAACTAGCATATTATGAAGAGACCAATATAAATTTACAAAATGAAGTTGTCACGAAGAAATTTAAGAATAAATTGTATTATTTCCATTAAAAACGTAATGAGAAGTTGCATGCACAAATTAAAGACGAGCGAAAAAAATATGACAAGACCTTAATAAAACGAAATCAAGAAATCTCTCACCTAAAAGATCAAAATCAGAAGTTAGAACAAGCTAATCAAAATCTTATTAAGAAATTATCAGAGAAAGATGAAGAGAATTGTCATTTAAAAATCCATAATCAAAGTTTACTCACCGATATTAAGAAGATAAAGAGTGATAAGAAGACAGTAGAGAACAAGTTAGAACAACTTAGCAATAAAGAATCATTGGTATATAAAGAGACAATGATTGAACCTATGGAACTACATAAGTCTTCAAATGGAAAAAACCTGATGGTGGATAAAACAATTAATATAGACATAGTCAACCTTACAGCTCAAAAGGATTTAGTTGATGTAAAGAGGTCTTCACATGTCGAAGTAGAAACAAGTCAAGGCTATGAAGAAGACTCAATTCCAAGTGTTAATCAAGAAGAAGCTACAATTACATGAACTAAAGATCAAGTTGCAAGATTTCCTTATAGACATCCTAATCACAAAAATCGATACTTCAACCAATCAATGTATCCATAGAAATGAATGACAAATATGTCAAAAATTGTTACCTCCATTAAAAATGATGCTCATGGTAGAATTTATCATGGGAGTCAAAATACATCAAATTATCTACAAGAACCCCATAAAAGCCCCATTGTGCAGAAGATTGATTTAAGGTGGGCAAACTCCCTTACAATTCGATAGTTCTACACAACGCTTAGAATATCCCATCGTTTCATGTCCTCAACGATCACTAATTCAGTATTAAAGAATAAGGAGACAATACAACAAACCAGAGAAAGAGATAACTCTTCCATAAGTATGCTTTGAGGACAAATCATTTTTAAGGTGAAGGCAATGTTATGAACAAAATATATATTAATAAATATAAATACATTATAATAGTTAATGAATAATTAATGAAGAGACTCCTTCCCAATGAAAAGTCACCTATTTTCATGGAAGGGCACCCTTGCGTGGGTATATAAGGCCCTCATTCTTATTGTATC
This sequence comes from Picea engelmannii, assembly GCA_009831015.1. Lineage (NCBI taxonomy): Eukaryota > Viridiplantae > Streptophyta > Pinopsida > Pinales > Pinaceae > Picea > Picea engelmannii. The sequence continues at coordinate 116,053 of ML776859.1, read as the reverse complement.
TCATCATCTTATATTCATATAGATTATTTAATATATTATCCTTTATGGATTATAACCTGTTGTCTTACCTACATTGTGTATTTACGTAAGTGAACCGAGTTGGTTCACCACAAGGATTTCGAGGGATTTAATGTGGTAGTAGCAGATGGTTACAACATGACATGTACTCAGAGGATTACAGGATTGGAAGTAATATTGGGAAACTATATGTTGACCAATGAATTTTATGTCATGGATTTAACAGATACTCATGTGGTGATAGGATTTCAGTGGTTGTACTTATTGGGATATATCCACATGAATTCTCGAAACATGAGGATGGAGTTCCAGGAAAAGGGTGGACAATGAGTCATCCTAAAAGGTATGTAAAAAGGTGCACGTAGGATCATGCCTAATCAATTCATGGAGGCCCTTTTTATACATGGGGACTTGGCTTGCACAACAAAGTGCTTGCTAGTCTTTTCCTTCTAAAAGGTGTAGACTTATTAGCCGTGGTACACACACCTCCACCATTCGGACTTGTGATTCTACAAGAATGAGTACTGAACCTATTCTTCAAAACATTGGGAGCCCTTCGACTCCCACACCCGCTATATTTAATGGCACCCCTTCGACTCCTGCAACCACAATGGTTGTAGAGCCGGAGGCACCTATCATTACTATGGCTCGGCCTATAGTGAATGCTCAATCTCTTTCCTTGAACCCTTTTGGGTCTCTTGGTCACTCACCGGTATATAATGTTAAGTCCATCCCTATGGCATCTAGTCCTTTTTCCTATGGTATGCCAAACTTTACTTCGTAGTTTTCGAATGCCATCGCAGTTGTTGTCCCTAATGCTAGCATTGGGCTTGGGGGCACTAAACCTCCTTATACTGCATTTTTTGTTTGGTGGTTCTCAAATCCCTCAAACGAATCCTAATATGGGAGGCATTCCTTCTTTTAACCCCGGATCTAATACTCTTTCTTCTAAGTGGAACAACCAACTTGGCGGACAAACTTTTTCTCAAGTTTCGTCCTATACCCCTACCTCCTCGGTGTCAATTCCGACCAATACGTTTAACATGCTGAATCCACCTCTATCCTCCGGATTCACAGCTGGAGGAGGTCGGTTTCAAGCATTGGGAAACCCCCAACCCGGATCTAATCTGACTGGGGGAAATTTTTATAACCCCCATTAGAACATTCCTACTGGAATGATGCCCAACCAACCTTTTATGAATCATTAAGGAGGAGGGCCTTACAATATCAGACAGAGCCATGATACTTACCAAAAGCATGGATGGGCTACAGTTCCTCAAACACAATCTTTCCAAGGAGCTTGGGACCAGATGCCGCAAACATCATGTTGAATTATTTTGATGATAATTCCTTCTGCCCTCAAGGTATTCTTCCTGCCTTTCTGGTCCAGTTAGGTGGGAAGACGGTAGAGGTGGAGGTCGAGGTAGTTGATGCGCCTCTTGATTATAAATTTTTACTAGGACGCAATTGGACCTATGCTATGGTCGTCGTCGTATCATCCGTCTTCCGTACTCTTAGTTTTCCTCACGAAGGGAATATCATGACGATCGACTAGTTATCCTTTCCGTACGCTAGGCCCAATGCATCTGTTGGACCGTTGATCTATGTGATCGACAATTCTCAGTCGGAAACCGAGAATATTGGTGTCGGAATGTATTCTTCCCTTATGGGTACTTTTGAATTCAAGAGACTGAGTCACCACGTTTACGCCATGTTGAATAGGCTCGTTTTGACAGGGAGGTCCATTCCTTCCCGCACTTCCTATTTTAGTGATCAGTGGACCCTACCTTCCCCGACTTCATCTTGTGAACGTTAGTCATATGATGGAATGGCCATGCCACTATCGGCAGTGGAGATTATGTATCAAGTTGTTCTTGACTCTTTCGTCGATCTTGATCCTGTTACCTCGTAGACGGACGAGGAGGATTTCATTCTTAGGCCCATGTAGGCCACTTCATTGTCTTATTCACATGACTACCTCGATGGAACTTTACCTTCGGATGAATCTATCATCGAATCCATGAATGGTTTTGACATACCTTGGGATGATATGCATCATTGCTCTTATTTTTTCCCATATCTTGAAATAATCGAACAAGATGACTTTCGATCTACTTTGAGTGAGATAGTTGGTCACGAAGTCATTCCACCTGATACGCACAACATTTATCCTGAAGGAAATATGGCGAGTATTTATCCTACTGTCACGATCTATATTTATCGTACTCCTGGCAAGATTGAAAACATACATATCGGTGCAGATTGTTCGTCAGAAGAAATCCTGATCTACACCAAACTCTTCAAGGAATTATGAGATGTATTCACTTGGTCATATGAGGAGATTCTAGGAATCGACCGTCGTATTGTCGAGCATGATATTAGAACTTATCCAGATGCTAAACCTGTTCAACAATGTCTTAGAGCTGTTAATCACCAGAATGCCCTTGTTATTAAGGTAGAGGTGGAGAAGCTACTTAATGTTGGCTTCATCTACCTGGTTCCCTTGACTAAATGGGTATCCAATATTGTTCCTGTGAATAAAAAGAAAGCAACTATCTGTGTATGTATGTAATTTCGTGACCTAAACAAGGCATGTCCTAAAGACAAATTCCTGGCACCTTTCATCGATCAGATTCTCGATGTGTGTGGGAAGAGACGTATTTTCTTTTATGGATGGATTTTCAAGGTATAACCAAATTAAAATCAAACTCGAGGATCAACATAAGATGGCATTTATTTGTCCTTTGGTTACTTTTGCATACCAAAAAAATTCTTTCGGCCTTAAAAACACCATAGCAACCTTCCAGCGTGCCATGACCTTCGCTTTTCACGATCTTAAGCATATATTTGAAGATTACCTTGACGATATTGCTCCTCACTATCGTAAGAGAGTGGATCACGCTACGGACCTTCGAATTGTTTTTGAAAGATTTTGTTACTATAGAATCCATTTCAACCCTCATAAGTTCATATTTTGCGTTAGGTCTGGTCGTCTTTTGGGATTTCTAGTTTCTGAGACAGGGATAATGGTAGATCCGTTAAATCTTGAGTAAATACTTCGATTTCCTCCCCCATGCACAATTAGACAACTTCAAGGTTTACAAGGGAAATCTAACTTTCTATGTCGGTTTATAGTAAATTATGCCAATATCACTAAGGGTTTCATGCATCTTTTGAAGAAGGACACCCCTTTTATCTGGGATGAGCGAGACCAGGAGTCCTTTGATGCTTTGAAAAAATCCTTGGTATCGACGCCTCTGTTGAAGTCTCCTGACTTCAACTGGGATTACTTTCTTTATATCGCCACGTTTGAAAAGATGATTGGTATGGTTTTGGTTCAAGAGGATGATGAGCTCCACGAGAATGTCATCTACTATCTTAGTCGAAACTTAGTCAGTCCTGAACTCAATTATTCTCACGTTGAAAAGCTAACTTTGGTTGTCATTCACGAAGTCCAACTTTTGCGTCATTATATATTACTTTGCAAGAATATTGTGGTTGCCGATGTCAATCCATTTCAATACATTCTTCCCAGGCCTATCATAGGGGGAAAATACAATAAATGGATTGTCATTTCACAAGAATTTGATCTCAATTTCGCTTCTGCGAAATCCAAGAAATCACTAGTCTTCGCGGAGTTAATATCCAACTTCCCATGATTATATGAGGATGCTATCCATGTTGATTCGTTTGTGAATGAACACATTTTTCTTCTCTCGTCGTCCAATCCCTGGCATATTATCTCGTGCTCTGGGCACATTATACTATATCTCGCGCTTTGGGCATACCGAACCTCGGTCAAGACTACCACCATATTTTCCCCTTTCAAGTTAGTACATGGTGTGGAGTCGATATTACCTATTGAATGTGAAATACCTTCTCTTAAGTTGGCAATCGCACTCCTACCTAACACTTCTGATCTCGAGCGATGCCTTGTACACCTAGAGAGTCTTAAGGAGCAGCGTCGAGATGCCTCTACAACTATCAAGGCCAACAAAGACGTGTCAAGGTCCAGTACAATAAGTCTTTCTATCCTCAGTTGTAGGTTGAGGGTGACTTGTTCCTCTTGTATGATCAAGCCAAAGAACCATTGGGGGCAGGCAAGTTTAAACCCTTGTGGCATGGTCTTTATATTGTGTGATGTGTATTAGAAAAAGGAGCCTATGAGTTAGAAGATTATGAAGGGAATATGTTGGTTGAGCCCAGGAATGGGCTCTACTTGAAAATATATTACGCCTAAGCCCCAATCTTGGGCAGAACTCTTTGTATACTAAAGTAATTTAGTGTATATATTTTCCCTTTCTTTTCCTCTTCAACTTGCTTATCGAGTTTTCCCTTGGTTGGTAGATGTCAATTTTGTCTTCAGTCTACCTAGGATTCACAGACAGAGCTAGTCATCATAAACGAAACTTGGCTTTTGCCACTTGGGTGGTTTACTCACCCGAGGGTCTACTGGTGTCTTCAGATGGCGTATGCTTAGGGCCATCCATGAATAATTTGGCTGAATATAGCGTCATTATAGAACTTTTGTGTGATGTTATCTCACATGGTATTCACTCTTTAGAAGTTCTCCTAGATTCCTAGTTAGTAGTATGTCAGTTGAATGATAGTTACCTCGTGCATGATCCTACTTTACTCTGACAATTCCTATGGGTACATATTTTAGAACGACAGTTTGATTTTATTACTTATTATTACATTCCTAGGAGTTCTAATCATGTATCCGATGTTTATGCTAATTTTGTTTTAGATTGGAATTTTTCACAGAACTAAAGAAAAGAAAACCATCTCATCAATGTACACATTCTAAATAAAAGTAGAGCCGAAGATCCCTATTTTCTATGTATTTCAAAAAATATGGTGGTTATAGTACCAAATTGGGACTCATACCCTGAATACACATATACAATCGATAATAAAATATCCATGACATCTATGCCTGAGGCGTCGGATGTGTGTCATGGTAACAAACTACAGCATTTGCGAGATCCCAAAAGAGTCACACCCAAACTCTGGGCACACCAACCACTTGTCGTTGCATGGCTTTTGGCAGATCCTCTACCTGAACCATGGGAATCCTATGAGTCAAACGAGATAGATTGCCCTGCAAGTTTTGTAGGAATCTCTCACATTCTCCTCCCGCTGCCTCGTCACCCCAGTTCCTCCAGTGATGTCAAGGAAGCCCTTCCGACCATCGCAGAACCATGTCTGCATTACATAAGTGTCTAGTTAGTACTTAAGAATCATCCAAAAATATTTTTTTTTTACTATACAAAAATACCAAAAAATGAAATATTTAAAAATGTTTGACATACCTATGTCCCCGTAGGCGATCCCTGGTGGGAGTGGCATGTCCAGATCCCCTCTGAAGGTGATCCCCGCATAGGGATAGTCATCCAGAGCAACAATCGGTCGCTGCCACCAGTAGACAAAATCCTTATTGTAGGGTTTGGGCACCCTACCTCCCCCCTTTCATCTCATTACCTCGGTCCACCATGCCATGGCTGGATCACGAGGTCCTGTCGGAAGAATCTCGACTCTAGCTCCCAAATCGAGAACCCGCTCGAAGAAAAAACTGTTAGAAAAACAGGACCACGGAGCAATAAAATAAAACAAATGTAGAAACAAAACACAAAAGACACACAATACAAGAGAGACACATATTTACGTGGTTCACCCAGAGTGGGCTACATCCACCAGAAAAATTGCCAGGTCCTTCCTTTATTATTATCCAGCAAATGAAGGGATACAACCTACAACAAAACCCTCTGTAACTTCCTCTTCTTTCTCTCACAGTCTCCTCTCTCAGAATACAATACTCACCATCCAATCCATAGCCGCAATACATTTCCCTCATAAAAGAGAGTTTCCTTATAGAAAAAAAAACCCTAACATAATCTCTACCATTAGATCTGCGACCTTATAATGAATGGTCGAGATTTACAATGAAATTACAATATACATTTACATGGCAATTTTTCCTTCGGGGGCTTCGCTCCCAAACCCTCACTGGGGGCCCGCTTGCCCCCAGACCCCCCAACCAGGGGGATAGCCACCCCAGACCCCATAGAGGGGGTACCCCCCCTCTGCACTCCCCCGCGTGGAAGAGTGTACATACTTCTAGGGTGTAAATACTTCATGGGGTATAAACATGGCTGAAAGCAAGGACCTCTGAATCAGGAAGATAATGAGGCTCCACAACCAACAATCTCCCACTTGGAGAATGATCTCAACAACTCCACCGTTGTTGTATATGCTGGACTCTGAACCTTCTTAGACCTCGAAAATTTATCATCTTCATCTTCATTCTTGAATACCAACTAAAACTGAGCAGGAACTCAGTTTCTCCCTGGTTACTCCCTTTGTTAACATGTCTGCAGGATTCTGGCTAGTGTGTATCTTTTCCAACTTCAAATGTCCATCTTCCAAGGTGGATCGTATGAAGTGGTACCTCAACTATATATGCTTAGTCTTCGAATGGAAGGCTGATTTCTTTGCAAGGTGAATGGCACTCTGACTGTCACAGTACAACCTGTTGTTCTCCTACTTCTTTCCCAATTCCGCTATAAACCTATGTAACCAAATCATCTCTTTACTAGCCTCCGTAGTAGCAACATACTCTGCCTCTATTTTTGAAAGTGAAACAACCTTTTGCAGTTTCGAAATCCAACTTATTGTTGTTCCACCTATAGTAAAAACATACCCTGTGGTGCTCCTCCTCCTATCTTTATCACCTACCATATCTGAATCAACATATCCCCGTAGAAAAGTGTCTGAACCTCCAAAACATAATGCATGAGTAGTAGTAGCTCTCAAATACCTGAGAATCCACTTTACTACCTCCCAATGTTCTTTACCTGGATTATTCATGTACTTACTCACAACTCCTATTGCATGTGAAATATCTGGTCTTGTGCAAACCATTGCATACATCAAGTTGCCAACTGCTGATAAATAAGGGACCCTAGACATGTATTCTGTCTCCTCCTATGTCTTGGGACACATTTCCTTAGTTAATTTGAAATGGTTGGCCAAAGGTGTACTAACTAGTTTTTCATTCTGCATTCTAAACCTCTCCAACACCTTCTCTGTGTACTCACCTTGAGACAATGTCAATTTGTGATTTTTTCTATCTCTTGTTATTCTCATGCCAAGGATTTTCTTTGCAGCACCCAAATCCTTCATCACAAATGAATTGGATAATTTCTTCTTGAGCACATTTATATCCTACATATTAGTCCCTGCAACAAGCATGTCATCTACATACAATAGCAAGATAATAAAGCTTCCATTTTCTAGCTTTTTAAAAT
>ML776859.1:86639-102536 GCA_009831015.1 Picea engelmannii | reverse complement strand
TTCTTTTCCGACTCTGAGAAATCTGACTCTCTTTTGTTTTCCATAAACACAATGCTCACAGAAGTCCAAATCAATCTGTTTAAGATCTGGCAACAAATTTATTTTGTGAAGGATCTGCATACCCTTCTCACTCATGTGTCCCATCCTATGATGTCATAGTGCTGTATCCACTCCTATAGAAGCTAAAGATATAGAAGAGACAGTATTACCAGTACATAAATACAACGTACCTACCTTCTCTCCTTTCACTATCACTAATGATCCTTTGATGACCTTCCACGTCTTATCTGTAAATATGGATACACAAACTTCACTTCCCAACTGCCCTGTTGAAATTAGACTTTTTCTTAAATCTGGAACATGTCTTACCTCTTTCAACAACCATTGGTTTCCATTTCGTTGCTTTATTTTTACCTTTCCCGTTCCAACAATTTTGCATGGTGCATCATCACCCAAATGAACCTGTCCAAAATCACATTGAACATAATCAAGAAAATGTTTCCTATGGGGTGTGGCATGAAATGAAGCTCCTGAATCTACTACCCAAGATTCAGAAATATTATCTACAGAAAGAATCAAAGCATATTGTAACACATCACCTGTTACATTGTCTTCATGATTTCTCTCCTGTTGTCCATCTCTTTGTTTCTTTGGAGCTCTGCAATCTTTATTCAGATGTCCTTTCTTCCCACAATTCCAACACTCTATCTTTCCAAGTCTAGATTTGGATCTACCCTTCCTAGAATTTCCACGGTTCCCTGAGCCCTTTCTTCTATCCTTTTGTCTTCCCCTGTTCTCCATGTTCAACGCATTACCTGATGTCTCACCTGTGCTTTTCCATCACATTTCCTCACTAAGGATAACACCAACAAAATCATCAAATTTTAAAGTATTTGAACCAGAGACATAGTTACTTACATCCATGACCAAGCTGTTCCAACTTTCTGGCAATTAGCACAAGATTAGAAGAGACCTGACCTCATCATCAAAGTCCACTTTTACAGAACTTAGTTGCTTAGTAACTGTATTAAATTCATTTAAATGATCTACAACAGACCCACCTTCTGACATCTTCATATTAAATAATCTCTTCATTAGAAATACCTTATTGGACGCTGAGGGTTTTTCATACAATTTGGCCAATGCATCCATCAAACCCTTCGTTGTCTTTTCTTTGGAAATATTGAAAGCCATTGACACTGCCAGGCTCAGTCGTATCATTCCTAGAACCTTTCTATCAAGAATCTCCCATTCTTCTTCCTTCATGGCCATCGGCCTCTTTGCTACTCCACCCAATGGTAGGAATAGATCCTTCTAATATAAATAATCTTCCATCTTCATCTTCCATAACTGGTAGTTTTGGCCATTAAATTTCTCGACCCTAAACTTTCCATCTTCTGACATTGCTCCCACTCAAACCAGGAACCCTCTTTTCCTACGAGTTACCTTTCGGTCTGATACCAGTTGTTAGAAAAACAGGACCGCGGAGCAATAAAATAAAACAAATACGGAAACAAAACATAGAAGACACACAATACAAGAGAGACACAGATTTACGTGGTTTACCTAGTGTGGGCTACGTTCAGCAGAGAAATTTCCAGGTCCTTCCTTTATTATTATCCAGCAAATGAAGGGATACAACCTACAACAAAACCCACGGTAACTTCCTCTTCTTTCTCTCAAAATATCCTCTCTCAGAATACAATATTCACCATCCAATCCATAGCCGCAATACATTTCCCTCATAAAAGAGGGTTTCCTTCTAGGGAAAAAAACCCTAACATAATCTCTACCGTTAGATCTGCGACCTTATAATGAACGGTCCAGATTTACAATGAAATTACACTATACATTTACATGGCAATTTTTCCTTCGAGTGCTTTTCCCCTGAACCCCCGCCGGGGGCTCTCTTTCCCCCAGACCCCCCAGCCAGGGGGATAACCCCCCCGAACCCTGCAAGGGGGGTACCCCCCCTCTGCACTCCCCCTCGTGGAAGAGTGTACATACTTATGGGGTGTAAATACTTCATGGGGTATAAACACGGCTGAAAGAAAGGACCTTTGAATCAGGAAGATAATCCGGCTCCACAACCAACAAAAACTGCATAAGATAGAGGTGAACCCGAAGTTCCTCTTGCTACCCTATTTTCACTCTATCAGCTGGCTCTTCATGTTAGATAGTAGTGAGGTACACAAATCATATACTACAGGTCTCAAGCACTCTACAACATAGAACATGAGCTTCCTCGATTCCTGGTGCAGCGAAGCCGATCCTGTGATCCTAGTCAACACGAGGACCACAATCTTGAGGCTGAGATTGTTTGTTGCTCGGATGGGGAGTTCACTCCCGACCTTCAGAGTCCCTGCTACACAGTGGGTGTCTATGTACTTCTCTATTTTCATTTTGTTCTCTACTCCCCATGATCTGAGTTTTACAACCTCTCCCGGACATGATAATCCAGTCAAAAACTTGATATCCTCTACTTCAATCCTCAATGGTTGCCCATTGAGGTTGAAACTTTCACTCTCAGGGTCCCAGTAACCCACAATCATCTCAAGAAACCTCACCTGGGCCCTCATCCCTTTGAGTTCCAAAAATTTATATAATCCACATTGTTTCAAGGCCATTTGGGCCCCCAAATCTTGGTCCACAAAAACATCTACCTCCACCCACTCTCTTTCCCTCCATTCAAGTACCAAACTACCAGATAAAAGTCAAATTTTGAGTTAGCAACCATAAAAATGATTGATTACGTACTTGTATGCGAGATTCTTCATTTACATTCACATATAGGGTTGGGTATATGCACCCTGTATATTTTATAGTCGCGTATAACCCATCATATACACGACCCAATTAGTGACAGCCCACGTACATTGAATTACACAATTTGCGCCCTAATTTACTTAAAATTTGAAACCTAATTTAAAAATTGAATCCACTTGAAATGAAGAGGAGGGTAAGAGGAATTACCTGGCCAGATGATTTCTGATTTCATTTTTCAATGCTCCCACAATCGACAACTAATCTCGAAGGTATTTTGGTCCAATTTTCACTATTTGGGTAAAAAGTCAAAATGACATAGTAATTTTTTGTTGTGTTGCTATTTATAACAATTTTACACACTTTCTATAGTTTTGAGTCATTTTTTCTCCTAATGGACTAATACAAAGATGGATTGAGTTGGGTTTTGTAGTTTTTACTAGAGATTCTTGTGGATTTCAACGTTATGTTGGTCGTTTGTCACCACGGGCAGGTATTTTCACTACACAACATATAGGATAGGTATTCATTCCATCATGCATTTTTTTCATTATCCTATAACTGTCACTCTTTATGCCTTAGGTATGAACCCATTTGTTTTGACACAAAACCTTTCATTTGCTATAAGTAGTGTCGTTATCAAGTGGTAGAGACTTACCGAACATGGGTGCCCTAGCTAGATATCCTACTTCATTTGGTGCCCATGAAGATATTTTTTCCATAGGACCGGAAGTCCCTTATAGCTAATACATGACTTTATGTTGAACCTCATTTCTCATTCATAAACATTCGGGCTTTTACCTAGAGGACTCTCAACCGATTTTAGTTTAAGCTCTTTTCCAACTCATCTTCAAAAACTGAAAAGATTGTGAGTGAACTTGTCTCTTTCACACTCAAAAATTGGACTTGAAAGGATGTCCATTTGGCACAAGTTTATCCTTTTTTCACATTAAGTAGACTAAATTCCATGAAAAAGGACATTTTTGGCCTTAAGTTGTGATTGCATCTCATGCCCTTGCTTGTAGTATTGAGCCTATACTCGATTCTCTCTTTGCATTATAAATCATTTGCCTCGGCAGTTTTTGCATCCTCAACCAAGTATATCCTTATTTATATCCTTCGCAATTTGACACCCTATAGCTAGGATGGAACATTCCCCCGAGTGTTCATCTCCCGCATGCATCTCCTTGCATTTAGCATAGGTATTTGCCACTGCTGGAACTATTTTTTCTTACTTGCGACACTCATTTCCTCCCCTGTATCATAACATTAATTTGTCTCTGAAAAACAAAAAAAGACGAGCGAGAAGGGAGTATTATCTTATGTTGGTAGCATTCGTGTCACATTTGAATAGAGCACAAAGTTATTGAGTCTGTTTGTCATCATAATTTTGGGATTATCATGGCCTTAGGAGGTTGAGATTGTTACAGAGTCTTATCTGTCGATTGGTTACTCTTCCAGTACCTATAGAGAATTTCATTGATGCCTCCTACATCTCATGGTTTCATCATTAAGTCTATGATGTCGGATTCTTCCATACATCACATGCTCTTGTTCAAAGGAAGTCTATCAACCTGTGTCAGCCAATCCTCATAAATCTTGACTTTTCATGTTGTCCATACCCTTAGTTTGTCTCAGTATCACATGATACTGTAGTCCTATCACACACCCTGGTCCTACTTTCATCATTGGTAGGTAACCTTGAACTCAACAGTCTACTTTTCATCATTGGTTGTTGACTAGGTGGCTTCCCTTATGTTTGACGAAAATACATCTATTCACACATTGGGATTCATGCAATGTATTGGATGACATTAGCCTTATTTGTGGTTTCCTCACCTTTGTCAACATTTTTCCTCATTGGTTGTTACTCATAGTGTCCTTTTTGTGTACCTCTTGCACTTGGCACATGCGAAAGATGCACAGGGTTGTTGGTTTGTGAACATGTTCTTCATCTGATTTCCTCCAAATCATGAAGCTCCTACTTTGTACCTCATGTTGACTAATGAGAGATGCCTTAATGCTCTCCTTTCAGTGGGTATCCTTCCATCGACTTCAAATCATCTATTCTAGAAACGGGAACTAGAATCTTATGAGTACCTTGAGGCTTGCTTTCATTAGTGGCAATTTCTGTTGCAATTGACAATTGGGAATACATCAATATCTCATGATCGATGGATTATTGAGGTGTTCGACACTGGCTCCTCTATTGACACTTGTAAGAATGTACTCGGTGCCTTGATAGCTACTTTCATTATCGGTAGGCTATTTCGTGTTTGTTAATGGTATACCTCAATGACTGGTAATCAAATGATGTCTCATTGTGTTCAACCTCAACTCCTTTATTCACATGATGTAGACTTGCACGTTTGGAGGATTGTGTAGAATAATTGAATACATCACTATGTGGCCACAACTTTCCTGAGTTGTTCCTTATTTTTCATTGGACCAATACCTATATGACTTCAGTGATCATGGGAGATCATATTGTACTCGATTGTATACATAAATCATTAGATTGATTTTTGAGACTGGTTCTACTGGGCCTTTTTCGTGACTGTGACAATTTTAGCATGTAACCACATTTGTATTTTCCTATTCATGGCCACAAATAGTTGTTTGGTATATTTTCACATGGATATGCAGTGTAATTCTATTGGCAGTCATGTATGCAAAGTTAGTGCATAATGTATGAGCAACTAGTTCTTCCAGTTGGTTCCCCATCACTCCACTTCTGGGTTGTTTATAATGTATTTCGACCATTTCATATACTCCTCTGAACTCACACAATAGGGGGCATCTGTTATAGCAAAATTTTCCTCACCCTATGTAAGCTTGCACATAAGGCATTTTTCCATTTCCCCATGCAGACTTATCATCTCTATTTGTAAAATCCATAGCTAAAAATACATATTTTTCCACATGTACACATCTTGCCTACTATACAACATGCGTATATGTAGGTTGTACCACTACACACCACGTGCATCGATAATTGTGCCAAAAACTAAAAATTAATGTTGAGTTTCCATGTCATAACAGGAGATCTATCATCCTGGGTCTTCCATATACTAGAAACGTTCCAACTCGGCCCTTCAATTCCATTTGAAGGCTATAAATGGGCCAATTCTGAGCTATGCAAAAGAAGAGAAAGAATTCAACTTTTAGAGAAAAGTTACTCTGGAGAAATTATTTACTTCATATTGAGTCTGCATCCCTTTGTCCTTTTAGTCTGAACACAATGTTCAACCCCCAAGATCTCATCATAATAGCCACAGAGGTACCATCATAATAGCTACATAGGTACATCTAGTTGGCTATCACCTCCAACACTACTATTTGGCACACCATCCTAGGAAACACCTTCAACACTACTAGTAGTATCCATGGAAATCATGTAGTAGTACATAGTTACTACAATTCCATCCAATAGATCATAATAGTGTCGATCCATAGTAGTGAAAAACTACTATCTAGTGGTAAACAACCACTCCTAGTAGTGAAAAACTACTATCTAGTGAAACACAGTCACTACCAGTGGAACACATCCTCCATAGTAGTTCATAACTACTATCGAGAGACACATAATATCCATTGCAATCAACTAATAGCTACACAATCTATCACCATGTAGAACAATAGTCTCCTTGCATCAAATCATATCATCGTCTGCATCATCTCTCGAGGCCATACTCCACCTGATTAATAGGGAATGATGTTGAATAATTCATGTGCTGGACTCAACACACTCAATAAAGTGTCTTGCATAAGTCACTTCACTCAACATAGTGATACAAAGACCACTCTTCTAGTCTGGACATACATCCTATAAGAATGATTTTCCCAACAAATGTTGAATGCCTTGCAATGGGATACAAGGACCATTCTCTCCTGTGTATCATCTCTAAGTCATACTAGCATGATGTGAATGCATGATATCTAAGTTGTACTGGTATGATGTGGACTAATATCTACATCATCTATAATTCGTACTAGAATGATGTGAATGCATCATATCTAAGTTGTACTTGCATGATGTAGATCAATGTGTTTGCATCATATCTAACCCGTACTAGCATGGTGTCAATGAACCATCTCTAAGATGTATTAGAATGATGCAAGTCATCGACATAATCTCTAAGATGTACTAGCATGATGCTACTGCATCATATCTAAGTTGTACTAGCATGATGTGACTGGGGCATATGCATCATCTCTAAGTTGTACTATCATGATGCTAATGCATCATATCTGAGATGTACTAGCATGATGTGTCTCAATACATATGTATCATATCTAATATGTACTAGCATGATGCCAAAGAATCATATCTAAGTTGTTCTAGCATGATACAGATAATCACACCCTTTTAGCCAAGGGACCAATCTCCACAACTCCCAACTTGTCCCTCAAGTATGTAAAATTTATCTTGGATAGAGGCTTTGTCAAAATATCAGTTTTCTTCTCATCATTGGAGATGTACTAGAGAATCACTTCTCCCTTCTGGACTTTATCACGGATAAAATAGTACTTGATCTCAATGTGCTTCGACCTGTCATGGAACACAAGATTCTCTAAAATATTCACACAAATTTGTTTATCACAATATAACACAGTTGAATCCAACACCTGGTCAAATAGTCCAAAAACCATCTTATGGATCCATAATGATTTTGTATAATCATCACAAGTTTCAATATACTTTTCTTATGTAGTGATGATTGTAACAGACTTATGTTTCCTTCTATCCCATGATATCATAACAGAGCCCAAACTAAAACATATACCAAAAGTGCTATTTCTATCATATGCACTCCATTTCCAATCTGAGTCAGTAAATCTATGTAGTTGTACGTCATTGTTTGACACATATCTCAAACCATAATTTAGCATCCCATTAAGATATCTCAAAATCTACTTTGCAACTATCCAATGCGCATGTCTAGGTTCCACCTGGAACTGTCTCAACATGTTCACAAAAAATCAAATGTCTTGTTGGGTATTAACCAAATACATCAATGAGCCAATCAACTGTTGGTATAGGGACAAGTCTACTAGATCAGAATCAAAGTCTCTCAACTTTCTCAAATTTGTCACGATCGGAGTTTCTATGGATTTGAAATCCATCATCCCAAACTTCTAAAGGATATTTACAACATACTTCCCTTTCACTAGGAATATTTAACCACACTTCTACCATACTTCTAGTCCCAAATAATAATGCATGAAACCAAGATCCTTCATATCAAATTTACAGGCTAACTCCCTCTTACATTGAATAATGAGAGGCTCTGCACCAGTCATAAACAAATCATCAACATATAGTAGTAGGATCACAAGTGCATCATTCACAACCTTGTAATAAAGGTTTGGATCAACATAGCTCTTGGAAAATCCAAGTATCATCGGGTAACTATGAATTCATGCATACCAAGCTGTTGAATCTTGCTTGATTCCATGCAAGGCCTTCTTTAATATGCATACATGGGTTTCTCTCGGTTGTACCTCAAAACCTTAAGTTTTCTCTATGTAAAGTTCTTCCTCAATTAATCCATTGAGGAAAGAAGTCTTTACAACCCATGGATGCTACAAGAGATATGATGACTCTAATAGAGGTATATCTGGAAACTGGAGAAAACATCTCATCATAGTATTCTCCCTCTTACTGGAGAACCCTCTAGCCACAAATATTTCCTTGTATCTATCAATTCTCACATCTATTGCATTTTTTTTATCTTGTAAACCCATTTTTAAGTTACTACAGACTTTCCTTCGGGTCTAGGCACAATTTCCCATACATAATTTTTTATGATGGATCAATATTCTTTCATCATAGATTCCTTCCATTACTTCTTCTTGACTTCTTATTCAAAGGTGGAAGGTTATGCATTAACATGATTTGTCATGAGTGTCACATAAATAGATAACCTTTTGGACCTCTTTCTGTCCTTGAAGGTTTCACTAGGAGCTTTATATATTTATGCTTCTTTCTGGTCTTATGTACACACTACAAGGAAAATACCCTATAGCGGAGGTTTTTGTAGAAGCCCCTATAAAAATATCCCAAAAATATGTTTATAGTGGAGGTCACTAGCGGAGGTGCGTGGGTGGATGTTTTAGCAGACAGTTTTTAACAGTTCGTTTATAATCCTATACCGCACTGATGCACCACCATATATAAATTCACCGGTGCTAATAGACAATAGTGCACCCTTGCAGAGTTATTTACAAAATAAATAAAACAATGGTGCACATCATATAAAAGAATAACAAAAGCACCGGTGTGCCCTAAACGGACGCACCGGTGCAAAACAAACAGGTTTGTCATCTAGATTTTTTCTTCAAAATTGCATACCAGTGCGTCATTTTCCCCTTGCCGCATGGGTGAGAAACAAACAACTCCATAGTCTGTTCTTTTTTTAAAATGCATAACGGTGCGACTTTGTCTTAGTGGTGCATCGATGCATTCCATATGGGGCACCGTCACATGTTTCTAAAATGAAATGGTGCATTATCTACAACATTTAGCACCGATGCGCTTAACGTGATCACATCAGAATAGGGTTTAAATAAAAATTGACGATAAAAAAGATCACAGGCACTGGTGCGCACAAAATGGGAGCACTAGTGCGTAAAAAACAATTGCACAGTCTGCGTTTTTTATTAAAAAATAAAAATGCTGCACATGTGTCCTTCAGGTGAACCAATGTGCTCTCTATGGTGCACCTTCATAGATATTTTAAAAAGAAACCGTGCTCTATCTACAACAGTTCGCTCCAGTGTGTTTAACATGAGTGCACCAGAATAGGGTTAAATAAAAAAAAATCGACGGTCAAAAACCATTTTTACTATTTCCAATGTAGAGAAGCTCTCAAGCACTAGTGCCACATTTTCCCAACTAAGGCACACTATCATAGTTTCTTTCATTTTTTCTGTTTGGTGCTCGGTTTGTGGGATTCCAATTTTTCCATATGGTGGGAAAATTTCATTTTTTTCACTACATCGAAACCATGCCTTCTCAATAAGAAAACGTCTGGGTAAATTCTTTATTTCTTTGTACATAGTATTTTTAGCGGATTAAATTTTGAAATTGAGTTAAATTTGCATTGTTTTTCAATTATTGTTATTATTATTATTTTCCTGCACGATACATTTGAGCCGTTCAGATCCCACTGTGCACAGTGCACCCTGTAAATTTTACAGGGCGCACATATCATGTATAGTATTTTTTAGAAGGTGCATCGTATTACGAAATAAATCAGTACGTACTTATCCATGACGCACCGGTGCATCCTCAATAACATATGCACCATCCAAAATATTTAGTTTCCACTAAATGGTGCATCGTTTATATGTATGAACTAGTGCATTCATAAAACTATATGCATCGTTGAATGGAAACCGTTTATTTTCACTTGTGTGTTCCGAATAAATGCATAGGTGAGTTGTTTATAACAAACACAGTGGTGTGTTTAATATTATGAACGCACTAGAGAAAATAAATAGTTTTAATTTTTAACAGTGTGTTGGTTGTAGGGAATGCACCAGTGAGTTCAAAAAACTATACGCACCATTTAAAACTATACACATCGTTTAAAATAGATAGTTGTTTAAGAGATGTGTCATTTATAGGTAATGCACCAATGTGTACATAATAACATGCACACCATGGAAAATAGATAGTTGTTACAGTGGTGTGTTCGTGATATATAACACACCAATGCGAACACAATGGGGCATGTAGTGCAGTACTACAGACCGGTTAAAATAAATTTCACTTTGCATGTGGTGCATAAGATATGTGTGCACACCATTGGCAATGCGTTTATGTTTTGTAGGTGCACTGAATATATATATATATATATATATATATATATATATATTGACAAAGTTTATGTTTTCATATTCTGAAATAAATTTCTCGTTTAATGAAAATAGTTACGTTTTTATGTATCATGTTGATGTAATTTATATGTTAATTATGCAGAGACATCAACGCATGGAGGAGAAACAATAGATATTTGACTAGTACAATATGGTTCAAGAGTGGGAGGCTAGAGAGAGGGAGAGGGATTTGTACCCTCACCCTAATATTGCAACTACATTTCTCCTCTTGAGTAATGTAGGCCTCCTCAAGTACTACGAGGAGACTACATCCCTGAAGAGGAATTCCTCCTTTATTATGAAATTAATCTATCGATGGGATGCCCATCAACATGCATTTTAATATGGTCCTCATCAATGGTATTATCCCACTGAGGAGGATATTTATTTTATCACTGGGATATCAATGAGAGGGGAGGATTTTCCCTAGTTTCTTGATGTCCCAGTGGTTGTTGCAGCTGAGATTCAACTTACCTACTCTTAGAGGTAGATTGTGCGCGATATACCTTCTACTAGTGATTTTTAGGTGGTTGGTGGATAGTTACGGATCGCCTCGTTCTGTGTAGAGAACATTACCTACCTCTCATTTTTACTATCGACCATTTCACACTTTATTGGTGATGGTGAACGCATTAGTTGTGTGATTTTATATTATGTCAATTATGTGATATAGAGGCCACAACTTATTAGGTGGTTTTCCATTTTCTTGAGGCAAGTTTATATGGCTCTGGATAGATGTCGTGTTATGATAGATGGGATGGAGAACTTCCTAGGCCAATGACCAAGGTGCATATGCACATGTGGGGAGAGATGATTACCAAGAGGGGCATGCTCGATTTTCCAACTAGGATTAATAGGGAGGCACTTGATCTATTATCCAGTGAGGCAGATAATGCTTTCGTGTTGGTTCATGCCCTTATGTGGGGATGGATTGGAAATGATGTATCAACATCATTTTCATAGTAGATGAGCCACTAGATGATCGAGGTAATATTTAAATCAATCTTGTACTTTCATTTTATTGTCTTACTTAATTCAAATAAGTTTTATTCTAGCATGTTCTTTAACGCATTTTACTAAACTTTTTAATTGAATTATCAACTAATTATTAACTTGTGTTATATTTTGTAGATGTTGGCTCATTTGTTGGGGACATGCCTCTTCCCCCGCCACCTGATGCAAATGAGGAAATGGCTGAGGCTAAGGCGGGTCAGGGTCCTCAGCTGCATATACCACCTGACATGTGGCGTAGGCCAAATCTTAGATATAGGATGGAGATGTGTGACAAACTGAGTGTAGTTTTGGTTGGCGTGGGAGTTCATCCTATCCATATGAGAGAAATCAGTGATTACCCTGATCTATTGCATATCTGGACAAAATTTCCATGTGACATGACGTCTCTTATGTGTCATATCGTTGGAGCTGCTAGGTTACTACTAGCGATGAGGGATGGCACATACTCCAACACTTATGATGATAAGGGTGGTGATGATGATCATCAAGGTGGTGATGATGGTGCTTCTGCTTAAATAACTCCTCCTGGTTCTCCTCCGGGTGATGATGTTGATCATCAGGATGGTGATCAAGGTGCTTCTTCTTCATTACCTCCTCTTCGTCCTCCAAGTGTTGGTGTTGATGAGGGTGCAGGTGATCATGGCAATGTTGCAGATCAAGGTGGTGACGTTGCAGATCATGGTGGTGATTTTGATCATGGTGGTGGTCGCACTTCTGCTTCAATGCCTCCTCATCCTCCTCCTTCTTCACCTCGCCCAGATGAGCAGGGTGCATCACCTATTCCTCCATAGCATGCTTCTCCTGAGAGACTATGACTACATATTTAGTTATACCAGTTATTTGTGTTGTTGACCAAATATGTACATTATAACAATTATTTTACTTGTTTATATATATATATATATATATATATATATATAATATATATAACATTTTTTTGTGCATGTTGATGTACTTAATTTATATGTTGATGTTGATGTACTTAATTTATATGTTGGTGTTGGTGTTGATGTTGATGTTAATGTTAGGTCATGTTATATATTTTTCTCCATAAAGTAAAGTACTCTTAATTAAGTACTTATTTTTTAATATATCTAAAATAAAGTGCTCATGTTTAAAAAAAGTGAAATTAGCAACAAAGTTGCTTATTCGACATTTAGAAATTTTTTGATGTATTAAGTGTAAATATTACAAATGATAGATTTAAATAGATTAGATTACAATAGTTCTAGTTAAGTTATTATGTTGTCCATTTTATATTTGAACATGATGAAAATGAAAATACCAATTTTATCGTGTTTTGTAGTTAAGAGGTCTTGAAAAGTTAATAGGTTATAAAAAAGGGTAAATATACGTCTTATGTTATTATTAACATTTGGGCAAGTTAAAAGTAAATTATATTAATCTTCAACCTTACTTTGTATCGTTTATTGTGTTTTTGTAATCAAGAGGTCTTGAAAAGTAAACAAGTTATACAAAAGGGTAAATATATGTCTTATGTTATTAATTAATGTTTAGGAAAGTTAAAAGTATATTATATTAATATTCAACCTTAATTTGTATCATTTATCGTGTTTGTTAGTTAAGAGGTCTTGAAAAGTAAATAAGTTATGTAGTTCTCTCATCATCAGAAGAATCTTAATTTTAAAAATATTGAACATTAGTACATCGATGATATTAGTAAGCACAATGCAATAATTTTTTTGTTCAAATTACATTATACCAAACAAATATTACCATCGTTGACCAAGGACTGCATCTCGAAGATGGAATGTCATAATTGGCAGGGTAAAGCAACTGTCCATTTTCATCTACCAATTGCTTGCGGTATGTTGTTCCTAGAATATTTTCTGCATATGAACTCGAATTTGAATCAGGATCCTGCAAATTTGGATACATTTTTATTCAAATTGACATGGATAAAAAAAAATTCAATGAGATAATAGAAACATAAAATAAATAAGTTAAACTTACTAGAGATGGAAAGGGAGAAATTCATGATGGACTTTGAGCAATATGGAATGGATAAGAATTTGAAGAATTGGCCATTTGATCATATAATAAGGTTTTCTCTCTGCATTTTAGAAAAATTAGCAACAAAGTTTCTTGTACATATCTAAAATAAATTTCGAGGAAAATACAACAATCTGAGTTTGAATATAGTTTTGAAACAATTTTTTAAGAATAAGGTGACATAAAAAACGTAAAATGTATATTGAAGTATTGCAAGTCACGTGAATTCATCCTAAAAGATAATTTGAGATGAATATATTATTTTGTGTGAAAATAAAAGTTCAAATAAATTTAAAAGCATCATGGTGTGCTTATAAACCACACACGCACCGGTGCACATATTAATAATAAGCATCGATGTGTTGAAAAATCAACCACATCGTGTTTCCATATTTTGTTAATAAAAAATAATTACATGTCTCTGGTGCTGATCTAGGGGATCAAATTTTGCTCAAAATTCAAAGTGCTAAGAATCACTTCAAATCGAACAGGTGCATAGGCCTCGTCGTCACGAACCCAATGCAACTCGTTTGGGTTCAAATGGACGTTGGATGAGAGAGATATCACGTTCTATTCAAATTGACAAACATGAAAAAAAAATGTGTTGACTGTACATTCCATACGGATGCTGACATGGAAGAGGTCATACGATGATGTGGCATGTCCGTACGCTGAGGTGGTAGTTGATGATGTGGCAATCATTGATTGGCAGATTGTGGACAAATGATGTTTCGACACATGGCATCATTTTAGCAAATGGTTTGGTGCCACGTGGCCTAGTCATGGACTGCCACGTGGCACCGTTGTATATGGTTGTTAGTTAAAAATTTATATGGAGTCTGTGGGGATCGAACCCTGGACCTCCCCACCGGTCAAAGTCTTTGCAAAGTCTGCCCTAACAACGTATCACATGGTGTTCCCTGTTATATATATGTGTTTTTATATATCTAAATTTGTATTGTTTTATGGTTGGTGTGGGGATCCGGGCTAGGGCTTACCCCGGTCGCATACATATTATCATATGACCCGACTCTACACGGTTACACGATTGCACGTGCATTTTTAATCGGTTGGCCCTCAGTCACATGTGAATTCCATACAACCACCCGTGCGCCAGGACATTTGGTGCTTAACCGTTGGTTTTAAAATATGGCCCTATTTGTATATGTGCGCGGTCATATGGTGGCCCATGTGCCCACGGTCTTGGCGGTTAGGGGCTAGGCACGCAACCATCCTACAACTCACACCATTTGGCCGTTGCACCTGGTGCTGAGTTTTAGCACAAATATGCGCGAGGGGGCTAGGTTGAAGAGATAGAGGTCTATTTTGGCGATCCAAAGACAACAAGTTTGAAGGGGAACTTCCAGGAAGCCTATCTTCTTCAATTTTTGGCCAAACGAGGTGCCAAAAAAGCTCAGCTAGGGGTTTTTTGACGTTTTGAAGCCATTGGATCCATATATTTGGCATTTTGAGAATTGTAAAGCACATATTTGAGCACTTTGAGAAAATAATACAAAAAATCCATAGGAAGCTCGACCAGGAGATGTAGCCCAAGAGAGGGGTGAACTCCTTTATCATTTGCTATGTTATGTGTTTTCTATTCACTTTTATTTGTTGTTGTTTATATGCATATTGAATGTGTTATTTCTATAAAGTTGTGTTTGCAAAGTTGATCCATTTGCATAAGAACACTTGACTTAAAGCTTGCAAATATTTTCAAGAATAAAAGTCTTTATCATTTTCAGATCAAGTTGGTATCAGAGCATAGGTTTTTGAAGACTTGATTATTTGCAAGTGTTTTGTTTTCTGATGCTCACAAGGTTGAAACTCACAAAAGGAGAAGGTAAAATTGTAGAGTCAAGTTCTCATCCTTCAAAAAGAATATCACTGTAAGCTTCAAGGAGACATTCACGAAGTATGGCTCATGAAGAGAGTCATGAACATATTCCTACAGAAGATGAAGATCTCAGAAAGGATTTCATGGAAATGAGAGAAATGATGAAACTCTTGATGGAAGAAAGGAATACAAGGTTGCACGGTGAAGGCTCCAAACCTTCAAAGAACAAGGGAGACATTGGTCATAAAACTCCAAATGGAAATGGAGGGAATGGTGCTTCTCCACCACCCTCACCTCCATCTTCTTCTTCTTCTACCAATTCAAGACCTCTTCCAAATTCTCCAAAAGGACATGGTAAAACTCCTTCACAAATTCCTTTGTTAAAT
>ML776859.1:67349-84079 GCA_009831015.1 Picea engelmannii | reverse complement strand
TGTCCACACAGATCATCAACCACTGCAATACTTACAATCACAAACAAAGTTACAACAAGCAAGGCACTTCAGATGGATGGGTTTTCTACAACAATTCCACTTGGTCATAAGGTATAAGAAGGGCATTTATAACAAAGTTGCTTTCAAGGCCTATTATTAGTGCTTCAATTATTCTTAAGCATATTCCTATCATGCATGCGAGTTATGTTGAGCAATATGCTTTGGATGATGATTTTAAAAAAGTATATGAGACTTTGTGTCATTCTAACCATGTTGAGGAATTGGATTACCATGTGCATGATAATATTTTGTATCATCTTGGCAAGCTATGTATTCCACGGGGTAAAAGAATCAACATAATAAGAGAAGCCCATTCTTCTCTTATTCCTGGTCACTTTAGTGTAGGCAAGACAGTGGCTAATTTGCAAAGGTACTGTTATTGGCCTAAAATGAATGAAAGTGTTTCAAGATATGTTCGAGGATGTTCGTTATGTTCCACAAGAAAACCTAGCAATTGAAAGTTGGGTTTGTATACTCCACTTCCGGTTCCTTCTCGTCCTTGGGAAAGTATTTCTATGGACTTTGTAGGAGGTCTACCTATGTCTAGAAGAAATCATGATTATCTTTATGTTGTGGTTGATCGATTTAGAAAAATGTGTATTTTGATGCCTTGTAAGAAGCAGGGTATAGCTGAGCAAATGGCACAAATGTTCTTTCAGAATGTTTGGGTACATTTTGGATTGCCCAAATCCATTATTTCTGATCGATATTCTCGATTTATTGGAAGATTTTGGTCGAGTTTATGGGAACTCATGGACACCAAAATAAAAAAAGCACATCTTTTCATCCACAAACCGATGGTTAGACAGAAGTGGTAAATAGAACAGTGGTGCATCTTCTTCGTGGTTATTGCAGCAAGCATCCTAAACTTTGGGATGAGCATTTGTAGTACATTCAACATGCTTACAATCGAGCTATGTACTCTTCAACTCAAACATCACCATTTGAATCATGTTTTGGCTATTTGCCCAAATATCCTTTAGATTTTATCTTTGGGAAGGATATTGCTATTGATGGTCAATATGACATTGATAGGGAAGAAAAGTTCATTGAACAAATTTAGTTGATACATCAAATGGTACAAGAGCAGTTGGAAAAGAGTCAAGCCAAGTACAAGACAAGACATGACAAGCATCATGTTGATCATAGTTTCCAAGTTGGAGATGAAGTTTGGCTTTACATTAGTAAGGAGAGGCTTAGAGGAGAAGGTAAAAAACTAAAACCAATTCAATATGGTCCTTTCAAGATTCTTGACAAGATTGGTAAAAATGCCTTCCATTTAGATTTGCCTCCTTATATGAAAATGTATGCAGTTGTTAATGTTGAGAATTTGAAATTATATGAGCCTCCTTTGATTGATGATCAAGGAGAACATGTTCAGATTCCTTCTATATATTATTTCTCCCTAGGATATCTTACAAAACTGCATGAAGACACAATCCTTGACAGGAGAATGAGAAATTCAAAATGAGGGAATGTGGAATATCTTCGAGTTGGTCTTAAAGGCACAAATCTAAGCAAAGACAAGTGGATTGAGGTTGGAAAGGTGAGGGAAATATACCCTCATCTTCAGATAGACTGAAAATAGTCTTTTGGAGGTCCAAAAGATTTCCAATGGGGAGGTGTGATCCAGGGGATCAAATTTTGCTCAAAATTCAAAGTGCTCAGAATCACTTCAAATCGAACGGGTGCATAGGCCTCGTCGTCACGAACCCAACGCAACTCATTTGGGTTCAAACGAACGTTGGATGATAGAGACATCGCGTTCTGTTCAAATTGACAAATAAGAAAAAAAATGTGTTGATTGTACAGTCTGTATAGTCCGTACGGATGTTGACGTGGTAGAGGTCGTACGATGATGTTGCATTTCCATACGCTGAGGTGGCAGTTGATGATGTGGAAATTGTTGATTGGAAGATTGTGGAGGAATGATGTTTCAACATGTGGTATCATTGTAGCAAATGGTTTGGTGCCACGTGGCCCAGTCGTGCGCTGCCATGTGGCACCGTTGTATATGGTTGTTAGTTCAAAATTTATATGGATTTCATGGGGATCAAACCTTGGACCTCCCCACCAGTCAAATTCTTTTCAAATTCCACCCTGTAAATGCGCCACACGATGTTCCTTGTTATATATATGTGTTTTTATATATTTAAATTTGTATTGTTTTATGGTTGGCATGGGGGTCCAGGCTGGGGATTAGCCGCAGCCCCCAGTTGTTCACATATTATCATATGACATGACTCTACATGGTTACATGGTTGCACATGCATTTTTAAATGGTTGGCCCCTAGTCACATGTGAATTCCATACAACCACCCACGCACCAGGACATTTGGTGCTTAACTGTTGGTTTTAAAATTTGGCCCTATTTGTATATGCATGCGATCATATGGTGGCCCATGTGCCCATGGTCTTGGTGATTAGGGGCTAGGAATGTAACCGTCCTATATTTCGCACCATTTGGACACAAATATGCGCATGGGGGCTAGGTTGAAGAGACAAAGGTGCATTTTGGCGATCCAGAGACAACAAGTTTGAAGGGGAACTTCCAGGAAGCCTATCTTTTCAATTTTTGGCCAAACGAGGTGCCTAAAAATCCTAGCTAGGGGTTTTGGACGTTCTGAAGCCATTGGAACCATCTATTTGTCATTTTGAGCATTGTAAAGCACATATTTGAACACTTTGAACAAATAATACAAAATATCCATTGGAAGTTGGACTAGGAGATGTAGCCCAAGAGAGGGGTGAACTCCTTTATCATTTGTTTTGTTATGTGTTTTTTGTTCACTATTATTTGTTGTTGTTTATATGCATCTTGAATGTGTTATTTCTATAAATTTGTGTTTGCAAAGTTGATCCATTTGCATAAGAACACTTGACTTAAATCTTGCAAATATTTTCAAGAATACAAGTCTTTATCATTTTCAGATCAGGTGCGTTAATTAATATGGACACACCAGTGCGTAATGAAATATGTCCGCACCGATGAGTCTTACACAAATTCACCATTGTTACACATCAAATTTCCACACTTAAGTACCTCACCGTAAGTGTCGCAAGTGTTTGTAAAAGTGTTATATGCACCTTGCTATGTGTCACATACACCTTGACACCATGAAAGAACAATTTTCACAATCCTTAGTAACTGAGGAGGAAAAATATATCATATGAAGGTCAATATACTATGTGCACATAAATTATTTAATAATATTCATAAAAAGGAAATTAATTTAGTGTGAGATTCCCTCACATTTAGTTTCCTAATCTCAAGAAGAGGTTGATAATATCATGGATGGTTGATACATTTTCTCAAATGGAAATTGTAATTTGGTGGATCTTGAGAGATATCTCCTCCTTAAAATCCTTGAGAGATATTTTCTCCCTAAAATCCTTGAGAGATATTTTCCCCCTAAAAATCTTGGAGATCCCATTTTAGTGGATCTAGTGAGTGATATTCTCCATGGTGGTTAAGCCTCCAAATCCTATATAATGAGGGCCTTCCATGCTGAATGGGAGGAATCTTGGAGATATCAGAATTATGATAGTGGGATTCATTCAATGTTTGGACGAGGAGATCTTGGAGGAGTTGCAACTGACATCATTCATGGTCTGTAAGTTTTCTTTGTTCTCATTTAATATACTTGGCCTATTTCCTTCAAGTATGTGGTTTCATGTACTTGTCTATGTTTAATTGTATTTTCATAGATGAATTTTCTTTTCCTAATCCATTAGAGTATAAGGAAGTTGCTTGTTTCTTGTTGTTCATTGCAGGTGTTCATTTGCGCCAGTAATTGAATTAAGCTTGTGGATAGGAACAACTAGGAAAAACATCGTAAACATAGTACATCCTACTTTACCTTATCCTCTCTTTTTTGATAAGAAAAATGAGTTTATAAGAGTGGTAGTTTCCAAATGATTGTTTATGTCTTGGTATAAGGATCAATAATCCAAGGGAAATTTTACCTATCTGCAGGGGAATATTTTTGTAACATAAATTGGCAACTCTATTGGGGAAGGACATTGACTTGTCTTTCATTGGATCATGTGAGGCCCACATTTAAATCTTACTTGTTGTTTGATTTTTATCTACTTCCCTTTCTCTCTTCTTCATTGAATATTTCACATAGTCTTTGGCATGGTTTTATGAGTTTTTAGCCTTTTTTGTGAGTTTTTGAGAAGTGGAAGTTCTCCTCTACTGTGTACACCAGAGCGTTGATCTAGGATCAATGCTCCTATGTAATGTATACCAGAGAATTGTAGCACTCTGTCCCTTTGGAAACATGAGTGATGATATCCTTTTCTAGGTTTTTCTACCCCTTTATCCTCACTTTTTCTCAATGTGATCCTAAGGGGATTTTTTCTCAGAGACATTTGAATACTCTTGAATTTGTTTTGATAAGAGTTGGGAATTTATCACTCATTTATGTTTATCCTTTGAGTTTGAAAATTTTCTCTTAGTTGTGGTCCCCTTGGGTTAACCGGATCCCTTGGTTCTTTTTCCCTTTTGAGTTTATCTGATCTTCGTCTCGTAAAGCTTTCATATTGCTTGATTGTTTAGGAATGTTCATTAACTAAGGTTTGCAAAGGTTAATTTATATTGAGCCTTCTTGTCTTAATTTGAAACATCTCACTTTTCAAATGATTATGACTCTTATGAAAACCTATCTTGATTTTTGTTTCTTTCTACTCATCGTTTGACGATTTTCATGGGTGTTTGCTTTCTTTCTCTTTGCATCATTGATTTATTGATTAAACATTTTATCCCCTACTTGTTTTATTTTAGTTCTCATCACTTTGAGTGTGCTTTGTTTGATTTATTTTTGCCTCATAGTTATTTGTATCAAACTTAGATCTCTTTCATCTGAAAGTTAAGAAGAAAAACATTTGCATATCTCTTTGCATAGTTAATCAAATGAAGAAATTTTGCATTCATTAGGAAGTTTGTTTTGGTTTATGTTTTGGAAAAGAGCAAGTGTTTGATGTGCATTTCGGTTTTTGAAAACATTTTCTTGGTAGTTTGGCATCGTATTGATCCCATAAATTACAAGTTGCATTGTTTTGAGTGCTTGCTTGTGTTAATAAGAATATAACTCTTCTCCTTCCCATACGTAGAATTCATCGAAAGAAAGAAGTGCATATCATTCTTTTCCATTATATTGGATTCGAGTCTCTTACACATCATCAATTTCATCTTCGTGAACCCTTTGAGTTAAAATCCATTAAAATCAACCACATGCTAATAAAATTAACTCGATTTTTTTTTGTTTTTAGCACACCAACAATAGCCTAGGATTAGGGTCTTTGCACTAGGTGAAGTGAGTAAATTGTCCAAGACTACTAAACAAACTCTAGAACCCTAAAGAGCATATAAATGAAGATTTTTCATAAGCATAGCTGGGAACCCCCTCTCACACAAGGGATAAGTATGAGGTCACCTGCAAGAGAAAAACAAATATTACCCCTCCAAATCTTAACCAATTGTATCGAACAGATTGTATATTGAGTGTTGTTCTTGAGAAACCACTGGTTTCATTTGGTCTCGGTGCTTTGTGAACTCTGAATCCATCTAGGGTCCTATGGAGTCCTACTGGTCCACTTTTCTTCAGTTCTATTGAAGAGATTCAGACTTTGATATCTTAGCCATACGTTCAGTCCCGATAGTCAATTGTACCCCCTCTGGAGGCTTGTTGTGAATTGGTAACCTTGGTGGCCTTTCCTAGGTACCTACAAAGGTGATTTTGGGGAGATTCCCATATAACCTGGAGTAAACGTTGTATCACACTCTCAGTACCCTTGGAGTGTGATCCCGTGAAAGTGTGGGTTTCTTGCACCAAGAAGGGATTTTATGTGGAGGTTGGGGTAAATGCTTCTCAATTGTTCGTTGATGGCTTGATATATCATCTTCAAAAGATCCTTAAATCTATTGGTGCTTGGTTGATTACTTTTAGTTTTCATAGGAGTGTGTTTCTTTGTCTTTCATAGTCGGCCTTGGGACCATATTTTTCACAATATACAAGATATGGAACCTAACAATCAAGAACCACAACATAATGTTTCTTATGAAGTAGTGATCACATATCACACTTCTAAAACTCAGAGCGCCACTCCTAGAAGTGGCCATCACGTTGAAGAACCAGTCCCAACCTTCATAGAAATATTGGAATATTTTTTGAATCCTCTGTTTACTAATCCACCTAGAAAACCACTCTTTGATCCATCATCCACAAGATATGTTTATTCGTATTCTTATTATCGATTACAACTAATTTCCACCATTACACCATATTTTGGCATGAACCCACTGATTTTTTATTTTCCTGGAGGACTTGGGAATTCATCTTTTTCCACAAATCATGTAGTTGCTATTGTTGGTGCTTATTCTTTACTAGAAACATCGGTGACCCAGGTGAACCTGGATTAACCACTTGCAGATTCATCACCTCTTTCACATGAGTTAGGTAATATTCTTGCTTCATTTTTTCCACACATGCATAGACCAATTTCTTTACTTGGTCCTCCCATCGGTTGAATGGCTAGCATTCAAGTCGTTCGTAAAACCACAGTTATACAAGATACTCAACGTGCATCTCACACATAAAAAATTAGTACTCCGTACATTGGAGGTAAATCTTCAATGGGAAGACAACCTTCAGCTGGGGGGAAACCTTCAGTTGCAAGGAAAATTTTTACTGGGGGGGGAAACTACATGGCTGCAACATCAACAAGCATGGGCGAAAACCACTCCTGCAACTCCTTCTATCCCTACTACCACTAGTATGTATGTTGGACATCCATATCTAGGAGTTGTGAATCCTTTGTGTACTCAACCCAATATGACGGGAATTCCTTCTCAAGGAACTATGCCCTATCAATCTGTAAACCCAACGATTCAAAAGAAAATTTCCCTTGCATATCCACACATAGGGGGACCAATAGGTCAACGGGAGTACTTTGTAGGTCCATATATTCAATCACAGTACATGGGTGGACAAATAGGAAAACCACCTTACATAGGAGGACAACCTGGACAATCACCTTATATGGGAGGACCATCTAGTTTTTTCAGCTCGCCACAACCTCGATACGGTCCTACTGGTGTTCCCATGCAATATGGTTATCACCAATATCAAGAACCTAATGAACAACTATCATTCTTGGCTACATTAGATCTGCCAGATCTATCACATTTAACAAACAATCCCATCCTTCATGCCCCGTTTTGGCCCCCCATCCCTGCCAAATTACCATTCGACATTCTAAAATTCGACAGAAAACCTGGGGAATATATTAACAATAATGTTATGACTTTAAACTTATGGTGATGTTCCAACTCTTTGATGGAATATTCCACTTGTCTTAGACTTTTTCAAAGAACACTTACAGGTGTGGAAGAAAAATGGTACATTGGATTGTCGCGTAACATTTCTGTTGACTTTAATTCTCTTTCCATTTCTTTCCCAACGCATTTTCAGTTTCCTATACGATACGAGATAGGTAAAAAACTTTTGAACTCTTTCCTAAAATCCTCTTCCACCCACATCTATGTTCATATTCATGAATGGAGATGACAGAGTTGTTTTATTAAAGCTCCAATTCCAGACCAAATCCTCGTGGATTGGTTTACAAAGTCATTCTTACCTCCCATCACCCGCAATGTTGCTATGAGAAATGTAGTTACTGAGGAGCAGGATATCATCCGTGCACAATATTTGGACTTGGTTTACTCCCAGTATGGAAAAATTTATGATCTGATCCCTAATGCTCCTTGTCCTTCGAATGATCAGTCAAGACCTGCTCCGAAATATATTTCAATTCCAAACACCACAACTAATTCCACTCATTCTCAAACCTCTGAGGTGAATGCAGTCATATCCAGTTCATCTCAAAAACCAGGAGGTCAGAAGAAAATCAAGGGAAAATACAAGAAACCTTCTAGCGAGCAAGATAATCCTAAGTCTACTCATACTCAACCGACAAGGAAACCTAATTATCCTTATATGAATTGTGTAGAATACCACTACACAAAACACTTCCCTCGTCATGAGGATTTCACTAAATATATGAAGGGTATCTCCCAATTGGTTCATCAAAAAAATTTGGTTCCAGAAAACCCTATCCCTCTGCAAGGAGGTGACCCAGGTCATTCCCACCATGGGGGTGCTTCCTGATGTAGGATCATCACTCCACCTCATCAAACACATCGGTAGACAACGCATCAATGCACTTGGAGGGAACAAATTCTAACGGAAGAGAGGCACCAACCCTCTCATTTTGAACCTAAATTAAAATTTTTAATGCAATTCAATGTAATTAAATGTTTGAAGGCTCAAGGAAAGATAATCCATTGTCTTTGTGCATGTCGAGTTATTGTAATAGGTAGAGTATCCTTTAATGGATGAGAGTTAGGTGAATATATATATGATTCAGACTAGATGTTTATTGAATGAAATTTAACGAGAGTAGGTAGCTGGAGGGAAGGCTCGAGGAGACCCTCTTTTGTAAAAACATATTTGTATTGAAATTCATTATGAATGAGAGTCATTAGGGAAAATTAGAGAGAGAATTATAGAGCTCAAGAGAAGAGAGGAGAAGAGTTGAAGACTTTGTTGCAGTCGAGATTTGTAAACATTTGTATAAAACCATTCAAATTAATACAAAGAGTGGTTTTTACAACAAATGAGGTTTTTTTGTTTTCATGTGTGTTTTTTGAATGTTTTCTATATGTTTGAGATATGTTGTTAGTGCATGTATGTTTCCCTTTGCAGGAACTAGATAGATTTCTCTGTCTGTAGTTTTCTTAGTGTTCTTAGCTCTTAGGATTGTGCAAGGAGTGCACACTAGAGTAATTGAAAAATTTGTCAATCTAGCGCAAGGAGTGCACCCAAACTCTGTTTCAAGTTCAGAGAAGAGCGTGCCAGGTGGGAACACCAGAATAATCTTAACACTTAGAAGAGAGGAATTTTGGAAGGAGTGCACATCATAGTTGTTGAACACTTGGAGATAGAGCACAAGGAGTGCGCCTACACTCATAGCAGTGTAAATATCAGAATGGAAATTTGGCCCAGGAAGACACAACAGATTTACTAAACACTCAGAGGAAGCTCAACAAAGATTGTATTGAGCTAGCGCAAGGAGTGCGCAAGGACTCAACTTGAATTCTATAAGAAGATTGCTAGGTGGGCACGACAAAGTTGTCGAATACTCTGAGAGTGAGGGAAGGGAGTGCACCAACACTTAGTAAAGTGTAAAAGTTCAACTGAATAAGGTAAATCTCAAAGGGAGCAATTCAATTCTTCATAGAGATCACAAGGAGTGCACAAGTGAATTTTCATAATGCAAGACTCAGGGGGTGAGTGCAAGGAGTGCACAAATCGAACACATTGTTTAAATATTGGTAAAAGATCAGAAGGAAGAGCAAAGAAAGCAAGGAGAGTGCTAAAGGAACACTATGAAAGTGTTCTTGAGGCTCGGGAGAATGAGCGCAAAGTTCTAGGAGGGCATAATAAATTGTTAAAGGGAAAAGGGTTGAGACCCCTATAAGTTTGAGCAATTATGAGCTCATGAGGGAAAACATGAAGCTCTGTCGATCAGGTGCAAGGAGTTCACATAGACCACACTTCATGAAGTGTTGGTAAAGATGAAGAGATAGCACAAGGTGTGCGTAGGTGAACTTGTTTCAAGTTTCAAGCTCAGGAGGTGCAATGTGAGCATAGGTCAAGTAGTCAGGTTTTCATAGGAGAATATCAAAGGCTATAGCCTTTGAACCCTTTGAAAAATACTTCATCAGAAGGAAAGTAAATATGCATTGGAGGAGAGGTCACATCATCCATCCGATTGGTTGCGAGGAGAAATATGTTCCATTAGATCTGAGTCAAGACATGATGAGGAGAGAAGGATATATCCCAACTGTCAGATCTAGGCATGTGGATCAACAACCGTCAAATCCAAAGGAGACAAGTCTCCGGAAGTCTCGGGGACCCGAAGTTGATCTTGATCATTGATCAAAGAGGGACACGTGTTGGAAGAGTGTGGAAAATATGAAGGAGGTGTATAGGTGGAAGGTTGTCAGTTCCCGAATCTCCAAAGAGAAGAGCACATCTGGACCATCGATGCTTTGGCCACATGTCGACAGATCAGGCGTAGTTTAGAATCCCATTCATCCGAGAGAAACATGGTGCATATATTTTAAGATTGTCGAAGGCTAGATTCCATCTCGACCATCCATTTGAGGGGGACACATGATCCCAGATCTCACAGTCTAGAGATTCGTTACTCAGGAAGACTCGAGGTGAGAATTGCATTGGGTTGAGAACTCTCGAAGCCTGAAATTTGGAGTTAATATCGAGCATCCATCCATCAGGACATGTGGACCATCGGAAGCGAACCTTTATCACTCCGTATATTTGACGCTCTAGAGTATTGGTGGTTTTGTGAATAAAGGACTCCTGAAGGTGGAAGTGCCAGAGAATATCCTAGTCGTTGGGTGCTAGAAGATCGTGGCCATAGATTTGAGCTCTATGGAGGCTCGCTAGTTCAATGTTATGGGATATTTGTGGAGAAGTTTTGTGAGAGGTCCCAGAGCCTGGAGAAATAATTGACCATTGATCTTGGTGTGGGTTGTGAACCGTTGATCCCTGTAGTTATTTGGGACTTTGCCCAGTTGCGAATTCAGAGTAGTTGTATGTTGGAGTGGGTAATTCTCCCAAACTACAGAGGCCCAAAATGTCTGTGAGTTGTAGATCTCTTCATTCATCAAGGACCATTGATTCCTTCCCCTTGTTAAGAGGGTTGCATGTTTGGAGGAATCGGAGTGGAGTGGTGTTGAAGCTCCCTGAGCTTCGAAGTAGTGCATTTGTTAGCGCTTGGTCATGACCCATGGTGACATGAGAAGTTGGCCAAATAAAAGGGGCTACGGCCCAAAATTGATTTTAAAAGGTAAATAGGCTTAGAGTTATCCCGTGGGTCTTTGTGGGACCTGCGCAAGAGAAATTAAGGATCTGTCAGGTTGGTTTTTTGGGTCAAAAGGAGCTCGAGAGCTGATCCAGCTCTGAAACTGAATGCTCTTAGATCAAGAGGTTGCGTGGAGCCCAAGAGCCGGTGGGGGTCTGAATCATATGGCATAAGAGAAATAAATAAGATATGTAAAGAAAAATAGGAATATGGATACTAAGAGGCAAGGTTGGAAAAGAGACCAAAGAGGATGAACCAAGAAGAGATGGACAAAGTGTCGGAGAAGATCTGAGAAGAGCTCAATTGGTTAATGTTGTAGTGACATAAGATGCAGAAAGGAAGATGGAGGTATGAATGGCCCTTGAAGAAGAAAGTAAATTGGCCCATCTAGTAGCTGATTTCCAGAAGGAAGATGTAGATATTGAGGAGGTGGCTGAGGCATGTTGAAAATATCAGTGCCACAGAGGAGGAAGTGGTTTACATCTGTGAACTAGAGGTTGGAAGGAACCTTGGTGATGAGGAAGAGAGATCAAAAAAATATCTCGTCGACGGCCAAGAGGGTAGAGATGAAATTTCATATTGCTAGGTGGGCAATAACAAGAGATCAACTAAATATCTCATATAATACCAGGAGGGAAAAAGGGAAAGTTTATATTTCCATGTGGGAATTGAGAGGATATCAGTGAAAGATCTCATAGAATGCCAAGAGGGAAAGACAAAAATTCTATATTTATAGGTGGGAAAGGAAGAGGATATGAGACCAACTAAGAGTCTCATGAGGTCAGTGAAGAGTTCATATCAACAAAGAGTGTTGAAAACGGAGGATCAATCTGATGATTGGAGGAATCAACATATTCCTTCCAAGAATCCCAATGGAAGCCAATGCATGTGTTGAAAGTACAAAAGAAGGAATACAACCATCAAATACTATCATGGAGGAGAAGGACCAGATGTTGACATCTACCCAAGTGATGAAAGGAAAAAAGGAGCATTCAAATAAAATGCTCACTCCATGGGAGAAGGAGTTGAAGATGCTAGAAGATTGGTTGAGAAATCTAGAAACAAAGGAGGACTTCCATAAGGATAAAATCATGAAAAATGAGGAGGAATTATAGACTAAGGAGTATCTGTATGAATCTTAACTTGTACCAACATAAGGAGAGACAAAGGAACTGGCAGAAGATGAATTGTCAGAGGAGATAGTTGAGCAACAACTCAACAACATTGTTGTAGAATTGAAATATGTAGTGGAGTGGCAAGTCGAAGCCATGAGAGATGAAAACAACGTGGAGATCATGATGATATTCCCTTTCATCTGTGTGAAGGAATGGAAGTTTGGGGAGAAGGAGAAATAACCTAGAGAGGGAACATTCAACAATTAAAGTTCGAGATTGATGAAGAGAAGGAGATGCAACATCAAAGCAGAATGCAAGAAATGATCCAGCCAATGGACCAACTGGATATAGATATAGAGAAGATGAGGAAGATAATGTTGAAGTCAACACATCGTATATTCAACAGCATATGGAGGCTGATAAGAGAAGAGCATGCAGCAGTAGGAGAACAACAACAACAACATAAAGGAAGAGGAGCAGATGGACATCTCCAAAGTGAAGTATGGGACCCTACAGGATCTCAACTTCAGTAACAAGGGAGCCATGAGAAGGAGCTCATGATTTTTTCCAGCACAGGAGTATGATACAGGACCATCACGCCACCTCATCAAAAGTGTCAGCAAACAAAGCATCAGTGCATTTTGAGGGAACAAATTCTTAGGGAAGAGAGGCACCAAGCCTCTCATTTTGAACCCAAATTAATTTTTTTAATGAAATTCAATGTAATTAATGTTTGAAGGCCCAAGGAAAGTCAATCCAATATCTTTGTACATGAGGAGTTATTGTAATAGATAGAGTCTCCTTTAATGGCTGACAGTTAGGTGGATCTAGATCCAATTGGGGCTAGATGTTTATTGAATGTAATTTAATGAGAGTAGGTAGCTAGAGGGAAGGATCGAGGATCCCCTCTTTTGTAAGAATATCTTTGAATAAAAATTCATTATGAATGAGAGTCATTAGAGAGAATTAGAGAGAGCATTAGACATGGATGATTTTAGGGGCTAAATTTTGCTCATGGGCTAATTTTCCATGGTTTTTCCAAAAATAAGATTCACTATTTTAAAAATCATTCGCCCAAATTCTATAGGATAAAATTATTTTACCTTAAAAATCGCCAAAATTTTATAAAAACTATATAAAATCCTTATAAATTTGAATAATTTTAAAACAATATCACCAAACATTTATAGTTGGCATATGAAGGATTAGTAAGATTCACCCAAGTTTCTACATTTTAAAACAAATTTCCATCCTTAAAATCATCCCTGGCATTAGAGATATCAAGAGAAGAGAGCAGAAGGGATGAAGACTCTATTGCAGTCCAGCTTTGTAAACATTTGTACAAAACCATTCAGATTAATAGAAAGAGCAGTTTTTCCCGCATATGAGGTTTATGTGTTTTTATCTGTGTTTTATAAATGTTTACTATATGTTTTAGATATGTTTTTAGTGCATGTATGTTTCCCTTTGTAGGAACTAGATAGATTTCACTATCTGTAGTTTTCTGTGTTTTGGGCTCTTAGACTTGTGTAAGGAGTGCACACAAGAATAATTGAAAACTCTATGAATCCAGTGAAAGGAGTGCACCCGAACTCTGTTTCAAGTTTAGAGAAGAGCGTGCCAGGTGGGAACACCAGAACAAGCTTAAAATTCAGAAGAGAGGAATTGTGCAAGGATTGCACATCAGAGTTGTTGAAGACTCTGATAGCGAGCCCAAGGTGTGGGCCTACACTCATAGCAATGTAAAATCACAAAAGGGAAATTTGTGTCAGGAAGACACACGAAATTTACTAAACACTCCGAGGAAGCTTTGCAAGGAGTGGATTGAGCAATTGCAAGCAGTGTGCAAGGAATCAACTTGAGTTATGTAAGGAGAATTCTAGGTGGGAATGACAGAGTTGCTGAATAATCTAAGAGAGAGCGCAAGGAGTGCGCATACACTTATTAAAGTGTAAAATATCAGCTGAATAAGGTAAAGCTTAGGGGGAGTAGTGCAATTCTGCATAGAGAGCGTAAGTGAATTTTCAAAATTTAGGACTTAGGAGGTGATTTAAAGGAGTGCACAAAGCCAACGCATTGTTTAAATGTTAGTAAAAGCTCAGAAGGAAGAGTGAAGTCAACAAGGAGAGTGTTGAAGGAACACTCTGAAAGTGTTTGTGAGGATCAAGAGAATGAGCACAAAGTTCTAGGAGGGCACAATAAATTTTTAAAGGGAAAAGGGTCGAGAACCTTAGAAGTTTGAGAAATTATAATCTTGGGAGGGACAACGTGAAATTATATCGATCAAGTGTAAGGAGTGAATTGAGGCCACACTTCATTAATTGTTCGTCAAGATGAAGAGATAGTGCAACATGTGCGTAGGTGAACTTGTTTCAATTTACAAGCTAAGGAGCTGCAGTGTGAGCAGAGGTCAAGAAGTCAGGATTGCAGAGGAGAATATCAAAGGTCATATCCTTTGAAACCTTTGAAAAATACTTCATCAGAAGGAAAGCGTGGTTGCAACAGACGAGAGGTCATAGAAACCATTAGACTAGTTGTGACTAGAAATTTGGTCAGTTAGATCTAAGTCCAGACAGGAGGAGGAGAGCGTAGGCGAGAGGGGTAGATTCCAACCATCGGATCTAGGCATGTGGATCGAGAGTCATCAGATCCAAAGGATACAAGTCTCCCAAAGTCATGGGGATCCAAAGTCAATATCGACCATTGGTTGAGGAGGGACACATGTCGAAAGATTGCGGAAAATCCAACAGTCTGGGAAAAAGGAGGCGTAGAGGTGGAAGGTTGTCAGTTCCTGAAGTTTTGAAGAGTGGAGCGCATCTAAACCATTGGTGCTTTGGCCACCTATCGACAGATCAGTTGTAGTTTGTAATCCCAATCATCTATGATAAACATGGTGCAGAATTGTTAGGACTTTGGAAGGTTAGAGTCCATATCGATCGTCCATTTGAGGGGGACATGTGATGCCATATCTCGCAGTCTAGAGGTTCGTTACTCTGGAATACTGTAGGTGAGATCTGCATTGGGTTGAGAACTATCAAAGCCTGAAAGATGGAGTTAATCTTGGGCATCCATTCATTAGAACATGTGGACCATCGGGAGTGAACCTTCATCACTCTAGAGATTCGATGCTCCAGAGGATTGGTGGTGTTGTGCATCAAAGACTTTCGAAGGCCAGAGTCTCACAAAAGATCCTAGTCATTGGTGTTGGAAGATCGTGGACCGTATATTTGAGCTCTTTGGAGGTTCACTAGTTTGACGTTCCGGGATATTTGTGGAGAAATGTTGTGAGAGGTTCTGGATCCTGGAGAAATCATCAACTATTGATATTGGTGCGGGTTGTGAACTGTTGATCCCCGTATTTATTTGGGACTTTGCCCGTTCGCGAATTTGTAGTTGTTGTATGTTGGAGCGGGTAATTCTCTAGAAGTGAAGAGGCCCGAAACATCTATGAGACGTAGATCTTAGCATTCATTGAGGACCGTTGATTCCTTACCCTTGTTCGGAGGGTTACCTGTTTGTAGGAAAATGAGTTTTACATGTTTGGAGGAAAACGAGTGGAGTGGTGTTGAAGCTCCGAAATATTTGAAGTGACCAAAGAAATGCATTATGTTAGTGCATGGTCATAGCCCGTGGTCACATGAGGAGTTGGCCGAAGAAAAGGGGCTAGGGCCCGAAATTGATTTTAAAAGGTAAAGGGTCTTAGAGTTAGCCCGTGAGTCTTTGTGAGACCTACGCATGAGAAATTAAGGACTTGTGAAGCTTGTTTTGGGGGCTCAGCAGGAGACTGAGAGATAATCCATCTATGAAACTGAATGATCCTAGACCGGGAGTTCTCATAGACCCCAAGAGTGGGTGGGGCTCTACATCACTTCTGCAAGTTCCTCTGAGGTTTACATTTTTAATACGGTTAATATCACGACTTGTGAAAATACCTATGACACTTCTCCAGGTGATTAGACTAAAGGGAAGGTTGTCAAACAAACTTCAAATTATACTCCTCCTCCATATTCCAATCCTCTTCAGATTGAGAAACTAATTTCTAACATAGCATTGCGCTCTCCCAAGAGCATAATTCAAAAAAGACATTTAATCCAAATGGCCACACTGCCCAAAAATAAAACACATTTTAATATTTGGTTCAAGCACCTTGCACTATGTCAACCCTCGAAGTTATACAACACTTTCCAGGTCAATTTAGAACCATGTTGTCAACCATTGGAGCCATGGATCCTGAGCAGTCAAACCTGATTATGTTTAACCTAGATTATTTTAAGTAGAAAGTATCCCACCACTTAGCATTCCAAATTCAGGTTTTGGTTGGTGGAAAGAACATTCATTATACTTTTTTGGGTGAGGGAGCTTCGACTTGTGTCATATATTGTAGTTGTAAATTCTAACCTTGTACAATATCTACTGCAAATTGATATTTAGAAAAGAACAGATAAGATACAATGGCAAATACAAACATTACACAGATATTTTTCACCTGGAAACCCAAACCGGGAAAACCAACATATATTATATTGATACACTTGTGTTACATTGTTTACAATACAATATACATATAGGAGCCAGCGGCATCCAAAACCCTAACCCAATGAC
>ML776859.1:36733-63163 GCA_009831015.1 Picea engelmannii | reverse complement strand
GCAGATCTCCCACTGTAACAAGGCTTATCACAGTCCCGAGCCAAACCCTTGACGACAAAGGCGTCCCCCTGAAGCCAATAAAGCTCTAATACCAAATGTAAATTCTAACCTTGTACAATATCTACTGCAAATCGATATTTAGAAAAGAACAGAAAAGATACAATGGCAAATACAAACATTACACAGAGATTTTTCACCTGGAAACCCAAACCGGGAAAACCAGCATATATTATATTGATACACTTGAGTTACATTGTTTACAATACAATATACATATAGGAGCCAGCGGCATCCAAAACCCTAACCCAATGACATGGATTAGTCTAAAACCCTAATTCCTTAACCGAAAATAGAAAACCATCGGTAAAAAACATGTGCCGAAAACCACCTAATATCATGTGGTCCCGGAAATATGTCATCCCGGAAATATGTCGGCCCGGCGATAATATGTCAGCTCGAAACCGGCGAAAATATGTCGGCCCAAAAAAAAAATTTCGGGGGCGCTGCCCCCGAACCCCCGCGCGAGGGGCTCCGCCCCCCTGCAGCCCCCCCTCTTAGCCCCCTACGCGCCCGGCGCAGGCGCTCAGACACTACCACTCATGCAAAGAATATAACACATACCCAACAGTAGTGTCCCCAAGGCCGAGCCCTGTTGCAAATCATGATATATGAAATGAATTGTAAACATGTCTATCGGCCGGTGAGCCATGTTTTGTATAAGTTGGTAGGCTTAAGTGTTTGTTAGGCCAGGAAGCCTAAGTGTTGAAGGCCAGGAGCCTGCTGTTGTACTTGTATGTATGCAAAATGATTAATAAAATATAAACACCGCCAGGTGCAGACCGACCACGATGAATGAGTGAAGGGGGACTGAGCGTCCACAGAGTGGGAAAGGGATTAGGGGCTGGAAGATGGGAAAAAGGGGCTAAGTGTTGAGACTAGGGGCTAAGCCTAGGGGGCTTAAGCCTGGGTATAATATTTTAATATTATTTCCCAAAATACATGTGTATTTTATTTTATCCTAAGTTCCTGGTAAGGGAAAACGTGCAAAAGGGATGACTGTTGTGGGAATGCATGCATTTCCCAGGGTGACAAGTGTCAACCCTGGTGCATGCAAATATAATATCCACAATGAACTGTGGGAGGGGGATATTCTCCATTCTACCCAACTGTCTGAGGGTGAACAAGTCAGACCCCTGCAAGAATACCCTCGTACAATCTCGAAACCAAAGCCGAGAGACTATCCCTTGATTGTTGAACCTGCTTGGGAAGCGAGTGTATGTTTTCCCAATTGGCTGTTGCAGCCACGCAGTGCTGAACTGTGCATGGAATACTGGCCAGAGTAAGCTTGGGTTGAGCTTGTGTATGACCTCTCTTCTGGTGAGGGAGGCGGTTATGGTTAGAAGAGGCAGGTTGTCAGGCCTGTGAGCAACTCTTTCCAGGTGAAAGAGTTTGTTGGGAAGTGGTTTCTTCCAGAGAGCGCCCAGCACCAGCTACGGGCTCTGAGACTTCTTGATCCGGCCTGTTTTCGAGACCCATAGAGGGAGTTTAGCACCAATGGAATGTGCATGTGAAGGTGTATACTCCCGGGCGGAACATGCATGTGGGGAATGAGCGTCTGGTAGTAGTGGGCGTAAGATGGAATCTTTGGGAAGGATCCTTCCAAATATTTTTGTGTTGTTTCCCTGTAACCTCAGCCTAGCCTAGGATTCCTTGCCTTGGGGTGGAGCTCAGTCCCAGCTCAGGGGTGATCCACTGTTGAGATGATGAGCAGTGTGGTCTAAGGCTGGGAGGTTCGTGGAAGGCCTGCACTTGGTTGGTGGATTTCACCACTGTTACAAGATAAGTATCTAACTATGTTCTTATCACATTTTGCGTGACTGTGCTACATAAATTATCATGATTTCCGCTGTGTATATGAATTACTGTTAAATGATATGGATTGTTTAATCATAGCAGTAAATTATACGTTTTACTCTGAGTTAAATGTATTTCTTTACTTGAATGCATGTGATTATATTATTCTGTACGCATTATGTAAAAGTGCGTGTACAGAATGTTACATAGTGCGTTATAAGATCTGGGTAAGCAAAAAGGTACACTACAAATTGGTATCAGATCCAAGGTTTCGACACTGAGCTTAGATGGGCTAGTGGAGCGGTCTTTGGACCGAGAATGTGAGGGGAAATTGGATCTAGAAGGCCAATTTCATACCTTGGTTTGCTCCAAAATGTCAAGGAGTTACTTGACGAGTTTTAAAGCTCAGGAAGTATTGCGGCGAGTGAAAACGTAGATGGTGTGGTCTATGGCCATGGGGAGATAGGTCTCTACACCAATGGTGTTAGAAAATTAGGATCTGTTCGGGAGGGAAGGCGAGCCCTCGTTACCGTCAGATATGGAAAAATGTGCGTAGGAATTAAAATTCCTTTTTGAAATACATAGGAATGTGGAAATCGCGATAGGCGAAACTCCGAATTGGTTAGGAACCATCTGAGACGTCAGATATCTACTGGAAAACCCGTCAGCCATAGGATCTGTCGGGAGATGTCTGAAGGTTAAACCTCAGAGACTAGGGGTGAAAGTTCCAAAATAGATCCAGACCGTCTGAAAGACAGAGGGCACGTGTTGCATGGTCATCCAGTTCGGGAATGTGGTCATTGGAATTTTGGTAAGTGAAGGTTCATGGTTTTGTAAAGTAGAAAAACTTGAGGGTTGACCTAAACCGTCCATCATTTGGGACGCGTGTCAGAAATCCGAAGAGAGTCGAAAATCGGTGTATCGGAGATCCTGAGGACAGGATAATATTGCAACTTGAAATCGCAAAACGTGATATCCTGACAGGGTAATGAAATAGCATGGGGCCACAATGAAGTCGGTGATGTGGACAAGTGGCAGCCATCAAAGTCATTAGGAAAAAAAATCCCGACAAGGGAGTCGTCTATCGGTATTTGGGTCATCGAGATATCGGGGATCTTGGTGACAAGGTATTTATGCACTTTGGATTTGTGAAGCCCGAAACCTCGATGATAGGTTTGACTACGGTCACGGGGTAGAGGTCACGTGGACTAGAAGCTAAGCCAGGAGGGATAACGTGTGAAGGATGCATCGGGATTCGGAGAATCGCGAACCCGGAAGACATGTGCAATTGGACATTGGGGAGTCTGAAACTCCGATAGGAGGTATGACTGTGGTCATATAAGGGGAGGTCATGTGAACCATGAGTTTAGCCCGGAGAGTTAAATGGGATTTCTCTAGTACCAAAACTCTGAAATACCAAAAAAAAACTGAAGTTTCGAAACACCAAAAAATATAAGAGCTGAACAGAGCTTAGAAAATTCGTGAAATGGAAACACTTTCTTAAA
This sequence comes from Picea engelmannii, assembly GCA_009831015.1. Taxonomy (NCBI): domain Eukaryota; kingdom Viridiplantae; phylum Streptophyta; class Pinopsida; order Pinales; family Pinaceae; genus Picea; species Picea engelmannii. Next base: position 59,804 of record ML776859.1, on the reverse strand, counting down.
CTCGATTGTCACAAAAGATGAGGAATTGTCGAGAAAATGAAGGCTCGAAAGATTTGATTCATCTGTGCATTATATTGCAGAAGATCGACGAGTGCTAGAACTGTTTGGAAATTGCCTCAAACGCAAAGAAATGGGAGAGATACATAATACTTCCAGTTCAAGAAACTTATTTAAAATGAAATGTCTTTTATTTTGTCCGAACTGGTTTATAAATATTGTGGATTGTTCGTGAAGGTTTAATGGACTGACAAATTCGAATTTAATTTCACATTGCATGTGCAGAGTTCAACGAAGGTTAGGATTTCAGTTAACCAATGCCGAGTATGGAGTGGGGAAAAGTGCAGATTAACCCTGAAATAGAAGACGAACGGGAAGGAAAGGATGTTAACCTAGGAGTCGAAGGATCAAACTCCAATGGTCATGGAAAAGATAAGGGTAAAGAAGAACACATAATTAAAATCCTTGAAGTATTGCAAAGAGAGGCCAAGGCTCGCCGAGATGATAGCCGAAATCTCATGAAAGTCAGGGATCGACAGGGTGCATTAAACTTAAAATTTTTGAAGAGTCTGGAAAGAATAGAGAAGAAACTCGAGAAAGGAAGAGACTCAAGTATGATGGGGATTCGAAGATCCCATGGGAGAATAATTAGGTCGAGGAGTGGTAGCCGACATCTTAGTCGCTCCCAAAGACATTCTGACAGTAAGACACACAGTAGTTCAAGCCCGTCCCCTACCAGAAAACATAAGAAATATGGAAGGGAGGAATTGAAAGGAGAGATGAACAAGATTAAGCCTCCAACATTTGATGGAGAACATAAGAAGGAGGAATATGCTGAGACATGGTTTCTTGGCATGAATAAATACTTCCAATTACATAATTATTCTGCCCATGCAGAAGGAAGAATTGAAATGTACCAACTGAAAGGAAAAGCCTCCACGTGGTGGGATCAGTTTGTACAGGTGCATCACATCAGAGAGAAAGAGGTCACTTGGAAGGAATTTAAGAGGTACTTCGAGAAGAAATACCTCACTAAAAGATACTATGACAGAAAGATGAAGGAGTTTTTCGAACTCAAGTTGGGTAGTATGACCATTGATGAGTATGAACGAAATTTTCTGGAACTACTGAAGTATGTTCCATTCATCAAGGATGAAGCTGTTAAAATTCAGAGGTATCTGAGTGGACTGCCACCTTCCATTGGTGACAAGATTCAATATGATGATCCTAATACTATGGAAGAAACAATAAGAAGGGAAAAATGCTTATATGAACAGCAAAGAGAAAAGCCTACCTTTCGGAAGGCTTGGGAGGACCAGAAGAGGTCTAAGAAAGAACAGAGGCAGAAGGGAGACAAGCCTTCCTTTTTTTGAAACAGTCGTCAAGGACAACCATCATTTAGAGAGCCGAGAAGGACTGAAGAGGGAGCACAAAGACAGAGACTGACGCCCATTCAGTGTTGGGGTTGTCAAGGAAACCAACAGTACATAGATTGTCCCCATAAAAATGGTAAGGAGAGAACTGTACATATTGTTCAGCAAGCTGAAATAGTGGAGGATATGGGAAAAAAAATGCCGAAGATCTATGCAACCTTGGACAATAAGCAAGCAGAATTTCAATCGCACATGATTGAAGTGGAAGGTATGATCAACAACCGACCACTTGTTATTTTGATTGATTCAGGGGCTAGCCATAGTTATGTAGATCCTAGAGTGGTGGAAATTTTGCATCTAACAAAGAGAAAACATGAGAAGTGTTGGTTAGTGAAGTTAGCCACAGGGACCAAGAGGAAGGTCGCTGAATTGGTTAAGTCCTGTTTGGTGGACATGAAAGGAATGAGCACTAAGGCTGAATTGAACATTCTGCCTTTAGGATCATATGATTGCTTAATTGGGATGGACTGGCTGGACCAGCACCATGCCCTTTTGGATTGTCTTAACAAGAGGTTCACATGCCTAAATGAAGAGGGAAATAAGGTAACAGTCCAAGGAATTCCCAGATCCATGGCTGTGAGGGAAATCTCAGCCATGCAACTGAAGAAATGTTACCAGAAAGGCTGTCAATTATTTGCAGCTCGGGTGGAAGAAGCATCCCAAGATGTAGTATTGAATTTGGAAGACCATGAAGTACTCAAGGAGTTCAAGGATGTATTTCAGGAGGTACCTAGAATACCTTCGAGGAGGGACATCAATTTTTCTATAAATTTGATGCCTGGAACAACTCCAGTTTCAAAATATCCTTATAGGATGAGTACACTAGAGCTGAAAGAGTTGCAATTGGAGCTTGAAGAGATACTAAAGAAAGGTTACATTCACCCCAGTGTGTCACCGTGGGGAGCCCCAGTCCTATTCGTGAATAAGAAAGATAGGACGTTGAGGTTGTGCATTGACTTTTGGTAGTTGAATAAGGTCACTGTCAAGAACAAGTATCCTTTGTCGAGGATTGATGATCTTTTCGATCAGTTGAAGGAGGTGAAAATATTTTTGAAAATAGATCTTCGGTTTGGATATCACCAAGTGAGAATAAGGGATGAGGACATCAACAAGACCTCCTTCAGAACAAGGTACGGTCATTATGAGTTTATAGTGGTGCCGTTTGGATTGTCCAACGCGCCTGCTGTTTTCATGTGTTTAATGAATGGAGTGTTCAAAAATTATTTGGACAAGTTTGTCATAGTCTTCTTGGATGATATCTTGGTGTATTCCAAGACAGAGGAAGAACATGAACAACACCTGAGAATGGTGCTACAGGTGTTGACAGAACACTAGCTCTATGCAAAACTGAGCAAGTGCTCATTTTACCAAAGGCAAATCCATTACTTGGGGCATATAATATCTGAAGAAGGGATCGTTGTGGATCCTGAAAAGGTACAGGCCATTCGAGAATGGCCAGTGCCAAGGAATGTGACAGAAGTTAGATATTTTATGGGTTTGGCAGGCTACTATAGGAGGTTTATAGCCGTATTCTCAAGGATAGCCCATTCTATCACTTCCATGCAAAGGAAGGGAAAGAAGTTCCAGTGGACTGAAGAATGTGACAGAAAATTTCAGTGATTGAAGCAACTGCTAACCAGTGCTCCAATCCTGAAGATTGCAGATCTAGACAAGGATTATGTAGTGTGCACAGATGCATGTAAGGAGGGGCTGGGAGGAGTTCTCAACCAAGAGGGATTTGTAATTTGTTATGAGTCCCGAAAGTTGAAGGAACATGAGAAGAATTATTCCACTCATGATTTAGAGCTGACAACAATCGTCCATGCCTTGAGGAAATGGAGACATTACCTCATGGGCAAGAGATTCGAGTTGAGAACAGACCATAACGGTCTGAAGTATTTATTTGATCAGCTGACCTTAAACACCAGACAAATCTGATGGCTGGAGTTTCTGTGCGAATATGACTTTGATATCAAGCATATCAAAGGGAAAGAAAATAAGGTGGTTGATGCACTCAGCAGAAAAGTACATGAATTACATGCTACAGCCATTAGCATGTACAAAACTAAGATTAAAGGCAGAATTCTTGAAGCTGCAAATGCGGATTTGCAGTATAAAAGACTTGTAGCAAAGCTACAACAACATGAGAAACCACAAACCAAGGAAAGTTACACCTTGGGAACTGATGGTTTACTTCTACATTAGAACAGAGTATATGTACCCAATGTCCGAGAATTGAAGCTGGCAATTCTAAAAGAGATGCATAATGTGACTTATGCTGGACATCCTTGATATCAGAAGACCGTGGCAGCAGTCAAAAGCCATTATTTTTGGCCGGGGTTGAAGAAAGAAATTCCTGAATACATCACTAGATGTATGGAGTGCCAAAAGGTTAAGGCTGAGCATAGACACCCAGTAGGGTTGTTGTAGCCTTTACCTATTCCTGAGTGGAAATTGGATGTGGTAACAATGAATTTTATCACTGGACTACCTAGAACAAGCAAGCAGCATGATTCAATCATGGTGGTGGTGGACAAGCTTACTAAAGCTGCCCATTTTATTCCACTGAAAACCACCCACAGAGCATCAGATGTTGCTGATATCTTTTTAAAAGAAGTTGCACGCTTGCACGGAATTCCTAAGACAATTGTGTCTGATAGGGACCCGAAATTCACTTCAAATTTCTGGAAAGGAGTGTTCAAAGGATTTAGAACGAATCTGAGCTTTAGTACAGCGTATCATCCTGAGTCTAATGGATATACAGAGAGAGTAAATAGAGTAATAGAAGACATGCTGAGAATGTATGTGATGGATAAACCATCAAAGTGGGAAGACTACCTGCATTTGGTAGAATTTGCCTACAATAATGGGTATCATACATCTCTGAAGATGATCCCATTCGAAGCACTTTATGGAAGAAAGTGAAACACTCCAGTGAGCTGGGATAATCCAGCTGACAGAGTAGTAGTTGGGCCTGAACTACTCAAAGAGATGAAAGATCAAATGATAAAAATAAAACAGAATCTGAAAGTTGCCTAGGACAGGCTGAAAAGTTACGCTGATAGTAACAGAACCCATAGAGAATTCAAAGTGGGTGACCATGTTTTCCTGAAAGTGAGAACTAACAGGAGTTCCCTGAAGCTGGGAAGTTGCACCAAGTTGGCAACAAGATTTTGTGGGCCATTTGAGATACTGGAAAGGATTGGGCGAGTTGCATACATGCTTGCATTACCTGCATCTATGAATGTACATAATGTGTTTCATGTTTCACTGCTTAAGAAATATGTACCTGATGCTAATCATATTATTGATTGGACTGTGATTCAGGTGGAACTAGAAGGTGTCTTGCAAGTGCATCCTATGTGCATATTGGACAGGAAAAGCAAACATCTCCGGAATCGAGCTATAGGGCTTATAAAGGTCTAGCGGACCTGGTACGGTCCTGAAGACACGACATGGGAGCATGAAGAAGTAATGCGGGCAGAGTACCCGCATCTTTTTTAAAATTTTGAAAGACTTGCAGAGACAGTGTAAGTTGCACTAAGGACAGTGCAAAAATAAGGGGAGGGGGATTGTAGTGTCCCCAAGGCCGAGCCCCGTTGCAAATCATGATATATGAAATGGATTGTAAACATGTCTATAGGCTGGTGAGCCATGTTTTTTATAAGCTGGTAGGCTTAAGTGTTTGTTAGGCCAGGAAGCCTAAGTGTTGAAGGCCAGGAGCCTGCTGTTGTACTTGTATGTATGTAAAATGATTAATAAAATATAAACATCGCCAGGTGCAGACCGACCACGATGAATGAGTGAAGGGGGACTGAGTGTCCATAGAGTGGTCAAGGGATTAGGGGCTGGACGGTGGGCAAAAGGGGCTAATTATTGATCCTAGGGGCTAAGCCTAGGGGGCTTAAGCCTGGGTATAATATTTTAATATTATTTCCCAAAAGAAATGTGTATTTTATTTTATCCTAAGTTCCTGGCAAGGGAAAACGTGCAAAAGGGATGCCTGTTGTGGGAACGCATGCATTTCCCAGGGTGACAAGTGTCAACCCTGGTGCATACAAATATAATAGCCGAGATGAACCACGGGAGGGGGATCTTCTCCATTCTACCCAACTGTCTGAGGGTGAACCCGTCGGACCCCTGCAAGAATACCCTCGTACAATCCCAAAACCAAAGCTGGGAGACTATCCCGTGATTTCTGAACCTGCTTGGGAAGTGAGTGTCTGTTTTCCCAATTGGTTGTTGCAGCCACGTAGTGCTAAACTGTGCGTGGCATACTGGCCAGAGTAAGATTGGGATAAACTTGTGTATGACCTCTCTTCTGGTGAGGGAGGTGACTGTGGTTGGAAGAGGTAGGTTATCAGGCCTGTGAGCAACTCTTTCCAGGTGAAAGAGTTTGTTGGGAAGTGGTTTCTTCCAGAGAGTGCCCAACACCAATTAAAGGCTCCGAGACTTCCTGATCCGGCCTATTTCTGAGACCCAGAGAGGGAGGTTACCACCGATGGACTGTGCGTGTGAAGGTGTATACTCACGGGCGGAACAGGCATGTGGGGAATGAGAGTCTGGTAGTAGTGGGCGTAAGATGGAATCTTTGGGAAGGATCCTTCCAAACATTTCTATGTTGTTTCCCCATAACCTCAGCCTAGCCTAGGATTCCTTGCCTTGGGGTGGAGCTCGGTCCTAGCTCGAGGGTGATCCACTGTTGAGATGATGAGCAGTGTGGTCTAAGGCTGGGAGGTTCGTGGAAGGCCTGCACTTGGTTGGTGGATTTCACCACTGTTACAAGATAAGTATCTAACTATGTTCTTATCACATTTTGCATGTCTGTGCTACATAAATTATCACGATTTCTGCTATGTATATGAATTACTGTTAAATGATATGGATTGTTTAATCGTAGCAGTAAATTATACGTTTTACTTTGAGTTACATATATTTCTTTACTTGAATGCATGTGATTATATTATTATGTACGCATTATGTAAAAGTTTGTTTACAGAATGGTACATAGTGCGTTATAAGCTCTGGGTAAGAAAAAAGGTACAGTACATGTATTTTCATTGTTTTATATCCCTTGGTTCTTCTACGCTTAACCCATCCCATAGCACCCTGAAATCATTTGAGGGACATGGTTTCCAATCTCTGAGGCTCTTGAAATATTTCATTGTGACTTTGAAGGGTAAGAATTTTTAGGTTGATATGGAAGTAGTCGACAACCCCCTAGATTATAATTTGTTACTTGGTTGCAGCTGGTTCTATGCAATGACTGTCACCGCATCTTCAGTGTTTTGTATCTTATGATTCCCCCATCAAGAAAATATTATCATTGTTGAAAAAATTGAGTATACAACTCTAGATATCAACAATGTAGTAGAAAATAATGTCCCTTTTGTAGGACTAAATAATTTTGAGAGTGTAGGTATAGGTCTTCTCAAGGATTACTCACTCATCGGGGTTTTTCCTTTTCCTGATCCTCCCACCGGGAAAGTTGGCACCTTAAACATGATTTCGAATCAGGTATGACAATCCTTCTATTCATCTCATCCTTTGGTATTACCTAATCTTGATGAGCAACTTTCATTGTCTATTTCAATCTCATTAAAAAATGAAACAGACCCTCCTCCATTACAATAGATTCTCCCTATGGATCGAGTAATTAAACCTTGTTTTCCTCCGCCTAGTGAAAATGTTTCCATTAGTAACAACAAACATAAATGAGGAAATAAGAAGAATCGTCGAAGGAAATGACGCTTGGGGGACAATTCTCCATTCATTAGAAATCATGTTGGAGCAAAACTGCCATCTTCTTCCAACGAAGTTGGTGGAAAACTACCTCTAGAGAGACACACTTCTAGGAGTGATCCTCGTTCAAAGGTGATTCCCATCGTAACATAGTAGTCTTTTTCTAAAACAAGATTAGACTTTGATCTTTCTCGTGCTCGTAAATACACTAGGATAAGTCATTGATATTAATCTTTATTCTTTCTGGTTCTCATAAATACGTGAGAATAGGTTACCGAGTACACTTTTATCTCTTTTTTTGGACTCGTAAAATATATACAAAAAAATAACTCTTTGGAGTCTCCTTTAAGCTCTTTTCAGACTCTCTAAACATGAAAATATTGTCGAGTGATCTTGCTTCCTTTCACACTCATTAAAAGGTTTGAAAGGGCGTATTTCGAGTGACAATTTATTTATTTTTCAGCCTCACAAGACTAATTACGAAAAAGGAACACTATAGTCAAGCATGATTATACAAATGAACACTTTTTTGGGGCTTGGGAGACTAAATTTATGAAAAAATCATCCATGTAGTCACCTTTAAGTTATTTTCAAACTCTCTAAACATGAAAAACCACTGATTTTTTATTCTTTGGACTCTCTAAACTACACATTGAAGGACCCATATGGGAACAAACCCTTACTTCTTCCAGATCATTAAATAAAATAAGAGGAACTTACTGAAGGTGATTTATATCGAGCATGTCTTACCCTCCTCAAGCTCGTTAAATGAAAAAGAGGTACTCATCTATCTGGGTTAGGGGAAAATTGAAGGAAGTAGGTCAAGTTTTTTTTAATCCTTTATGGAAGCTATTGTCGCCCTCGAACATGGTACATGTTTGTGTCTCATATTACATTTGGGTAATCTGGTAGTCTCTGGGTCATACCAATTCCATGTGTTGCCATACTTTTTTATCTAGTCGAAGAGTTCTCTTACTGTCGTCACATTACATTATTGGTACTCGTCAAGAAAATGATGCTACATTAGTTGTCGTGCCTCATTATGTTCAAGGAAAGTTTCACTTCAAACCATCCAACTGTAATATTTCCATTTTCCATTTCTTGTGTCAGTCCATACTCATTTGATTCACCATCTTACATCACTTTCTTGTGTCAGTTTCATGTCGATCATGGGGGATACATCAAGGCCCTCCTTCGACGAGTATTTTCCTGTTGGATTCAAGACATCATCAGAGAATTAGACTTAGAAACCAGTTAGTACTTTATGATGGACATGCCTCAATGATAGGCATCCTCACTTCCGACAGTAGGTTTACTTCAATGACCTCTGATATGATGATTCCACGAATGTTCGACCTCATCTCATTTATTCACATTCGCTAGAATGTACTAGGGTACCTTGGGATTCATTGACATCATTGGTGATTCCCCTCACACTTGTTAACAATTTGCCTCAATGATCAGTAATCAAGGGGTTTTTACCATGTTTGACATCAAATCATGTATTCGCATGGCTAGATTCATACCATATCAGGATTGGGACAAAGACCCTAGGTTGAGCATTCACTTTGTTATCTTTTTTTCCTAGTCTGTGAAGGATATCATTTGAGCATGTTGATATATATGTTGTCACATAGATCCACATTATATTGGTCCATGGCTATGTTTTATCATCTCATAGCTCCACTGTGTATTTTTCATGGCTACGATCAGTTCATGTCATGGAGGTATGGATCCACATTGTACCTCTAGTGGCCATATCTTTAGTCATTATTTTTCATGGATCCACAGTGTATTGATTGATATCTGTGATTTGATTCATCTCATATTCCGAGAATAGGTATGTCTTCCTCAGAAATGGAACATATATTAATAATGTTTGATGGTTGTTTGCAGCTTCTTCTAGGTTCTCCAACTCCACACCCTTGCATTGAAGAATCTTTAGAGTGTTTCGGCCATCAATTTCTCTTTTGACCTCACACTTTAGGAATCATTTGTTACACATCAAATTTACACACTTAAGTGCCTCACCCTAAGTGTCTCAAGTGTTGTAAAAGTGTCATATGTACCTTTTTAATTGTCACATACACATTGACACCATGAAAGAACATTTGTCACAATCCCTAGTCAATGAGGAGGAAAAGTATATCATATGAAGGTCAAAATACTTGTTACGAGGGAAGAACTCTCTATGGCAAGGGTGAACCAGAATAGATAGGTATGACTGCAAAAACATACTCAATTCCAACATATTCTATATAAACCAATGTGAAAGTGAGATAAGAAAGAGACCTACCTCATTCCAACGTTTGAAGATGTCCACCATTGATCACTTTGACTGAAATCTTTATACCTGCGACAAGTTCTAAACAAACAAGTAGAGCAAACATATGGCGATAATATAAAATGTTAACACATTAGACAACATAATCCATTAACAAACATTACAAACATGCCCATGGATAATAATCATATATTGGCAAGATACCAATAGGACGGGAAAGGAGAATTTCTATTAATGAATGATCATCAAAAGTGACAAATTACAGACTTCCGTGTCGGCATGGTTCGAAACCAAGAAACCAGGTTCCGTCCAACTAGGCCTCCACCAAAGGCAAGCTCATGGAAGGGAGAGAATGAGGTTCTCTCAAAAATAGGGGAAGAGCTTGGGGGTTGAACACTGTGTTCATACTTGAGGAACAAAGGGATGCAGACTCAATATGAAGTAATTTCTCTAGACTAACTTTTTTCTTAAAGTTGAATGCTTTCTCCTTTTTCCCATAGCTCGGAATTGTTCTTTTATAGCCTTCAAAATGAAACTGAAGGGCCAAGTCAGAACGTTTCCAGTATATGGAAGGCCAAGGATCAGAGATATCCTATCGTGACATGGAAACCCAACTTCATTTATGTTGTTTCTTGCAAAAATCCCGATGTACGCAAGATGTAGTGGAGAAACCTACGTATATGCATGTTGTATAGTAGATAGGGCGTGTATATGTGGAAAAATATGTATTTTTACCTCTGGATTCATCAATAAGGGATGAAGAGTCTACATAGGGAAATGAAAAAAGGCCCTATGTGCAAGATAGAAATTGTGAGTCAAATCTTTCTATAATAGATGCCCCCTAATGTGTGAGATCAGAGGAGTATCTGCGATGGATGAAATACATTATAAATAACCCAAAAATGGAGTGGTGTAAACCCAACTGGAAAGACTAGTTGCTCATTACATTCTGTGTTGACTTTACATACATGGTTTCCAATAGAATACAATGCACATCCATGTGGAAAATATACCAAATAAGTTTCTATGGTCATGAATAGGAAAATACAAATGTGGTTATCTGGCAAAAGATGTCATAATCACGAACAAGGCCCAGTAGATTTGTTTTGAGACTAGTTCTATTGGGCCCAGTAGAACCAGTCTCAAAACAAATCTACTGGGCCAAGGGTGAAAGTCTACATCATGTGAATAAAGGATTTTAGGTTGAAAACAATGAGACATCATTTAATTACTGGGCATTGAGGTATATCGTTAACAAATGTGAGACAACCTACCAATAATGAAAGTAGGTATCAAGGCACTGAGCACATTCCTACAAGTGTGAATAAAGGAGTCGGTGTCTAACACTTGAGGAATCCATTGATCGAGATACATTGATGTATTCCCATATGTCAATGGCAAGAGAGCCTCCCACTAATGACTGCAAGCCTCAAGGTACTCATAAAACTCTAGGTCGCATATCCATAATAAATGAGTTGAACTCGATGGAAAGAGACCCGCTGAAAGGAGAGCATTGATGCATCCCTTATCAGTCAGCACAAGGAACAAAGTAGGAGCTTCATAATTTGGTGGAGATCAGACGAAGAACATGTTCATGAACCAATGACCCTGTGCGTCTTTCGCGTGTGCCAAATGCAAGCGGTACACAAAAAAACCCTCTAAATAGTAGCCGATGATGAAAACTGTTGACAAAGGTGAGGAAACCATCAATAAGGCTAATGGCATCCAAGACACTTCATGAATCCCAGAGTGTGAATATATGTCTTTCCGTCGAACATAAGGGAAGCCACCCAGTCAACGACCAATGATGAAATGTCGACTGTTGGGTTCAAGGTGACCTAGCAATGATGAAAGTAGGGCCAGGTTGCATGAAAAGACCATAGTATCATGTGATTCTGAGACAAATTGAGGGTATGGCCAACATGCAAAGTCAAGAGTTCTGAGGAATGGATGACACAGGTTGATATAATTCCTTTGAACAAGAGCATCATACATATGGTAGAATCCGACAACATAGACCTAATGATATAACTATCAGATGCAGGAGGCATCGATAGTGTTCTCTATGGGGACTAGAAGAGTAACCAGTCTGTAGAGAAAACTATGTAACGAGATCAGCTTCTTAAGGCCATGCTAAACCCAAAATTATGATGACACTGGGACTCAATAATTTTCTTCTCTATTAAAAGGCGACACAGCTGCTTCCAAATATAATATAGTACTCCCTTCCCGCCCATTTTTTTTTTGTATTTTCATAACAAATGAATGTTATGATACAGAGGAGGAAATGAGTGTCGCAAGTAAGAAAAACTAGTTACAACAACGGAACGTACCTATTCTCAATGCAAGGAAATGAATGTGGGAGATGGACACTCAAGGTGATGTTCCCTCTAGGGTATAGGGTGTCAAATTGCGAAGGATATAAACAAGGCTCTACTTGGTTGACGATGCAAAAAAAAAATTGGGCAACAGTTTATAATGCAAAGCGAGAACTAGATAAAGGATTTTTGAGTATCCATTTTGACATGTATAATAACCTATCTTACCTTGTATTCAAGCCCTTTTTGCCTATGATATAAACCTATACTTGACTGTTTCCTCCAAAAGCACACTTGATTACCTTGTTCATGTGCATAAGGGGTAAATTATGATTAATGCATGATTTGTTTAATTTTCTTGAGTTAATTCGACTAAATGTTATATTTTGTATGATTTTAATCCTTTGAATTTTAAGAAGCATGATCCGGTACCCAGTCGATTCCGGTACCAAGGCTCCACCTATTCCGGTACCAACCTATGCTAATTTGGTACTAGAAATAATTGAAAATTTTGGAAAGCTTCTCGAGAAAAATCAGGCACATGGGTTTTGTCGGGAATGGTGTTTTCATGAGGACAGGTGTGTCAGAATTCACCCAACTCACATGTGTGGACCTCCAGTATAGGGGGAATGATTCTACCAAAATTATAAAAAAGCCTCAAACTATCAACTTGCACCTCAATTTTTGTGCATATAATATCATATATAGAAATTATAAAACATGGGTTTTGTCCAGAATATGATAAATGGAGTAAATCATGGGCTGTGTTTCAAAATTAGAATTGTTTTGGGAGATATCGGTGGGGGACTAACTTGAATCTGCCCAAATTGTTAAAAAACATAGATTTTTGGGATTTATCCTAAAATTGTAAAAATTATTTTCTTAGTTTGGGGATTCGGTTTCATCCATTCCTCCATGGATTTTATGTATAAATAAGACCTCATAGGTCTGAGTAGGGAGGAATTATCATGATGTAAGAATGATTCTTAAAGGAGAATTGTTATGATGTAGAATGAATTCATGAAAAGACTATATTTGTAAACCTACTTGTTGCAGATTAATGCAAGATTGAATTCAATGATTTTGTTTCTCTTAGAAGTTAACATCTGGTGATCTAAAATATTCCATGTTGGCATTGACAAGGGCCATCGATCCAGCTTGGTAAACTTATTGTAAATTGTTAGTGTAGATTTTCATTTCATGTATTTGTTATTTTGATTTCATGATATTTTGTTTGATTTCACTATTCGAATTTGTTGCAAAGTATGGTAATGCAGGAACAGTTGGATCTCCATATTTCACCATACATGAGATTTAATGGAGCATCACACTTGTTATTTTAGTTTCTCTAGGAGATAGATCTTAAGTTCATCTTTTCATTTCATGAGCCTCTAATGAACTGATTTGTCACCTAATAAAGAACCTTTCAATTCATTGTTTGCTTGAGAAGTTTTGTTATCAGTTTTCTCTGCTAAGTTTGGAGTGGAATTGTTGAAGCGTGCCCAGATTTTATTGTTAGTTTTTTTTAAGGATATTAGCTACATATAACATATTCAAAGTCCATCTTTCCACTTCATGAGCTTGTAAATGGACAAGGCATTATCTGAGCAAAATATTTTGAGTGCATGATTGCAAGTTTTTCTTTCTAATTTATGAATTGTGTTAAGAGTGTTATCTGTGAAAGCATAGTGTTTTGTTATTGAATGTTTATTCTTTAAGATATACTCATCAGACATAGGAACCTATCTGTTATTGGCACATATAGTGCATCAACTCTACTGATTACGAATCTCGGTTGATGATTTATGTTTGGTAATATATTATGCAAATGATTGTACCAACATTTTGACACCGTTGTCGGGGAGTTGTAAATGGTAACAAGTAGTATTTGAATCAGATTTTTTTAATGGTTTTGGATTGGTTTTATCGATGACCTAAGGGTGGAGAGAAGACAGTAAGACATGCGGGAAGAGCCAACACATCCACTTTGGTGGGGTTGCTACAAAGTTAGGTTGTCCTCTTTTATTTTGATGCAAGTGTGTTTTTGTTTATGAAAATTTAGTTTTATTTATCATGACCTAACTTTTGTGAACCGATAACCTAGTGATAGAAGGATCCCAGTAGCGCAAGGAGTTCAAGATTGGTGTGTTTTGGTTTTGCAAATAATTTTAAAATTCAGATCTTTGATGATAAATCATGTTTGGGGTGTTGTAAGAACCCCCCGAGTACTAATTTGTGTTGCGAGACAGGGATCATCAACCAACTATAGTAATTCAAGGATGATCAATATCTTGAAGAATTTCCTCCGAGAACTTTCTCACATTCTGGCAACAGCTGGGATATCCGGCTCTCAGGAAGAGCATATCTTCACAGCAGTCAAGAATCTAGTTGTCTCTCCACATGAAGATTTAGAAGTCTCGTCGGATTCATCTTGTCAATTTGTTGAAGGGAAAAAATAATCATGGATATAATTCAATGGAGAGAAACCAGTGGAACCTGATATTGAGGAGTCCTTAGCATGCCTCTCAACAGATCCTGTATGTAATCCAAATACCAATCATCTTGAAGAGGATAATATGCATAGCATGGTAGAGGAAGACATTTAGTGTGACCTAAACAAAGAAGAGAAACGAGAATATAGTGATCCTATTGAAATATGGTTTCAATTAGTTATTAGGTCACACCACTCTTTTATTTTTCAATATTGGTTGATCTCATCATCAAAACAACTGGTCTTTCATACTCCGGTATGCATTGAAATTTATATTTTAAACCCGAGTATGGATATATTTCTAACCCTGTTACGCACATGGCTTCACTGGAAGCATTCTTATACTTGAAAGACATTTTGTTTTTTCAATTAGAATAGGATAGGTAAATAAATAAATAAATGTTGCACATAAGTACAATGCAACCTGTCTTCCATACTTTTCATAAATGGGAATGCCAAAAGCTAATAAAGCAATCAGTTTAAGATCTTTTTGTTCCTATAGTAGATTTATTTTTAAAAGTTATGATAATTTTGTTTGGAATCTTATGAGAAGGGAATCTCTTCATCTTACGAAGGCACACATAATACTGGAAGGGTTTCAAAAGCGGAGAATGCATCCTTGTCAATGGAAGATAACACTTAAGGGAGTGCTTCATGACCTATTTCTTCAAAATTCTTCTTTTTTCTTAAAGTTGTTAAAAATGATGCATTCATGCTTTATATTTACCTATCTATTTTAAGACTTCTATTTCACAAGGATGATCGATTAAGTGATCTTTTAATAACATTTGAAACTGAATGTTAATTCCAAACTATTTTATTCATAGCTAATAATTCAACTTTTGACATTTTCCCCTAAATTTTTTGTTTTTAAGCATGAATAAAAATATAATTTTAATTAGTTCTATTGGTTTGTTTTTAGCAGATGTTCGCAACTCTCTGAGAAGCCCTTTTTAACTTCTCACATTGTTTGCAAGAGGCCATGAAAAACCTTAGGCATGGGGGAGTGGTTGTTGAAACCTTCATATTCTTTTTCAACTTCCGTCGGCGAGGCCAAATCAACATGTTCAGTGCTGGGATTTGATAGTCATTTCTAGAAATCTAGTACCATTTTATTCTGGTACTGCATAATTGCGTTCATCCAGTACTGCAAACAATGTTTAACTCTACGTTCATCCAGTACTGAACAACATTATCATGCTCATCTAGTATTGTGTGCTCATCTGGTACCAAAGGAGGAGGTCTGCACTATTACGGTACTGAACCACAACTCTGTGCTATTTCGGTACTGAAGCACAACCCTGTGTCCATCCGGTACTCAAGTGATTCGGTACTGATGATGAGGTGTTGGTAGCCCTTATCCTATACTCAAAGTTTTTGCTGCTCGATTTAAATGATTCAAGTAATAAGACGTATAAACTCAACATTTTTCGTTTTACTAAAATAAATTAGACTAATTATGCAGTAAACATATGGTCACTCTCAATTATTGCACACTCCCTACCATGAACTTTTGCAAGCCCTTGTATATTATCACTGAATTCCTTGGTGAAGTGGTTGTCATCATGAATGAGCAAAATTCATCCATCATGTCACTCTGTTCCAACACTATCTGTTCCAGTACTACAGAAACCTACTCCCAAAGTGATATGATCTTTGTCATGTGCTTAACATTGTTTTCACTTCAAGTAATTAGAGGTATGGGCTAATATATTCATGTTCTTTCTATCAAGGATCATTTAAGTCTTGTTTTGAATTGTTTTTACTCTCATGTACATATTCCTCCTACATTTCTACACTCAACCCTAAATGAATCATCTTAAGAAGATATTTTCACATTTAGCTCTATATGATAATGGGTGCACTTGTCTTATTACCTCGTCATTTTGAAGAAGTGATTGCTAATTGAAATATCCATTGAAAAGTGGTGACACCATTATGTCTAATACTAACCTAGTTGATTCAAACAAGTTTTTATGCAAGTTTATCTTTGAAGGTATTGATGAAAACCTCATGTGGTGGACCGCCCTTGCAAAAACGCAATGAACTTTCATGAGAACCCTAATAGGATTAACTAGAGGGACCTCTTAGTCATTATCTGAGATGTTTCATTATACATTGAATAACTGAGATTTAAGTTGAATGTGGATGATGTCACCCTTGGGATAATTGAAAACAATTAATTATGTGCCTAATAACTCTAAATCACTCTCGTACCACCTATCTTCCTTATACTCTAAGACTGTCAATGAGCAGTATACATAATTCTAAATATTTTGAGTAATATAATAAAAAAGAAGTATCAGGAAGTACAAGTAAACCTGTCGGGGTACTAAACAGGCCTACTGGCAACGGGGCCATGCTTTTATGGTACTAAGGTAAACCCGTTGGGGCACTGAACAGACCTGCTGGCAGTGGGGCTATGTCGGGTAAAGGGAGTTGAAAAACATAAAGTGGCACACTTAAAATTGAACAAAAACCCTTGGGTCTCATTCTGAAACAATCACTATCAAATCAAGGCTAGGAGATGACCTTTATATTTCTCAGGTGATGCTCTTAAGAACCTTCAAGTATCCACTTTGGGGTTCTATCTTTAAAAAATAGGTTTGCATGAGAAGTGGGACCCTCAGTATGTGTAATTAACCTTACCTAAACAAGAAGAGCTTCATATCTAAAAACTTGGATAAGAAACGATTTAATCATCTTGGGACGTATTCCTTTATGTGTTCCTCTTTTCAAATGATATCTAAACTATGCTTATATCACTTTTGTTTTAAAGGTAATCTAGCTAGGGGGGCCTATTAGTCAAAGTCATTATGAAAACTCCTGGCCACTATCCTATAATTCTATTAGAGTCACATCAAGCCCTTTCTCCTAACTTTGATTGAAAACATATTGGATAAGACTTAACTTCAGGGAATGCTTGATCGAGTGAAGAGTATCATCAATTTTGAAATTTTAAAGATCTTTGTTGCATGAGGACATGCAATGACTTAAGCATGGGGGAATGTTGAGTATTAATTTTGACATGTATAATGCCCTATATTACCTTGTATTTAAGCCCTTTTTGCCTATTATATAAACCTATACTTGACTGTTTCCTCCAAAAGAACACTTGATTACCTTGTTCATGTGCATAAGGGGTAAATTATGATTAAGGCATGATTTGTTTAATTTTCTTGAGTTAATTTGATTAAATGTTTGATTTTGTATGATTCTAATCCTTTGAATCTTAAGAATCATGATCCGGTACCCAGTCTATTCTGGTACCAAGACTCCACCTATTCCGGTACTAGCCTGTGCTAATCCAGTACTAGAAATAATTCAAAATTTTGGAAATCTTCTAGAGGAAAATCAGGCACATGGGTTTTGTCCAGAACGATGTTTTCTTGAGGATATGTGTGTCATAATTCACCCAAATCGCACATGTGGACCTCCAGCTTAGGGGGAATGATTCTTCCAAAATTATTAAAAAAATTCAAACTACCAAATTGTGCCTCAATTTCCGTGCATATGGTATCAGATCTAGAAATTATAAAACATGGGTTTTGTCCAAAATATGATAAATTGAGTACAACATGGGCTAGTTTTTAAAATTAGAATTTTTTTGGGAGATATGGGTGGGGGACTAACTCGAATCTACCAAATTGTTAAAAAACACAGATTTTTGGGATTTATCCTAAAATTGTAAAAAATGTTTTCTTAGTTTGGGGATTCGGTTTCATATATTCCTCCATGGATTTTAAGTATAAATAAGACCTCATAGGTCTGAGTAGGGAGGAATTATCATGATGTAAGAATGATTCTTAAAGGAGAATTGTTATGATGTAGAATGGATTCATGAAAAAACTCTTTTTGTAAACCTACTTGTTGAAGATTAATGCAAGATTGAATTCAATGATTTTGTTTCTCTTAGAAGTTAACATTTGGTGATATAAAAGCTTCCATGTTGGCATCGGCAAGGGCCACCGATCTAGCTTGGTAAGATTATTGTAAATTGTTAGTGTAGATTTTCATTTCATGTATTTGTTATTTTGATTTCATGATATTTTGTTTGATTTCACTATTTGAATTTGTTGGAAAGTGTGGTAATGCAGGAACAGTTGGATCTCCATATTTCACCATACATGAGATTTAATGGGGCATCCCACTTGTAATTCTAGTTGCTCCAGTAGATAGATCTTAAATTCATCTTTTCATTTCATGAGAATCTAATGAACGGATTTGTCACCTAATAAAGAACCTTTCAATTCATTGTTTGTTTGAGAAGTTTTGTTATCAGTTTTCTCTTCTAAGTTTGGAGTGGTATTGTTGAAGTGTGCCCATATTTTCTTGTTAGTTGTTGTTAAGGATATTAGCTACAGATAACATACTCAAAGTCCATCTTTCCACTTCATGAGCTTGTAAATGGACAAGGCATTATCTGAGCAAAATATTTTCAGTGCATGATTGCAAGTTTTTCTTTCTAATTTATGAATTGTGTGAAGAGTGTTATCTGTGAAAACATAGTATTTTGTTATTGAATGTTTCTTCTTTAATCTATACTCATCAGACATAGGAACCTATCTGTTATCGACACATATAGTGCATCAAATCTACTGATTATGAATCTTGGTTGATAATTTATGTTTGGTAATATATTATGCAAATAATTGCACCAACAAGGATCAATACTGCAAGTAAGGGCATGAGATGCAATCACAAATTAATGCCAAAAAAGTCCTTTTTTTTATGTATTTTAGTCTACTTGGTGTGAAAAAGAGATAAACTTGTGCCAAATGGACATCTTTTCCAATCCAATTTACGAGTGTGAAAAAAACAAGTTCACGGGACGATATTTTCTATTTTTGGTAACGAGTCGGAAAACAGATTATCTAATACTCATGACCTTTCAAATCCAATTTAATGAGTGTGAAAGGGGCAAATCACTCGGCAATTTTTTTGATTTTTAGACGAGTCGGAAAAGAGCTTAAATAAGACTCATTTTTTGGGAGTCTGCGGGGAGTAAGGCTGCATGTGTATGAGTGATAAATGAGGCTCATCATAAAGTCATGTATCAATTTATAATGGACTCCCAGTCCTAAAGAAAAAACTCGGCATGGGTACCAAATGACAAAGAGGATCTAACTAGAGTGCCCATGTTTGGTAAGTCTCTACCATTTATTGGCGACACTACTTATAGCAGATGGAAGGTTTCGTGTCACAACAAATGGGTTCGTACCTAAGGCATAAAAATCAGTGTTTAGAGGATAATGCAAAAATGCACGATGGAGTGGATACCTATCCTATATGCTAGGTTATGAAAATACCTACCCTAGGTGACGAACGACCAATCATCGTTGAAATCCGCAAGAAAACTGGGTCAAAACTACAAAAACCATCTTAAAACCACTCTTGTATTAGTCCATTAGGTGAAAAAATGACCTGAAACTATATAAAGTGGGTAAAAATAGCTTATAAATAGTAATAAAATAAAAAATTACTATATCATTTTGATTTTTACCCAAATAGTGCAATTTGGACCAAAATAATTCCAAGCTTTAAATGATGATTGTGGGAGCATCAGGCAGCGGAATCACAAACCATCTGGACCAGGTAACTCTACTTCTCATCTTCTTCAAATTCAGTGGATTACATTTTTGAATTAGGTTCCAGTTTTTTAGTTATTGAGGGCGTAAAAAGTGGATTTCGGTGTACGCGGTTTGGCTTTGTTTAGGTTGCATATAGGATGAGGTATACCCTACTGTGTGAACCACAAGGGGCGTATATTGAGCCCTACATGCGACTGTATGCAAAGGAAGCCGTGCATAGGCACGCAAATGACCAAAAAGGAGGGTTCTAACTCAAAATTTGATTTTTCTTTTGGAGGATGGTCGTTGAATGGAGAGAGACAGAACATGAGGAGGTTGATATAGTTGTGGATCGAGATCTGGTGGCACAAGTGGCTCTAAAAATGTGTGTCTTGTCTAATTTTTGGACTCTCAAAGGAATGAGGGCCGAAGTGAGGTTGTTGGAGATGTTGGTGGGTTACTGGGACCCTGATAGTGAAATATTTATCCTCGATGGACAGCCATTGAGGATCGAAGTAGACGACATCTACTTCTTGACTAGTCTATCACATCAAGGAGAGGTTGTAAACCTCAAGTCACGCGGATTAGGGAGTGGGATGAAGATCAAGGAGTATATCGATGCCCACTGTGTAGCGGGGACTCCCAAGGTGGGAAGTCAAATCCCTATCCAGGCAATAAATAACCTCAGCCTAAAGATCATCGTGCTTGTATTGACCAGGATCACAAGTTTGACTTCATTGCACCAGGCATCGAGGTTTCTCATGTTTTATGTAGTAGAGTGTGCGAGACACACTTTATATGACTAGTGTACCTCACTACTGACCAATATGAGAGGTCAGTTGACAGAGTGAAAACAAGGGGGTAAGAGAAACTTCTAGTTTGCCTCTATTCTTTGTAGTTTCTTTTTTGAGTAGGTTCTAGTCTAGGACCTAGAGTGGAGATCCTTCCTAGAGGACCTCGCGATCCATCCATGGCGCGGTGGACTGAGGTCATGAGACGGTTGGTGGGAGGTAGGGTGCCAACACCCTACAACGATGATTTTTTCTTCTAGTGGCGGTGACAAGTCATCGCTCTGGATGACTATCCCTATGCGGGGATCAACTTTAGAGGAGATCTAGATATGCCACTTCCACCAGGGACTGCCTACAGTGACATAGGTAGAATGTTTTTCAATATTTCACTTTTTTATACTTTTGTATTATGAGACAAAAATATTTTTTTGTGGTGTTTAAGTATTAAATAGACACTTGTGTGATGCATATGTGGGTCCATGATGGCAGGAGGGGTTACCTCGACATTAACAAAGGAACCAGAGTGATGAGGGGGCAGCAGGAGAACGTGAGAGAGTCCTACAAAATGTGTAGGGAAACCTGTCTCATTTGAATTAGAGGATTCCAATGGCTTAGGTAGAGGATCTACCTGAAGCCATGCAATGATACGTGGTTGGTGTACTTAGAGCATGGGTACGGCTCTTTCGGCATCTCACAAACATTGTGGTTTTCTATCATAACACACATCTGGCGCCACAGGCATAGATGTCGTGGGATTTGTATACCAATTGTATATGTGTATTGAGTGTTTTAGCCCTAATTTTGTAATATAAACACCATATTTTTGAACTATATAAAAAAGGATCTTTGACTTTACTTATATTGTACAATGTGTACATTGGTTTGATGGTTTTCTTTGTTTTAGTAATGGGACAAATTCCAATCTAAAACATAATTAACATAGGCATCAGATACATGATTAACACTCCTAGGAATGTGATAATATGTGATAAAATCAAACTGTCGTTCTAAAAGACGTACTTGTAGGAATTGTCGGAGTAAATTAGGATCACACACATAGTAGTGGTTGTTCAACTGACATACTACTAACTAGGAATCCAGGCGAACCTCTAAAGAGAGAATACTATGTGAGATAGCATCGTGCAAAATTTCTATGATGGCGCTATATTCGGCCACATTATTCATGGATGGCCCTAGGCATATGTCACCTGAAGACACTAGCAGACCCTCGGGTGAATAAACCACCCAAGCGGAGAAAGACAAGTTCTGTGTATGACAAATGGCTCTGTATGCGAATCCTAGGTAGATCGAAGACTCCGTTGACATCTGTTAATAAAGGGAAAACATGATAAGCAAGACAAAGACAAAAAGAAAGGGAAAAGATATGTATATACACTAAATTATATTAGTATACAAAGCGTTTTTCTCAAGCCTGGGGCTCCAGCATAATATATTTTCACATAGAGCCCATTTCTGGGCTCGGCCAACACATTCCCTTCATAATCTTCTATCTCATAGGCTCCTTTTTCTAGAACACATCGCATGATATAAGGACCATGCCACATGGGTTTAAACTTGACTGGCCCTAGTGGTTCTTTGGCTTGGTCATATAAAAGGACCAAGTCACCCTCAGTGGAAAACCAAGGACAGACAAAATTGTCATACTGGACCTTGACACGTTTTTTGTTTGCCTTGATAGCTATAAAGGCGTCCCGACGCTGCTCATCAAGACTCTCTAGGTGCACAACGTGTCTCTCTACATCTGAAGTGTTAGGTAGGAGTGTGTTAAGAACCAAACATCAATATAGCATAGAAAAACCTCAGGAAAAGTACTCAACGCCTTGAAAAAGAGATAATTTCAGATAATAAGCCTCTTCGAGGGGGCAACCTCCTTTTACCCCACTTAAATGTTCAAGTATAAGATGATTCAAAATGAAATGTCTCCTTGGTATATATAGGAGACTAGGAGGAATAATCACAAATAATGGCCTAAAGCCGACATAATTAAAATAACATTACTAATCTAAATTACAACTAATGGCCTAAAGCCGACATAAATAAAATAGCATTACTAATCTAATATGTCCCAATTAAGGGGTAATGAGCCAATATTAGGGCTTAACATGCCCCTCCCCTTGAGACAAGTGTTGTCCGCAACGCTTGAGTAACTCTGGATGCTTCTGTATGAAAGACTCATCTTCCCAAGTGGAATCTTCAGCCGATAGTTTCCTCCATTTAATGAGATACTCTGAAATGGATCTATTCCTCAGTTGGCGAATTCTTGTATCAGTGATGGCTTCAGGTTCCAATATGATTTTTCCTTCCTCGTCAAGTTCTGGCAATATAGTTTGAACTGGGATCTTGTCACCTATAACCTTCTTTAAGCATGAAACATGGAAAACTGGGTGTACTCGTGAAGATGCAGGCAACTCCAATTTGTATGCC
>ML776859.1:11607-32708 GCA_009831015.1 Picea engelmannii | reverse complement strand
CTTTCCAGGAGATCTCACTTGTATAGAATGCCCCGCACAAAATAATTGATATCAAATTCTGAAACTCGCACCCAAAATACTACAGACTGTCCACGATCCAATGCAACCAGTCCCACTCAATTTGGATACTCTAGCAAGAAGTTATGCTTGTTTTACCTGTAACACCTTCTTGAATCTAGTCAATAAGGCTAGTCAGATACCCTATCTTACACAGGGTGTATCTACAAATTTAAAATGACCCCGATGCTGAAATTTTTTCCACAGATACAATACTAATTTCTGTAAATGGTATCCGGAGGGCAGGGTCTGAAACATTACATAAATTGTTTTATAGCGAAAATGCCTCAATGACTCGTTTCAGGATGATTCCATAACCCTATATTGTACAGGTTGTCTCTCTGAAAGTATAAGGCCTCAGGAGCTTAATTTTGAACCCAACGTATTCTACAAACCCTTTAAGAGGTTCCTTCTGAAACGTTGTAGAAGAAAAGTTATAGAAAAAATGCCACGGTGTCTCAGATGTAGTAGCGAAACCCCAAGACCTTGAGCTCTGATACCATATGTTAAGAACCAAACATCAATATAGCATAGAAAAACCTCAGGAAAAGTAATCAACGCCTTGAAAAAGAGATAATTTCAGATAATAAGCCTCTTCGAGGGGGCAACCTCCTTTTACCCCACTTAAATGTTCAAGTATAAGATGATTCAAAATGAAAATGTCTCCTTGGTATATATAGGAGACTAGGAGGAATAATCACAAATAATGGCCTAAAGCCGACATAATTAAAATAACATTACTAATCTAAATTACAACTAATGGCCTAAAGCCGACATAAATAAAATAGCATTACTAATCTAATATGTCCCAATTAATGGGTAATGAGCCAATATTAGGGCTTAACAGAGTGTGATTGCCAACTTAAGAGAAGGGATTTCTCATTCAATAGGAAGAATCAACTCCAAACCGTGCACTAACTGGAAAGGGGAAAAACCAGTGGCAGTCTTAATTGTGGTTCGGTATGCCCAAAGCGCAGAATACAACATGATGTGCCAATCGGATTTACTCTAACTGACATTTTTTTGCAAGATGGTATTGAGAGACTTGTTGATGGCCTCTACTTGTCCATTTTCCTGGGGGTAATAAGGAGATGAATGACCATGTCTAAACCCATTTTAGATGCTAGTTCTACCATCATTTCATTCTGAAATTGACTTCCATGATCAATGACAATCTCACTCGGGATACCGAACCGGGCGATAATTTGATTGAATACGAAGAAGGAATCAATCTTCCCATTGGATTTTACAATAGGCATGGATTCAACGCATTTAGTAAAGTAGTCTACAGCCACGATAATATGTTGATGACCCCAGCCAAATTTGGGTTGCAATCTACGAAGTCTACCCCCCACTTGGTGAAGGGACCGATGGTAATGACTGGGTGTGAGCACATTTTCCGAGTGAACACTTGGCATGGGTGACACTTGTTAACTGCTTCCATACAATTTGTAAAGATAGTAGGCCATAAATAACCAACTCGCAAGATCTTTTGTGTTGTCGCAAGCCTGGATAGGTGACCACCACAAGCCCTTTGTGGAAATCGTTTAGGACTAACTCTGCCTCTTCGTGAGTTAAACAACGATGCAAGAGATCATCTATTCCTCGGTGATACAAAGTGTCACCGATGATGGTATACTTCTTAGCTTGGTGTCTAATACATCGTCGATCATCTCATGAAAGATGTTGAGCAAACTTTAAGGTCTGAAGATAGATAACAATGTCTCCATACCAGGGGTCAGACGATCAGAAAAGGAACATGTGTTCATCCACAAATGAATCAACATGGATGACATCCTTATCTAATCGTGGAAAATTGGTTATTAATTTTGTGAAGACTATTGATTTCTTGGACTTTGTCGAAGCGAAGTCGAGATCAAATTCTTGTAAAATGAAAATCCATTTATTATATTTCCCCCCTATGATGTGTCTGGTGAGGAATTATTGAAATAGATTGACATCAGCAACCACAGTAGTCTTGCAAAGAAATATAGAGTGACGTAAATGTTGGACTGCGTGAACGACATCCAAAGCTAGCTTTTCAACGTGCGAGTAATTAAGATCAGGTCCGACTAAGTTTCAAATAAGATAGTAGATGATGTGCTAATGGAGCTCATCATCCTCCTGAACTAGAACCATACCAATCGTCTCTTCATATGCGGCAATATAAAGCAAGTAATCTCTACTATAATCGGGAGACTTCAGGAGAGGGGCCGATACCAAGGATTTCTTCAAAGCATTGAAAGACTCCTGGGCTCACTCATCCCAGATAAAAGGGGTGTATTTCTTCAAGAGGTGCATGAAACCGTTAGTGATACTGGCATAATTCACTATGAACTGACGTAGAAAGTTTCCTTTTTCCCTGTAAATATTGAAGTTGTCTAATCGTGTGCGGGGGAGGAAATTGAAGTATTGCCTCAACCTTAAGAGGATCTACCATGATCCCTATCTTGGAAACTAAAAATCCCAAAATACGACCATAATTAACGCAAAAGATGCATTTGTGAGGGTTCAACCGGATTCTATAGTAACGACATATTCCAAAAAAACGTTGAAGGTGTGTAACATGATCCACTCTCTTGCGAGAGTGAGAAAAAATATCATCAAGATAGGCTTCGACTATGTGCTTAAGATCGTGAAAAGAAAAATTCATGGCATGTTGGAAGGTTTCTTCGACGTTTTTAAGGCGGAAATGAATTTTACGGTATGAAAAAGTACCCCAAGAACAAATAAATGTTCTCTTGTGTTGGTCCTTAGGTTTGATTTGGATTTGGTTATACCCCTAAGATCCGTCCATAAAAGAAAATATCTCGTTTCCCGCACATTTGTCGAGAATCTCATCGATGAAAGGTGTGAGGAAGTTATCTTTAGGACAAGCCTTGTTCAGGTCATGAAAGTCCATACATACACGGATGGTTGCTTGATTTTTATTCACGGGAACGGGGTTGTATACCCATTCGGTCAAGGGAACAAGGTAGATGAAGCCAACATTAAGTAGCTTCTCCACCTCTGCCTTAATAGCAGGGGCCTTCCTAGGATTTACATCTCTAATACGTTGTTGAAAAGGTTTAGCATCCGAATAAGTTCTAATCTCATGTTCGACAATACGAGGGTTGACCCGTGGCATCTCTTCATATGACCAATAAAATACATCTCGAAATTCTTTGAAGAGTTCAATGTAGATAAGAATTTCTTCTGGCAAACAATCCACACCTATATTTACATTTTCAACCTTTCCAGGGGTATGAGAGATATCGATCGAGATGGTAAGAGAAATACTCGCCATGTTTCCTTCAACATAAATTTCGTGTGTATCAAGTGGATCTACGGTGTGATCATGGATGATTTTAGGGGCTAAATTTCATTGATGGGCTAATTTTCCATGGTTTTTCCAAAAAAGATATTCGCTATTTTAAAAATGATTCGCCCAAATTCTATAGGATAAAATGATTTTAGCTTAAAAATCGCCAAAATTTTATAAGAACTATATAAAATCCTTAGAAATTTGAATATTTTTACAAAAATATCGCCAAACATTTATAGATGGCATATGAAGGATTAGTAAGATTCGCCAAGGTTTCTACATTTAAAAATAAATTTCCATCCTTAAAATCATCCCTGGGCGTGATCGACTATCTCACTCAAAGTAGACCGAAATTCATCTTTCTCGATTCTTTCAATACTTGGGAGAAAATAAGATCGATGATGCATATCATCCCAAGGTCTATCGGAACCATTCATGACTTCGAGGATGGATTCGTCCAAAGAAAAATTCTCATATAGGAAATCATGTGAAAAATACAATGAGGTGGCCCATACAGGCCTAAGAACAGGATCCTCCTCGTTCGTCGGCAAGGTAACATGATCGGGATTGGTGGAAGAGTGAAGAACATCTTGATACACTATCTCCACTGCTGATAGTGGCATGTCCATTCCAACATGCGACAAAAATTCACATGATGAAGTCGGGTAAGGTAGGGTCCATGGATCACAAAAATAGGAAGTGCATAAAGGAACGTACCTCTCTGTCGAAGCAGGCCTACTAGACATGGCCTAAACGTGGTGATTCGGTACCGAGAAGTCGAAAGTACTCATAAGAGAAGAATATATTCTGACACCGATATTCTCAGTTTCCCACTGAGAATTGTCAATCACAGGGATCGATGGTCCGATAGATGCATTAGGAATAGAGTACGCAAAGGATAATTGCTCAATGGTCATGATAATTCCTGGATGCAGAAAAAAAAGCGTACAAAAGATAGGTGATACGAAAACAACCATAGCGTCGGTCCAATTGCAACCTAGTAACATGTTATAATAAAGAGGCACATCAACTACCTCTACCTCCACCTCTACTATCTTCCCACCTAACTGGACCATAAAGGTAGGGAGAAAACCATGAGAGAGGAAGGAATGATCATCAAATGTAGTCAACGTGTTCGATGACATAGAAAGGGTCGGAGAATCGAGATCTTTCCAATAGACTAGGGACATCACGCAAGTGACATCACCTCCATCAACAACCACACATTTGATGGTATACTTGGAATAATCCATGTGGATTTGGAAAGCCACATGGTAAGGTAAGAGAGGCTTCACATCCATGACATCAAACTTGATAAATTTTGAGCCACTGGGTTCTAGAGCTCCTAAAGTAGAGAGTAAGCCATCCCTTTGTGAAGGACACATCTGGAGTACCTCCAAAGCCGACATCACACAAGGGGTTTTACCTAGGTCCTCAAAAATAGAGTAGTTATGGGTGGCTCTAGTGTTAGGATTGTGGGTAGAGAACTTAAGTACTCCTTTCAGAATATGAGGTAGTGGCTTTGGTTTCTCAATATGTAAGTTCATCTCCAGAGGAGGAGGGGGATCTTCTAGACCAGAGTTAGCTTGCAAAGAGCTATAATCTTGAGATCCAGTGGATACCTTGATTTTCGCATCGACCATATTGATACATACGCGGTTGCCATCTTGCAATGGTGGGTTTTGACTCCCACTGGCCTCATTTTCAGCATTCAAAGAGCTCGAGGCTAAGTGATGGTTATGTGGGAATGGAGTCATCATCACAGTGGGAGGTATATTCAAAATCCTCGCAACCTCCATGAGCTTGGGGCATAAATGCGTAAGGTGGTCATCGGTACAAAGTTTACAGGGAAACTTCACCTTACGTTTCTCTTTCTTTCCCTCTCCAACATTTTCATTCTGCTTCCCATTATTATCTTTGTCCTTGGGTTTATTACCATTTTTCCCACCCTTAAGATTGTTTCGACCTTTCCTTTTATTCCCATTTGGTCGTTGGTCACCATTTGGTATTTTCGACGATTGCATGGAATGTAGATCCACCAAATGAGTGGGGTTGGAAGACATAGATGAAGATGGTCCTCCAATAGACTGGTTTAGAGACAAAGTCTTCAAGTGGCTTGTCGCCGAGTCTGTGGACTTTACATTGGCAGAACCTACAATTCCATCGGCATGAGGTCCGCATTTTTTCCTAGGGTCGTAACTTGATCAAGGTGCTTCTGGAAGAAGGTGATATAACATACCAGACTGAGCATATATCAAATTATCTAACTGATGGGCTCTAAAGATAGCTTCTTCCTCAGTGGTGAACCCAGAAGTAGCAACGTCCTTCGATATAGGAGGTTGCAAAGACTTTAAGAATCATTATAAGAGAAAGTTCGGGGGTATAGGAGTCTTAATCAACCTCTTCCATCTATGAAACTCCTGGATATGATCCGACATATGAGTGGTGGTGTCCTTGTGTAAAGTCGACAAAATTTTGAGGCCAACATCATAACGAATGGGAAATTTAAAGTGGTTAAGAAAGACCATCACCAACTGATTAAATGACCCATATGTTCCCCTAGGTAGTTCAATATACCATTGTGCAACAACTCCAATGAGAGTGCATTGAAACAATCGTAATCTAATAAAATCGTCGTTAAGGGAATTCGATGAGCACCAAATGTGAAAGGTAGTGACATGATCACCGGGGTCCTCTCCATTCTTTCCTTCAAACCTTTCGATGTCTAAAAGAAGTTTGGCGGGGATGGGGGGCCATGTGGGATCATGAATCACAAGGTCATTCATTAGTTTAGACAAATCTGGCAGATTAAGTGTGGCTAGAAAAGGAAGACGGGGTTGCGAGGTCTGGCCCCAACCTCCTATGAAATATTTTGAGTGTGGAACTATAGCCCATATAGGATTCTATTAAGAACCATAGCCTTGTCCAGGATTATAAGGTCCTCCTTTGAGCTAACTCGTGTAAGGTGGGTTGGGCATCATTCCAACATGAATGTTTTGTTGAGGATTATAAAAATTTCCCCCAGCCGAGTAAGATCCGGGTTGGTGGTTATGAAATTTTCACCCAACCGGATTGGATCCGGGTTAGGGGTTTCCCAAAGGTTAAGACTGATCTCCTCTAGGTGGGAACTTGGAGGATTGAAGTGGATTTGTCATGCCAAAAGTATTGGCTAGAATCAGTACCTAGGAGGTGGGGATATAGGGCGGAACTTGTCTGCCAGCTGGCTTGTTCCATCCAGCCATAAAAGGATTAGACCTGGGGTTAAGAACGGGGACAGATCCTAAATTAGGATTCGTTTGAGGGATATGAGAACCACCAAATGGAAATGGAGTGTAAGGAGGTCTACTGCCCTCGAGTCCAATGCTAGTGTTAGGGCCAGTAGTTGGGATGACAGTAAAAAAATGTGAAGTGAAGTTAGGCATACCATAAGAAGATGGACTAGAAGCCATAGGGATGGACTGAACATTGTATCCCGATAAATGACCAAGACCCCCAAAAGGGTTCGATTCAAGATATGAATCACTAACTACAGGCCGAGCCATAGTACCGGTATAAGCCTCCGACACTGCAACTGTAGTGGTTGCAGAATTTGAAGGGGTGCCATTAACTATAGTGGGTATGGGATTCGAATAAATATTAGTCTTCTAAAGACTAGATTCAATACTCATCCTTATGGAACCACAAGTCTAAAATGTGGATGTGTGTGTACCACGCCTAATAAATCTATGCCTTTTAGAAGGCAAGAACTCAAAATCCGGTGGTAACTATAACAACTGACAGGACCGTCAGGGATGCTTGTCTGACTCCATGATGACTTATGACTCTAAAAAATAAAAATATCCTAAGGCTGACTAGTAATCAAAGAGCATACCAAAATTCAAATGACCAATATGCATGCAAATGGGCTAAAGTGGCTGAGTGGCCTCCCTTGCTAAAGAAGGTATGTCTCCTCCAAGAGGGACCTGAGACTCCCCGCTAAAGTTTGGAGGTAACATAATCAGTTATAGGGGCACTCGTGGAACAACCAATCAATCAGATCCCCCCGGAGAGGTAATCCTCCATAAAGGTTGTGTGTTGTCCAACCCCTATCTGACCTAATATACAAGAAAAATAACCCCTGCAAGTAACCTATGAGATACATAAGTCAAAAAACTAATAAACCATTGAATAACCAATGCACAGGCGAGCAGTCGTAATTCTGGATTACCGTATGGGCAGGGTACCAAATATCGAAACCTTCAAAGAACCGCCTCTCACAAAGGTATGGGTACTAGCAACATCCCAAAATATGAATAAATCCACAGAAATATCTTTTATGCTAGGCGAGTATCTGGGGGTTATCCCTTCAACTAACTTTGCACGACCTCATGATTAACTGCGGTGTGAGCGGATCCTCCTGATCTTACCAATTATACAATGGACTTCTCAACTTGTTGTCTTAGACACATATGCTGATTTAATTCCCTTAGATACTTTTACTCACACAATCCTATTCCAAGGCACTAAATCCTAGACTAGTTTGTGCACCCTAAAAAATAAAATTATGACTAATCAATCTTATTTTATAGCGTAAATTTTATTGGCCATGGTTACTCAAAAGGGTATGGAAGTGAAACTCGTGATATTATGACTCTGCAAGCAAATAAATATAAATCTAATGCAAAGTCTAATTTTAACTTTTCAATGAATGATATGCATATAAAAACAGTGCAATTTTCAATTTCAACTCTGCAATTCATAAGTAAAATGCAATCTTTCACTAAATGAACTAAGCTAATGATAAAGATTCAAAAGACAGAAATTGCAAGCAATGTAAAATGCCTATTTTTTTGTATTTTCAATATATCAAAAAGAAAATGCATGGACTGATAAGCAACATGATATATAAATTCTACTGTGTATAAACGAAATAACTCAAGAAGAATACCAAGAAACCAAGCAAACAACCTAGAGTTCAAGGACAAATAAAAAATGAAAAACAATGAGAAAGACTCTGCCCAAAAATTCAACTCCAAACAAGTTTCCTATCATCCCAAAGAAGCTTAAAAGGCACTACAAATACCTAAGGAGACTCAACAACTATAAAATCCCACCCAACAATCAAAAAACCAAGCAAGCACGCAAGGAAAAGTGGTATAAGCGATTTTTTCAGGCAAATAGTGCATATATACACAGCTTGCAATGAGACAGAACGCGTGTGTACATGACTGTCGAGGAAAAAGGTGCATATAGGCTTTAAAAAAAGGCCAGGCAAGTGCAAAAGGCTGAAGTCTCAGACCCAAAGTGAACAGAATCTGTCAACCAGTGATATGACACGAAACAAAAAGTAAAAAGAGCAATGTAAGGAGAAAAAGTACTTCAACCATTAGAAAGAAGATCTTTCCCCAGCGGAGTCACCAATTTTGTTACTAGGGAAAAATTCTCTATGGAAAGGGTGAACCACAACAGATAGGTATGACTGCATAAATCTACTCAATTCCAACATATGCTATATAAACCAATCTACAAGTGAGCTAAGAAAGAGACCTACCTCGTTCCAACATTTGAAGATGTCCATCGTTGAGCACTTCGACTCAAAGCTTTATACCTACGACAATTTCTCAACAAACAACCAGAGAAAGCATATGGCGATAATACAAAATATTAGCACATTAGATAGAATAATCCATTAATAAACATTACAAGCATGCCCATGGATAATAATCATATATTTGCAAGATACCAATAGGACAGGAAAGGAGTATTTCTATTATTGAATGATCATCACAAGTGACAACATTACAGACTTCTGTGTCGGCATGGTTTGAAATCAAGAAACCAGGTTCCTTCCAACCGAGCCTCCACCACTTCAGTCCTCCACCAAAGGCAAGCTCATAGAAGGGAGACAATGAGGTTCTCTCAACAATAGAGGAAGAGCTTGGGGGCTGAACACTGTGTTCATACTTGAGGAACAAAGGGATGCAGACTCAATATGAAGTAATTTCTCCAGAGTAACTTTTCTCTTAAAGTTGATTGCTTTCTCCTTTTTTCTATAGCTCGGAATTGTGATTTTATAGCCTTCAAAATGAAACTGAAGGGTAGAGTCAGAATGTTTCCAGTATATGGAAGGCCAAGGATCAGATATTTCCTATCGTGACATGGAAACATGACTTCATTTTTGTATTTTCTGGCACAAATCCCGATGTATGCGGGCTGTAGTGGAGCAGCTTGTGTATACTCATGTTGTATAGTAAATAGGGTGCATATATGTGGAAAAATATATATTTTTAATTCTAGATTTATCAAAAAGGGATGAAGAGTCTGCATAGGGGAATGGGAAAAGGCCCTCTATGCCAGATAGCAATGGTGAGGCAAATCTTGCTATAGCAATACTATGTGCACATGAATTATTTATTTATAATTATAAAAAGGAAATTAATTTGTTGTGAGAATCCACCTCACATTTAGTTTCCTAATCTCAAGAAGAGGTTGAGAATCTCATGGATGGTTGAGATATTGTCTCAAACCAAAATCCTAATTTGGTGGATCTTGAGAGATATTTCCTCCTTAAAATCCTTGAGAGATATTTTCTCCCTAAAATCCTTGAGAGATAATTTCTCCCTAAAAATATTGGAGATCCCATGTTAGTAGATCTACCGAGTGACGTTATCCATGGTGGTTAAGCCTCCAAGTCATATATAATGAGGGCTTTCCATGGTGAGTGGGAGGAAGATTGGAGATATCAGACTTATGATCATGGGATTCGTGCAAGGGTTGGACGAGGAGAGCTTGGAGGAGTTGCAGCTGACATCGTTCATGGTCTGTAAGTTTTCTTTGTTTTCATTTAATATAATTGTCCTATTTCCTTCAAGTATGTGGTTTCATGTGCTTTTATATCTTTAATTTGATTTGCATAGATGAATTTTCATTTCCTAATCCATTAGAGTAGAAGGAAGTCACTTGTTTCTTGTTTTTCATTGCAGGTATTGATTTGCACTAGGAATTGCATGCGGATAGGAGTAGCTAGGACAAATGGCGTAAACATAGTACATCCTAATTTACATTATCCTCTCTTTTTCAATAAGAAAAATGAGTTTATAGAAATGATAGTGTCAAAATAATTGTTTATGTCTTGGTATATGGTTCAGTAATCCAAGGGAAAGTTCACCTTTCCGCAAGGGACTATTTCTGTAACAATCGTCATGCCAAAAAAGTAAAAAAAAAAAAGCATGATTTTTTTAAACAATTAAAAAAAGAGAGGGAATCGAATTTCATAAAGTCATTTAAATACTAAAAAGTTATTCATTGTTTCATTATTTTGTAAAATTTTGCAGGGGAGAGACTTGCAAAAGAGACATATGGAGGAGCAAAATACTTTGGAACCACAATATTATTCATAATATGAGAATTTGAAGGGTCCGGTGATTCACTCTAAACCCTTTCCATAATGTTTTTTTAATATTAAGAAGGTATTCAATATTTTCATTATTTTTCGAAAATTTACAAGAGACATATTTGGAAGAGAGAGATAATGGGGAGCACTATGGAGTGGAAGAATACTTTGGAACAATAGAAAGATTCAGAAAATCCATTTATTTGAAGGGTATCGTGATTCACTCAAAACCCTACATTCAAAAAAAAAATCATACTTACCTTAAACCTTTGTTTTTTTTTCTTATGTGAATGCAAAATTTCACCCTAGGGTTTAACTCCTTTACAAATCCCGAGTTTCGAAGGTGTTGTAGTGGTTGTTTAAGATTACTTGTATGATGACAGGACAAATAACATTGAAAATTTGTGAAAGAAAAGGAAAAGGGGAGAATTTACTAAGTCGATATCATCTACAAGGAGAGTTATGGAATGGAAAGTTAGGCCTGACCTAGAGGGAAATGTTGTACAAGAAAATTCTTCCCTCCATGCATTTGTAGACTTAAATGCTTCATCTATTCTTGAGGTTACCAATGCCTTAAGTACATCTAGAACCAAAATCATCGAGTTGGAGGAAGAATTGAATACGCTAAAGGATAACATCTCTCTGGAATTCCTAAAGGCTGTCGAGCAAAAGGACAAACTACACAAAGAGGAAATTCAAAAGACTTTGAAAAATGTAAAGGACGATCTCGTTTCAAAATTCAAAAGAGTCACATAGTTTGTTGATACCCTAAAAACATAAGAACTCAAAAAACCATTACAAACCCATAAGAATGAATTGAATGTTGAATTCAATCAAAGAGCATAGTCAGAACATGACCCCTATTTGAGAGACCTAAAATTTTTGAAGGTAAAGTTTTACGAGGAAATTGAGAAGATCAAGAGGGAACAAACAAAGGAGTTATCTCATTTACAAACTGAATTAGTTGAAGCTTTGCTCTAGAACTTCTTAAAAAAAATTGTTGTGTCATTTACAAACTGAATCAAATGAAATTAAATGGTCTGTTGAATAGAAAAACCTTCAGATTAAGATATTAGAACAGGACAGTGAAAAACTTAAAGAAGTTCTAGAGAAAAAAAAGGAAAAGAATCTGTCCTTAGAAACAATTAAATCAAAATCATTAGAATTGATTGAAAATCTCAGGATTGAATAGAAAGAAAAAAATTGACTTATAAATGATATGCAGACCAATCAGGATGACCAATTAATGCTTGAAGACCGAATATATAAAATAAGGGGTCAATACCAACAGTAAAATGATTCCTTTGAGAATATCATCGATTGGAAACGAGTTTATAGTGCATACCCCACCCCTCCTTCAGGGTTTCATGACCTCCCTATCTAGGATCAATTAAGTCATCGAGTCGAATGACTCATCGGGCTCCTGATGGAACCATTTTCAACATTACACAAGTCCCCCTGTCTTTGAAGCATCGATTCTATGGCACATGTGGACCCTCTCCTGGTGCTTTTAACTCTTAAGACAATGGGATTAGATCCTGATGCTAGACTCCCTCTTCAATATGACCATGGACTGTAACCGTGGGCCAACTCCATTCGTGACCCCGCGCTTCAGTAATTTCGTGAGCTCCTTCCTCTTCTTCTCAATTTCTTGAATCTGTGAATGCTTCGGGACCATATCTGTGGTCCACATTCCTCTCGCAATCAACGGTTGTGATCGAATCGCGAGCTCGAACTTCATGATTCTTCTCTCCTCTCGACTCTATTTTTCCTGATTTGTGAATCAGGGAAATGTCGATCCCACTCCACGTGTCCTCCTCGATGGACGACCGATATTTACTTCAGTTCTCGACTGTTCAGGTGTCCTCCTCTCAACTTCTTCCGAACGTTTCCTCCTCTAAAATGCACAGATCTCTGCCATGCTCTCTTCTTAATCCAATGACCTAGATTGAAATTGCTCTTCATGAATTCACAAAGATCCTTTGTTTGTTCCCGACAAACCTTACGAAGTTCCTCCTCCCAAACCTCTTGATCTTCTGCCACTTGTCTCCTCCTCGATGATGGGTGACTTCTCCATATTTGAGACTTCGAAAAGTCCTCGAATCCTTTTCACACTTATCGCAATTTCACCTTTCAAGACTTAGGTTGTTCTCGAAGGCTTTCTGCACTCCTTGTAGAAATTTGTGCAACTCTCCTGTGACTTTTCTCAGCTTGAAAAACTCCATGGTTCCAAGTTCCTCTGTGAGTTTCTCGTGCCCTCCTAGTAGCTTCTCGCTCTGCTTCCTGATCTTGTAAGGAAAACTTGCAACACTTTAGGTGCACTCCTTGCACTTGGCTCAGTTTTTCGACACCTTCTCCCTTAGCCTTAGGGAAAGGTTTAAGGTATCTCCTTTCCTTTGTTGATGCACTTCTTGCAAATCCTTCCTTCACTAGAATGTTCATCAATCCTAGGATTCTCCAACACCTTCAACTATGCTTCTCCTATGTATGCTCACACAAGCTTGATGCCCTCTTGGAAGAGTATTCCAGATTGTTCAGTAACTCTGGACCATGCTTCTCTCCACACGGTATTTCTTTTCAAGGAACTTAACCGCCTTGAAATTTCTTCCTGAGTTAGTGAGTAAATCTGGTATTCCCTCCTGGAAAATTCTCTTCTGACTCCGTTGAGTTCAAAAACACACTCCTTGCATTGGCTTACAGAGTTTCCCAGCTCTGTCGCGCACTCCTTGAACTTAGCCTAGAGAATCATAAATAAATCAACACACTCGTGGGTAGAAAACGATATCCCTATCCCTGCAAATGATTCCTAACATTCATATACAATTCAAATACATGTAAAATACATTCAGAACACAACATCCATTGAACAAAAATGTAAAACAGGAAGAACTGTCATTTTCTATTAATGGTGGAATTCCAAATTACAATGGTGAAGTTTGAGGTACAACTGAGTCTTGGCTCTCTATTTTACTCCTACTCCCCATTGTTTAACCTCTATAAGACTCAACCAACACAACCAACCAACCCCTACTTTGCTTACAATACAAATATTTTTACAAGATGGGATCTATGAGCTTCCCTCACAAGCTAATTTAGTGGTGTGAAATCACCATTCAAAACACCTATTTAATGGACATATTACAATGATGGAAATATGCTCCAAATCGGATGCAGATCCCTTTTGTCATTAGCCTATTAATGGCGACCTTATCTCCATATTGTGCAAAAGAACGATTTTTCTCTTACAGCTTGTCTTTAATTAATGCCTGGATCACACCTTGGATTCTTGAGTAAAAATGAGAGGGTGACGCCTCTCCTTCCTTGGAGTGATGCTCC
Source organism: Picea engelmannii (assembly GCA_009831015.1). Lineage (NCBI taxonomy): Eukaryota > Viridiplantae > Streptophyta > Pinopsida > Pinales > Pinaceae > Picea > Picea engelmannii. Next base: position 18,639 of record ML776859.1, on the reverse strand, counting down.
TGCATCAGTATATAGAAACCCCCCAACTACATTTCCATGTTACTCTAGAAAGGAAAAGATAAAATACCAAGTATTATTTGATACTTGGAAGCCTCTATTAGAATACAAACAAGTCATCTGAAAGGAATCATATAAGACCTGCAACTGAATATGGAATAATTATGATGATCTTTTAGAAGAATTAAGGATTCAACTAATGCCCCCCATTGATGAAGAAACACTTTCAAAAACCATGATGGTTGAGGTGGAGAAGCATAGGGAAACCACCAAGGTGAATATTGAGCGGTTAAATGAGGTAAATAAAGACTCCCTTGAAGATTATCTATTGAAACCCACAAAACTCATCACAATGGCCCAAGACTTTATCAAATGCACAACCCAAGAACTAAAACAAGAAGTCTCCAAAAAGGCTTGCGATGGATAATTAGATGCCGAAAAGATGGACTTAGATAAGTTACAAAAGATTTTGGATGATTATTCACTCTCGAAGGAATACTGGGACCAAATGCAAGCACATAAGAATCCATAATGATTTTGATTGTCATAAATGCTCCACCTATCTCATATTTTCTTTTGTATTCCTAATAAGGAAAAATATGTGAAGAGTCATTGTTGTAAACCGACTTTTTACATATGATTGATATATAGAATGTAAACAGACACCAAATAGTTACAAAAAGGATGATTGTAAATGTGAAAGGGATTTTGTACTCAGATTGTAGCAAAACAATATTATTACTATATGTGAATTTGAAAAAGAGACATTTTGAACATCTTGGTGCAAATGTGTATGAATGAGACTTTTCTTTTAATGCATATCTACTTCTATGATATGTGGATTTTAGTTCAATGAACTATTTAAATATTGTTTTTTGTATGTCTACAGATACCATGATTTTTATTTTAAGTGCAATGAATATAATTAGTCGTCGAATCAATTACTTGTTTCTAACTCCTTATATTGTTGATTTCTCATATTCATTTCTTTTATGAATTATTTTTTTGAAGGTAATAAATTGTTTGACTACACTTATTTGTTTTTAGTTAACTCTTGATCATGATATAATAGAATAGAATTGGATTGAATATTAGGATAATAAATAATCATTTTAGTCTAGATTAGTTATTTAGATTTTTAATTCAACCGATAACATTTTGTTCTCATATTCATATATAGATAATTAGTTAAATTGATCACCAGGAAAACAAGCTAGCTGGAAACAATATTCCAAATGAGAGTGGGTCTAATTGGGACCTTCCATTGGGTGTTTTCCCTTACCTACTTGAATGGTTCATTCAATCTCATCAACACATCCCACAAATAATTCCACAAGAAGGAAATCTAACCCTAAAATTTTATCTTTTGCTACTTTGTCTCGGGCTTCACCAAGGATTGTTTTCTCTCTCCATTTTATTTTATTGTTGTTTTTCCTTTAGTGTTATGGATACTCTTTAAATACTTTAACTTTTTCAGTTTTTTATACCTGAATTTTTTTCCCCTAGAAACCCAAAACTAGGGAAACTAGTATCTTCTATATTCATTCATATCATAGATTGTTTACAATACAATATACATATAGGATCCAGGCGCATCCAAAATCCTAATCCTATGACGTGTATTAGTCAAAAACCCTAATTCCTTAACCGAAAATAGAAAACGATCAACGAAAACCTATGTGCCAAAAAATGGCTCATAAATGAACACGAAAATCGAGGAAAGAATATAACACAAACCCAACATTCTCCCACTTGTTGTTTTCTTTGCATACAGGGGGTTACAGGGTTACATATTCAACAATCAAGGGAAACAATTCCCATATATCCTCTACACCAAGAGAACTTCTCAATGCTCACATATTTTGTTATTGAATTTGCAACATTCTTTAAATTGTCAATCTTCATCAACAACACCTTTTCTTCAACCATGTCTCTCACAAAGTGATATTGAACATCAATATGCTTTGTATTTGAATGATAAGTCAGGTTCTTTGCCAAAAACATTGCACTCTAAGTGTCACAATATATCCTTACAACTTGTTGTACCAACCCAATACCTGAACAGAATATTTGTAACCATATTGCTCCCTTTCTTGCATGAGTGGCTACCATGTATTCAACTTCTATAGTTGAAAGTGCCACTACAAACTATCTTTTTCTCATCCAAACGATTTCTCCTCCAAACATTTTAAACACATACATGTTTGTAGATCTCCTACGATCCAGATCTCCAGCCCAATTTGCATCCACAAATCCATGTATGTCAAACAATTTGTCCAATCCTAGTATTTCTCGGTAGCACAATCCATAAATAGAAGTGCCATGAAAATATCTAAAAACTCTCTTTATTTTTGTCCAATGATCCTTCCCTGGTTTTGAAATATACCTGCTCAAAACTCCCACTACATGTGCAATGTTCGGTCTAGTACAAACCATTGCATACATCAACCTACCAACCAGACTCACATATGGAACATGATACATGTCCTCCTCCTCTTCGTGTGCCTTGGGACACTGATCCGTAGATCACTTTACACCTACAAGAATAGGGACCCTAATTGGCTTATACACCTACATATTAAACCTCTGCAATATTGTCTCGACATATTTTCTCTAATTTAACCAGAGTTTCCTATTTTTTTGATATATTTTAGTTTCCATTCCCAAAATGAAATTTGCAACACCAAGATCCTTCATGTCAAATTTAGAGGACAACTGAGTTTTCACATCCTAGATAATCTCCATATTGTTTCCTATCAGCATCATGTCATCCACATACACGACAAAATAAATCAAATGATCACCAATTAATTTAAAATATACATAGTGATCCTCTTTGATTTTTTTGAAGCCATGTGCGAACATATAAGTATCAAATTTCACATATTTTGTGATTTTTTTAAACCATACAGGGACTTTTTCATCTTGCATACTAGCTCCTTTTGCTTCACAACAAAGCCTTTTTTTTTGTTTCATGTAGATTTCTCCTTCTAGATCCCCATGTAGGAATGTTGTCCTCACATCCATTTGTTCTACTTCAAAATCAAAGGTAGGAGAAACTGATAAAAAAAATATAATAGAGGTTAAATTTTCAATACGAGAAACAATCTCACCAAAATAAATTTCCTCAACCTCGGAATAACTCTTTGCTACTAACTGAGCCTTCTATTTCTCCATTTTGCCATATGCTTTCAGCTTCTTTTTAAATACCCATTTTTTGCCAATGGGATTTCTTCTAGTCGAAAACTCCACTAGATCCCAAGCCTCATTCTTATCCAAGGATGTCATTTCTTCAACCATGGCCTTTTTCCATAGTTTTCCATCCTTTGAATCCACTTCATCCCTAACAATTCTAGGATCATCATTAGTAATAAAAAAGGAAAAAAAATGAGCAGAAATCAGGTGGAGTATACCTTTCTAGTAGCCATTTTTCCCACACCAATCTCGTTAATAGTGGAGTATAGGGATCTTCTTCTTCCGACACATTTTATTTTGTAGAGTATGATTCATCATCCTTTGGCTCAAAATCTATTTTATCTGGTTCTTTCGTACTTGGTAGGACTTCATGTTTGACAACATCCTTCATTTCTCTAAAAACCACATCTAGACTATACCTAACCTTCTTATTTTTTTGGTTCCAAAGATTATAACCTTTCAGACCATCTTTATACCCAATAAAGATACACTTTTCAACCTTCTTATCTAGCTTACTCTTGTTTTCCTTTGAAACATGAACATAGGCCTCACAGCCAGATAGCTTGAGATGTGTAAGACAAGGTTTCTTACCAATCCATACCTATTTTGGATTCTTGTCATCCAATGTTGATGAGGATGATCTTTTGACTAGGTAACATGCAACATCCACTGCCTCTACCCATAATTCTTTCCTTAACCTAGCACCACTAAGTATGCACCTTTATTTTTCCATCAACGTCTTGTTCATCCTTTTTTCTACTCCATTATGTTGAGGTGTATATGGAGTATTCTTCTGCCTTGTTATATCGTACTTCTTACAGAATTATTCAAATTCATTCCCATATAACTCTCCACCATTGTCTGTCCTCGACACCTTAATTCATTTATTTGTTTGATTCTCAACAAGAGCCTTAAAATATTTAAACCTGTCAAAGGCTTCAAATTTACTACTGAGGAAATATATCCAAGTATTCATGGAGAATTAATATATAAATGATACATAGTACATAGATTTTCCCAATCATGGAAATGACACAGGTCCAAACATATCACTGTGCACTAGCTATACAATTCCTTCTTCCCTTGTTGCACCAGAGGGGAATCTTACATGATTCTTCTTCCCATATACAGAATGCTCATAGAAATCAAAATCTAGAGAGAAATTATACATACCTTCAACCATACCTTTACCATGTAGTAGTTGAAGACCCTTCTCTATGATATGCCCCAGTATTTGATGCCACATCATAAACTTTTCTCCAGACACTGTAGGAGATTTTTCTTCTTCTGCTCCAATATCAGGAAAAATGTAACTATCACACCCATCACTATTAGTCCTTCCTTCCAGCTTATATATAGTTCCAAACTGAACACCCTTCAGCAACACCATTTCTCCTCGAACCATCCTGCATGTTTCTTTTTCAAATACCATTTTTACCTCTGCATCGTCCATTTTGCTAACATAAATAATTTTTCCATCCAATCCTAGGATGTGTATAACATTAGGCAATGTTTAATCCTTTTGTCTATGAGCCTCAACTTGAATTTTCCTCCTCCTATGATTCTAGTTGTCTAGTCATCACCTAGGAAAACATTACCTCCATCATACCTTTCATATTCACAGAACCACTCCCTGTGGGGATTCATATGAAAGTATGCACCCGAGTCAACCAACAATGCCTCATGATATGCATTTGTGCTTGAAGAAGCCATGTACACATCCCCTCCTTCTTCCTTGGAGGTATTTTCTTCTGTAGCGGGATCACCTTCAAATCCCTTCACTTTCTCAACACTTTTGGATCTACAGTGCTACTTGAAGTGACCTTATTTTCCACATATCCATCATACCTTTACAAACTTTCTAGGATATTTATATCTACCCTTAGATGTTGATCTCCCACTTGAGGACTTAGATCTATTTCTATCCTGGGAGCATCCTCTTCCAAATAATGCATCTATGCTCTGTCCTTCCATGTTCTTCTATCTCATGTCCTCCAACAACAAGGATGATACCACATCATTGAAACTCAAGGTTGTTGTATTACTACCTATGGTGACAACCAGACTATCCCACGAGTCTGGTAAAGAGCACAGTAAACTAATACACTTATCTTCATTTGAAATTTTAATCTCAACGGATAATAACTGACTTACCACAATATCAAAAGTATTCCAATGATCTATCATCGAGTCTCCATCTCTCATCCTTAGGTTATACAACTTATTCCACAACAATAGTTTATTTACCAGGGACTTAGATTGATACAAGTTCCCCAACTTATTCCATAACTCCTTGGTTGTAGCTTTCCATGATACATTCAATAATATTGAATCTGAGAGACACAATCAAATTGTTCTCTTCGCTTTATGATCCAACCTTTTCCAGTCATCTACTAACATTCATGTAGGTGTAGGACCAGTATCCACCGTGATCCACTGATCTTTTTCTACCAACAGATCCTACATCTCTATCTTCAACAACTCAAAACTTTTCCCATTAAATTTCTCGATGTCTATTTTCAAACTTCTCTCCATTTATTTTCACTTGAAGAATCAATATTGAAGATATGCCACTGTAACAAGGATTATCACAGTCCCAAGACAAACCCCTGACCATAAAGGTGTCCCCCTAAAGTCAATAATTTCTCTGATACCAAATCTAGATTTTAACCTTGTACAATATTTTATTGCAAATATATTTTCAATAAAAGAAAAAAATATATACAATGGAAAATACACACATTACATAGATATTTTTCCCCTGGAAATCCAAAATCGGGAAAAGAAACATCTTCTATATTCATTCATATCATACATTGTTTACAATACAATATACATATAGGAGCCATCGACATCCAAAACCATAATCCAATGACATGTATTAGTCAACAACCCTAATTCCTTCACCGAAAATAGAAAACCATCGATGAAAAACCATGTGCTGAAAAAACACCCATAAATGGACACAAAAACCAAGGACTGCCCAAAAATGGACATGAAAATCAAGGACACTAATTCTAGGTATGAAAAGAATATAATACAAACCCAACAGGCACCAGTGCGTCAATTATATGAAATGCACCGATGTGTTATATATTTATAAACACACCGTACAAAAAAATCCACTAAAACCTTTGGCCGCCTACCTCTGCTAGTATCCTCTGGTATAAACAGATTTTTGGGCTATTTTGATAGGGTTGTCCGCAAAAACCTCTGCTAGAGGGTCTTTTCCTTGTAGTGATAAGTTTTTCATAGTCTATTTGGATGACATACATATGTATTCTAATTCATATGAAGAGCATGAGAAACACTTGAGGATGGTGCTAGAGGTGCTAAGAGAGCATCAAATGTATGCCAAGATGGGAAAATGCTCAATCTACCAAAATAATATCCATTATTTGGTCCATATCACGTCTGAGGATGGCATAGCAATGGATCCAAAAAATATTAAAGAAATCAGAAAATGGCCAAGAGGTTTGAGAAAGAGGTTTGAGATAAGGATGGACCATAGTGGTCCAAAATATTTGTTTGAACAACCAACATTAAATTCTAGACAATCTATATGGATAGAATTTATCAGTAAATATGATTTCGATATAAAACATGCCAAAGGTAAGAAGAACAAAGTGGTTGATGCACTCGACAGAAGGGTGCATGAAATGTATGCTAAAACCATAAGGTTGTATAAGAAATATTGGAAAACCATAATTCTAAATGCTACAAATTCATTCCATCTTTATTCATAAATTAAGGAAAGCATAGAATAAAATAAATTATAGCAGATATAAAAAGACTATTAGTTGAAAGAGTATGATATTTTATTGTATAGGAACAAAGTTT
>ML776859.1:0-11507 GCA_009831015.1 Picea engelmannii | reverse complement strand
CATGTGATAAAAATCGGTCAAGAAAAGGGAACAGATGACAAATACTTTGTTTCTGCACAAACTTCTACTTCTCAAATGCAGGTAAGCTAAGCTGTAAGCTGGTTTGTGCGTGCATATATTAAACTGGTTTGTGTGTATTTAATGGCGTATATATTAAGCTGGTTTGTGCGTATTTAATTTCTTATATATTTTGTTTGTTGGGCGATGTGTATAAACAGACGAGTCATTTATGCATGCAGTGCGATGAGATAATGAAAGAGGAGGACGATTTTGGAGGAGAGGTGTATGCAGATCCATCCCAAGTGCATTCAGTTCAAAAAACTACTATCCATCATGGGGGAAAAATGACTAAACCTACAGACAAAGAAACCGTTGATACAAAACTCTGCATATAAATTCACATCCTATACGAAAATATGCAAAAATATATGGGAAAATTTTATATGCAAAAATTTATATGCGAAAATTTTATGCGAACATTATATGCGAACATTTATATGCGAACATTATATGTGAAAATTTATATGCGAACATTATATGCGAAAATTTACATGCGAACATTATATGCGAAATTTATATGCGATTATATGCGAAAATTTATATTCGAACCATTTATATGCGAAAATTTTAATATTCGAAAATTAAAATAGGCGAAAATTAAAATATTATATGCGAAAATTAAAATTTTAATATGCGAAACTTTTATATTATATGCGAAAATTTATATGCGAATTTTAACACTTTATATTATATGCGAAAATTTTATATTCGAACAATATATGCGAACATTATATATGAGAAAATTTACGAACATTTAAGAAACCTAAACCGAAAACTAAATCAATAACTTACCTCTCCCTGCGATCTTGGCGCTCTCGACCTCTCCAACCACGACTAGCGATCTCGGCAACCTCCAGCGCTCTCGACCTCTCACAGCAATCTCGGCAACCTCCAGTGCTCTCGACCTCACAGCAACCTCCGACAACCTCACAGCAACCTCCGACAACCTCTAGCGCTCTCGACCTCACAACAATCTCGGCAACCTCCCAGCGATCTCTGCAACCTCTTGCAAGACAACCAATACTCTGAGAAAACGTTCTAAAGTTGATGTGTGGGGAATATATAAGCCATCTTTCGGCCGAAAGATAGTTCGGCCGAACTATCTTTCGACCGAAAAATTATGCCAGGAAAAAATTATCCGGCCGACCAAATTTCTACACACAAATCGAGGGCGTTGTTATTGCTCCGTTCGATTTGACGTTTATTTTTTCGGCCGAAAATTAAATCTTTCGGCCGAAAAATATTTATAGTTCGGCCGAAAAAATGTTTCTCGAAATTTTGGAGAGCAGATTGTCACGAAAGTGTAACCCACCTTCGTGATTCCACCCTCCATAGTTACAAGTTTTTGGCTGAACTAATACTTCGACTGAAAGTTACTATTTTTTGGCCAAAAGTTAGTTTTCACAAAAAATTGTTGCTATATTTAAAATTTATGTTATATTTTTAGGGTTGTCATTATATTTAACCTTTGATCAAAATATTTTTTAGCCAAAAAAATTTAAGAGCTCAGACAAAAACATGCCATTTGAAATTTCCGTGCCTTATTCTCATGAAAGTGTTACCTAGATTCACGATTTTACTCGGAAACAACTTCCCATTTCCACTCAGGAATGGGTAATGGATATAACAAACTAGTTAGATGTCTATGTTCATATTTTACCTTTTGACACACCGTGCATGTAGCTATATACTCAGGCACATCTTTCTTCATCCATGGAAAAAAATGGCTTCTTATGGATGCAATTGCCTTATGATATCATGGGTTTCCAGCATAAGAAACATTATACATTTCTTCTAATACCAAATTTATTAATTTCTGAAAATTAAGAGCATAAACTTTGTTCCTATACAATAAAATATCATACTCTTTCAACTAATAGTCTTTTTATATCTGCTATAATTTATTTTATTCTATGCTTTCCTTAATTTATGAATAAAGATGGAATGAATTTGTAGCATTTAGAATTATGGTTTTCCAATATTTCTTATACAACCTTATGGTTTTAGCATACATTTCATGCACCCTTCTGTCGAGTGCATCAACCACTTTGTTCTTCTTACCTTTGGCATGTTTTATATCGAAATCATATTTACTGATAAATTCTATCCATATAGATTGTCTAGAATTTAATGTTGGTTGTTCAAACAAATATTTTGGACCACTATGGTCCATCCTTATCTCAAACCTCTTTCTCAAACCTCTTGGCCATTTTCTGATTTCTTTAATATTTTTTGGATCCATTGCTATGCCATCCTCAGACGTGATATGGACCAAATAATGGATATTATTTTGGTAGATTGAGCATTTTCCCATCTTGGCATACATTTGATGCTCTCTTAGCACCTCTAGCACCATCCTCAAGTGTTTCTCATGCTCTTCATATGAATTAGAATACATATGTATGTCATCCAAATAGACTATGAAAAACTTATCACTACAAGGAAAAGACCCTCTAGCAGAGGTTTTTGCGGACAACCCTATCAAAATAGCCCAAAAATCTGTTTATACCAGAGGATACTAGCAGAGGTAGGCGGCCAAAGGTTTTAGTGGATTTTTTTGTACGGTGTGTTTATAAATATATAACACATCGGTGCATTTCATATAATTGACGCACTGGTGCCTGTTGGGTTTGTATTATATTCTTTTCATACCTAGAATTAGTGTCCTTGATTTTCATGTCCATTTTTGGGCAGTCCTTGGTTTTTGTGTCCATTTATGGGTGTTTTTTCAGCACATGGTTTTTCATCGATGGTTTTCTATTTTCGGTGAAGGAATTAGGGTTGTTGACTAATACATGTCATTGGATTATGGTTTTGGATGTCGATGGCTCCTATATGTATATTGTATTGTAAACAATGTATGATATGAATGAATATAGAAGATGTTTCTTTTCCCGATTTTGGATTTCCAGGGGAAAAATATCTATGTAATGTGTGTATTTTCCATTGTATATATTTTTTTCTTTTATTGAAAATATATTTGCAATAAAATATTGTACAAGGTTAAAATCTAGATTTGGTATCAGAGAAATTATTGACTTTAGGGGGACACCTTTATGGTCAGGGGTTTGTCTTGGGACTGTGATAATCCTTGTTACAGTGGCATATCTTCAATATTGATTCTTCAAGTGAAAATAAATGGAGAGAAGTTTGAAAATAGACATCGAGAAATTTAATGGGAAAAGTTTTGAGTTGTTGAAGATAGAGATGTAGGATCTGTTGGTAGAAAAAGATCAGTGGATCACGGTGGATACTGGTCCTACACCTACATGAATGTTAGTAGATGACTGGAAAAGGTTGGATCATAAAGCGAAGAGAACAATTTGATTGTGTCTCTCAGATTCAATATTATTGAATGTATCATGGAAAGCTACAACCAAGGAGTTATGGAATAAGTTGGGGAACTTGTATCAATCTAAGTCCCTGGTAAATAAACTATTGTTGTGGAATAAGTTGTATAACCTAAGGATGAGAGATGGAGACTCGATGATAGATCATTGGAATACTTTTGATATTGTGGTAAGTCAGTTATTATCCGTTGAGATTAAAATTTCAAATGAAGATAAGTGTATTAGTTTACTGTGCTCTTTACCAGACTCGTGGGATAGTCTGGTTGTCACCATAGGTAGTAATACAACAACCTTGAGTTTCAATGATGTGGTATCATCCTTGTTGTTGGAGGACATGAGATAGAAGAACATGGAAGGACAGAGCATAGATGCATTATTTGGAAGAGGATGCTCCCAGGATAGAAATAGATCTAAGTCCTCAAGTGGGAGATCAACATCTAAGGGTAGATATAAATATCCTAGAAAGTTTGTAAAGGTATGATGGATATGTGGAAAATAAGGTCACTTCAAGTAGCACTGTAGATCCAAAAGTGTTGAGAAAGTGAAGGGATTTGAAGGTGATCCCGCTACAGAAGAAAATACCTCCAAGGAAGAAGGAGGGGATGTGTACATGGCTTCTTCAAGCACAAATGCATATCATGAGGCATTGTTGGTTGACTCGGGTGCATACTTTCATATGAATCCCCACAGGGAGTGGTTCTGTGAATATGAAAGGTATGATGGAGGTAATGTTTTCCTAGGTGATGACTAGACAACTAGAATCATAGGAGGAGGAAAATTCAAGTTGAGGCTCATAGACAAAAGGATTAAACATTGCCTAATGTTATACACATCCTAGGATTGGATGGAAAAATTATTTATGTTAGCAAAATGGACGATGCAGAGGTAAAAATGGTATTTGAAAAAGAAACATGCAGGATGGTTCGAGGAGAAATGGTGTTGCTGAAGGGTGTTCAGTTTGGAACTATATATAAGCTGGAAGGAAGGACTAATAGTGATGGGTGTGATAGTTACATTTTTCCTGATATTGGAGCAGAAGAAGAAAAATCTCCTACAGTGTCTGGAGAAAAGTTTATGATGTGGCATCAAATACTGGGGCATATCATAGAGAAGGGTCTTCAACTACTACATGGTAAAGGTATGGTTGAAGGTATGTATAATTTCTCTCTAGATTTTGATTTCTATGAGCATTCTGTATATGGGAAGAAGAATCATGTAAGATTCCCCTCTGGTGCAACAAGGGAAGAAGGAATTGTATAGCTAGTGCACAGTGATATGTTTGGACCTGTGTCATTTCCATGATTGGGAAAATCTATGTACTATGTATCATTTATATATTAATTCTCCATGAATACTTGGATATATTTCCTCAGTAGTAAATTTGAAGCCTTTGACAGGTTTAAATATTTTAAGGCTCTTGTTGAGAATCAAACAAATAAATGAATTAAGGTGTCGAGGACAGACAATGGTGGAGAGTTATATGGGAATGAATTTGAATAATTCTGTAAGAAGTACGATATAACAAGGCAGAAGAATACTCCATATACACCTCAACATAATGGAGTAGAAAAAAGGATGAACAAGACGTTGATGGAAAAATAAAGGTGCATACTTAGTGGTGCTAGGTTAAGGAAAGAATTATGGGTAGAGGCAGTGGATGTTGCATGTTACCTAGTCAAAAGATCATCCTCATCAACATTGGATGACAAGAATCCAAAATAGGTATGGATTGGTAAGAAACCTTGTCTTACACATCTCAAGCTATCTGGCTGTGAGGCCTATGTTCATGTTTCAAAGGAAAACAAGAGTAAGCTAGATAAGAAGGTTGAAAAGTGTATCTTTATTGGGTATAAAGATGGTCTGAAAGGTTATAATCTTTGGAACCAAAAAAATAAGAAGGTTAGGTATAGTCTAGATGTGGTTTTTAGAGAAATGAAGGATGTTGTCAAACATGAAGTCCTACCAAGTACGAAAGAACCAGATAAAATAGATTTTGAGCCAAAGGATGATGAATCATACTCTACAAAATAAAATGTGTCGGAAGAAGAAGATCCCTATACTCCACTATTAACGAGATTGGTGTGGGAAAAATGGCTACTAGAAAGGTATACTCCACCTGATTTCTGCTCATTTTTTTTCCTTTTTTATTACTAATGATGATCCTAGAATTGTTAGGGATGAAGTGGATTCAAAGGATGGAAAACTATGGAAAAAGGCCATGGTTGAAGAAATGACATCCTTGGATAAGAATGAGGCTTGGGATCTAGTGGAGTTTTCGACTAGAAGAAATCCCATTGGCAAAAAATGGGTATTTAAAAAGAAGCTGAAAGCATATGGCAAAATGGAGAAATAGAAGGCTCAGTTAGTAGCAAAGAGTTATTCCGAGGTTGAGGAAATTTATTTTGGTGAGATTGTTTCTCGTATTGAAAATTTAACCTCTATTATATTTTTTTTATCAGTTTCTCCTACCTTTGATTTTGAAGTAGAACAAATGGATGTGAGGACAACATTCCTACATGGGGATCTAGAAGGAGAAATCTACATGAAACAAAAAAAAAGGCTTTGTTGTGAAGCAAAAGGAGCTAGTATGCAAGATGAAAAAGTCCCTGTATGGTTTAAAAAAATCACAAAATATGTGAAATTTGATACTTATATGTTCGCACATGGCTTCAAAAAAATCAAAGAGGATCACTATGTATATTTTAAATTAATTGGTGATCATTTGATTTATTTTGTCGTGTATGTGGATGACATGATGCTGATAGGAAACAATATGGAGATTATCTAGGATGTGAAAACTCAGTTGTCCTCTAAATTTGACATGAAGGATCTTGGTGTTGCAAATTTCATTTTGGGAATGGAAACTAAAATATATCAAAAAAATAGGAAACTCTGGTTAAATTAGAGAAAATATGTCGAGACAATATTGCAGAGGTTTAATATGTAGGTGTATAAGCCAATTAGGGTCCCTATTCTTGTAGGTGTAAAGTGATCTACGGATCAGTGTCCCAAGGCACACGAAGAGGAGGAGGACATGTATCATGTTCCATATGTGAGTCTGGTTGGTAGGTTGATGTATGCAATGGTTTGTACTAGACCGAACATTGCACATGTAGTGGGAGTTTTGAGCAGGTATATTTCAAAACCAGGGAAGGATCATTGGACAAAAATAAAGAGAGTTTTTAGATATTTTCATGGCACTTCTATTTATGGATTGTGCTACCGAGAAATACTAGGATTGGACAAATTGTTTGACATACATGGATTTGTGGATGCAAATTGGGCTGGAGATCTGGATCGTAGGAGATCTACAAACATGTATGTGTTTAAAATGTTTGGAGGAGAAATCGTTTGGATGAGAAAAAGATAGTTTGTAGTGGCACTTTCAACTATAGAAGTTGAATACATGGTAGCCACTCATGCAAGAAAGGGAGCAATATGGTTACAAATATTCTGTTCAGGTATTGGGTTGGTACAACAAGTTGTAAGGATATATTGTGACACTTAGAGTGCAATGTTTTTGGCAAAGAACCTGACTTATCATTCAAATACAAAGCATATTGATGTTCAATATCACTTTGTGAGAGACATGGTTGAAGAAAAGGTGTTGTTGATGAAGATTGACAATTTAAAGAATGTTGCAAATTCAATAACAAAATATGTGAGCATTGAGAAGTTCTCTTGGTGTAGAGGATATATGGGAATTGTTTCCCTTGATTGTTGAATATGTAACCCTGTAACCCCCTGTATGCAAAGAAAACAACAAGTGGGAGAATGTTGGGTTTGTGTTATATTCTTTCCTCGATTTTCGTGTTCATTTATGAGCCATTTTTTGGCACATAGGTTTTCGTTGATCGTTTTCTATTTTCGGTTAAGGAATTAGGGTTTTTGACTAATACACGTCATAGGATTAGGATTTTGGATGCGCCTGGATCCTATATGTATATTGTATTGTAAACAATCTATGATATGAATGAATATAGAAGATACTAGTTTCCCTAGTTTTGGGTTTCTAGGGGAAAAAAATTCAGGTATAAAAAACTGAAAAAGTTAAAGTATTTAAAGAGTATCCATAACACTAAAGGAAAAACAACAATAAAATAAAATGGAGAGAGAAAACAATCCTTGGTGAAGCCCGAGACAAAGTAGCAAAAGATAAAATTTTAGGGTTAGATTTCCTTCTTGTGGAATTATTTGTGGGATGTGTTGATGAGATTGAATGAACCATTCAAGTAGGTAAGGGAAAACACCCAATGGAAGGTCCCAATTAGACCCACTCTCATTTGGAATATTGTTTCCAGCTAGCTTGTTTTCCTGGTGATCAATTTAACTAATTATCTATATATGAATATGAGAACAAAATGTTATCGGTTGAATTAAAAATCTAAATAACTAATCTAGACTAAAATGATTATTTATTATCCTAATATTCAATCCAATTCTATTCTATTATATCATGATCAAGAGTTAACTAAAAACAAATAAGTGTAGTCAAACAATTTATTACCTTCAAAAAAATAATTCATAAAAGAAATGAATATGAGAAATCAACAATATAAGGAGTTAGAAACAAGTAATTGATTCGACGACTAATTATATTCATTGCACTTAAAATAAAAATCATGGTATCTGTAGACATACAAAAAACAATATTTAAATAGTTCATTGAACTAAAATCCACATATCATAGAAGTAGATATGCATTAAAAGAAAAGTCTCATTCATACACATTTGCACCAAGATGTTCAAAATGTCTCTTTTTCAAATTCACATATAGTAATAATATTGTTTTGCTACAATCTGAGTACAAAATCCCTTTCACATTTACAATCATCCTTTTTGTAACTATTTGGTGTCTGTTTACATTCTATATATCAATCATATGTAAAAAGTCGGTTTACAACAATGACTCTTCACATATTTTTCCTTATTAGGAATACAAAAGAAAATATGAGATAGGTGGAGCATTTATGACAATCAAAATCATTATGGATTCTTATGTGCTTGCATTTGGTCCCAGTATTCCTTCGAGAGTGAATAATCATCCAAAATCTTTTGTAACTTATCTAAGTCCATCTTTTCGGCATCTAATTATCCATCGCAAGCCTTTTTGGAGACTTCTTGTTTTAGTTCTTGGGTTGTGCATTTGATAAAGTCTTGGGCCATTGTGATGAGTTTTGTGGGTTTCAATAGATAATCTTCAAGGGAGTCTTTATTTACCTCATTTAACCGCTCAATATTCACCTTGGTGGTTTCCCTATGCTTCTCCACCTCAACCATCATGGTTTTTGAAAGTGTTTCTTCATCAATGGGGGGCATTAGTTGAATCCTTAATTCTTCTAAAAGATCATCATAATTATTCCATATTCAGTTGCAGGTCTTATATGATTCCTTTCAGATGACTTGTTTGTATTCTAATAGAGGCTTCCAAGTATCAAATAATACTTGGTATTTTATCTTTTCCTTTCTAGAGTAACATGGAAATGTAGTTGGGGGGTTTCTATATACTGATGCAGGAGCATCACTCCAAGGAAGGAGAGGCGTCACCCTCTCATTTTTACTCAAGAATCCAAGGTGTGATCCAGGCATTAATTAAAGACAAGCTGTAAGAGAAAAATCGTTCTTTTGCACAATATGGAGATAAGGTCGCCATTAATAGGCTAATGACAAAAGGGATCTGCATCCGATTTGGAGCATATTTCCATCATTGTAATATGTCCATTAAATAGGTGTTTTGAATGGTGATTTCACACCACTAAATTAGCTTGTGAGGGAAGCTCATAGATCCCATCTTGTAAAAATATTTGTATTGTAAGCAAAGTAGGGGTTGGTTGGTTGTGTTGGTTGAGTCTTATAGAGGTTAAACAATGGGGAGTAGGAGTAAAATAGAGAGCCAAGACTCAGTTGTACCTCAAACTTCACCATTGTAATTTGGAATTCCACCATTAATAGAAAATGACAGTTCTTCCTGTTTTACATTTTTGTTCAATGGATGTTGTGTTCTGAATGTATTTTACATGTATTTGAATTGTATATGAATGTTAGGAATCATTTGCAGGGATAGGGATATCGTTTTCTACCCACGAGTGTGTTGATTTATTTATGATTCTCTAGGCTAAGTTCAAGGAGTGCGCGACAGAGCTGGGAAACTCTGTAAGCCAATGCAAGGAGTGTGTTTTTGAACTCAACGGAGTCAGAAGAGAATTTTCCAGGAGGGAATACCAGATTTACTCACTAACTCAGGAAGAAATTTCAAGGCGGTTAAGTTCCTTGAAAAGAAATACCGTGTGGAGAGAAGCATGGTCCAGAGTTACTGAACAATCTGGAATACTCTTCCAAGAGGGCATCAAGCTTGTGTGAGCATACATAGGAGAAGCATAGTTGAAGGTGTTGGAGAATCCTAGGATTGATGAACATTCTAGTGAAGGAAGGATTTGCAAGAAGTGCATCAACAAAGGAAAGGAGATACCTTAAACCTTTCCCTAAGGCTAAGGGAGAAGGTGTCGAAAAACTGAGCCAAGTGCAAGGAGTGCACCTAAAGTGTTGCAAGTTTTCCTTACAAGATCAGGAAGCAGAGCGAGAAGCTACTAGGAGGGCACGAGAAACTCACAGAGGAACTTGGAACCATGGAGTTTTTCAAGCTGAGAAAAGTCACAGGAGAGTTGCACAAATTTCTACAAGGAGTGCAGAAAGCCTTCGAGAACAACCTAAGTCTTGAAAGGTGAAATTGCGATAAGTGTGAAAAGGATTCGAGGACTTTTCGAAGTCTCAAATATGGAGAAGTCACCCATCATCGAGGAGGAGACAAGTGGCAGAAGATCAAGAGGTTTGGGAGGAGGAACTTCGTAAGGTTTGTCGGGAACAAACAAAGGATCTTTGTGAATTCATGAAGAGCAATTTCAATCTAGGTCATTGGATTAAGAAGAGAGCATGGCAGAGATCTGTGCATTTTAGAGGAGGAAACGTTCGGAAGAAGTTGAGAGGAGGACACCTGAACAGTCGAGAACTGAAGTAAATATCGGTCGTCCATCGAGGAGGACACGTGGAGTGGGATCGACATTTCCCTGATTCACAAATCAGGAAAAATAGAGTCGAGAGGAGAGAAGAATCATGAAGTTCGAGCTCGCGATTCGATCACAACCGTTGATTGCGAGAGGAATGTGGACCACAGATATGGTCCCGAAGCATTCACAGATTCAAGAAATTGAGAAGAAGAGGAAGGAGCTCACGAAATTACTGAAGCGCGGGGTCACGAATGGAGTTGGCCCACGGTTACAGTCCATGGTCATATTGAAGAGGGAGTCTAGCATCAGGATCTAATCCCATTGTCTTAAGAGTTAAAAGCACCAGGAGAGGGTCCACATGTGCCATAGAATCGATGCTTCAAAGACAGGGGGACTTGTGTAATGTTGAAAATGGTTCCATCAGGAGCCCGATGAGTCATTCGACTCGATGACTTAATTGATCCTAGATAGGGAGGTCATGAAACCCTGAAGGAGGGGTGGGGTATGCACTATAAACTCGTTTCCAATCGATGATATTCTCAAAGGAATCATTTTACTGTTGGTATTGACCCCTTATTTTATATATTCGGTCTTCAAGCATTAATTGGTCATCCTGATTGGTCTGCATATCATTTATAAGTCAATTTTTTTCTTTCTATTCAATCCTGAGATTTTCAATCAATTCTAATGATTTTGATTTAATTGTTTCTAAGGACAGATTCTTTTCCTTTTTTTTCTCTAGAACTTCTTTAAGTTTTTCACTGTCCTGTTCTAATATCTTAATCTGAAGGTTTTTCTATTCAACAGACCATTTAATTTCATTTGATTCAGTTTGTAAATGACACAACAATTTTTTTTAAGAAGTTCTAGAGCAAAGCTTCAACTAATTCAGTTTGTAAATGAGATAACTCCTTTGTTTGTTCCCTCTTGATCTTCTCAATTTCCTCGTAAAACTTTACCTTCAAAAATTTTAGGTCTCTCAAATAGGGGTCATGTTCTGACTATGCTCTTTGATTGAATTCAACATTCAATTCATTCTTATGGGTTTGTAATGGTTTTTTGAGTTCTTATGTTTTTAGGGTATCAACAAACT
>ML776858.1:1105287-1118414 GCA_009831015.1 Picea engelmannii | reverse complement strand
GACCGGGCTGTGTATGTTAAGACGGAAAACGGTTAAATTCTTAGGGTTTTTCTTAAAGACAAAGCTATTGTGGCTAAACGAATTAAGGCGTGTTAGGTGAAAAAGCTGCCTGGTGGGGCAAATAGATGACAGGAGTCGTAAGAGTTGGGCCGAAAGATAAAGATAGAGCGATGGATGGATTGTCTCACAGAGGCTGACCGGGCTGTGTGAAGACGGCAAACGGTTAAATTCTTAGGACAAAGATAGAGATAGAGCGATGGACGGATTGTGTCACAGAGGCTGACGGGGCTGTCTGTTAAGACGGAGAACGGTTAAATTTTTAGGGTTTTTTCTTAAGAACGGTCAAATTTTTAGGGTTTTTCTTAAAGGCAAAGCTATGTGGGTAAACGAATTAGGGCGTGTGACGTGAAAAAGCTGCCTGGTGGGGCAGATCGATGAGAGGAGTCGTAGGAGTTGGGCCGGATGAATTTTGATGAAGAAGTCGGAAAACTGACGGATTAATAAATCGCCGTGGGCCTTACATAAAAGATTGCGAATTAATGTGTAGTTGTTCTAACAGACTGACGTCCCAAACTGGAAATTGTGTCTGCCTCCAGCTAATAGGAGGAGTTAGGTCATGTCCAAAGAGTCTGAATGACATCAGCAGGAAGACCAGGCTTGTCGGTAGTAGATCTTGTAATGAGTTTGTTCTAACAGAGGACCAAAACTCCATTCGAAGGAACCCTATGATGATCCTGCATTACCGATGCATCTTATTAAAAATTGAGCATTATTGATTCATCTTATTAAATATTGAGAGCTCGTTTTAAAAAACAATATCAAAGATTATCATATTAAAGACGGCAGGGGATTAAAAAATCATATGCATGTTTTTGTTAAATCAAAATAAATTTATGCTAATTTTCTTTTCGGGTAAGGATTAAGGATTGAACCTAGAAGATAACGACTGCGACATTCTTATATTACCTTATATAATTTATCTCTCGCACCGTGTATCGGGTGTTTCTCGCTTCTTTCTATCTATGTAATATTCGTTTCATTCAATGAAAATTTGAGAATAATTAATACTCAATTGTTGAGACATCTCCTCTATTCAAATTACAAATTACAGGTGCATTTTTACCACTTAATTGCAAAATACACCCGGCCTCTCTCACCATAAATGTCTAGAAGAATTTCAAGCAATCAATAACTTAATTTCAATAATCAATAACCTTGCGTATGTGCTAATGATCGCACGGATTGGATAAGCTCTCATACATCATTAATAGATGATGTCATCTTATAGAAAGTTACAGTTCGAAAGTCATTGACCGTATATTTCAGCTGAACCTAATAAAACCCTTTAATAAAACAGGGAAAATGTGTATTGCATTGTTGATATGTTTTTCCTACTATCCACGAATATTGGGTTTCCATGAGGGTTTTGAACTTTTTAGGAGTATAGGTGTTGGTGTAGGATGGTGACATCTTTATTAAAAGTGTGTATATCCTCTAGAATTTTTCCTAAGTCTATCATGCAGGGATGGGAGTCAAAAACCCGAGAGCAATCCACCATCCTCAAAACAATATTCCTGCGAGCCTGCACTCCCTACTCCGTATTGATTTATCCTGTAAATCTACATTCCTCATTCCACATTTCTGCATCCTTGCATTGACCAAGTAGCATATGAGGTTGTCTCTTATCCTTAACCTCAAATCAACATTTATCAGGGTGTCCCATTCAAGGGGGTGCCTATCCTTCTAGCCTTAGTCGAAAACCCAACAGTGACCAACAACCTTCGAAACAACATTACTGCGAGCATGCACTCCCCTACCCTGCGAACCTACTTTCCCCATTCCACATCCCCACATGCTTGCATTGACCAAGTACCCCTTGAATCTTTCCTAAGTCTATCATGTGGGGTGGGAGTTGAAAACCTGACAACGACCCACAACCCTCAAAACAACATTCCCACAAGCTCACACTCCCCTAACCCTGCAGTCCCCTACCCCACAAACCCGCATTCCCCATTCCACATCCCCACATCCTTGCATTGACCAAGTACCCTATGAGGTTGTCTCTTATCCTTGACCTGAAATCAACATGCACGAGGGGGTGCCTATCCTTCTAGTCTTAGTCGAAAACCCGACAATGACCCACAACCCTTAAAACGACATTCTTGCGAGCCTACACTCCCCTACCTCACGAACCCGCATTCCCCATTCCACATCCCTACATCCTTGCATTGACAGGATGCATTGACCAAGTACTTTGTGAGGTTTTCTCTTATTCTTAACCTCATGCATGAGGAGGTCCCACTCATGAGGGACACCTATCCTTCTAGGTTTATCACAACGAACCAACATATCACTTATAAGAATTGACCCTAGATAGAAGAACTAACACTCCACTCAACCACCCAAACTATGAATCATAGATAAATCTTTTTTTTATGAATTACATGTTGAAATCTTTGAAATTGATAAATTTGAATATTTAAATTCATCTATAATATAATTTGAATATTTAAATTCATCTATAATATTCATTGAAAGTCATTTTGGATTTAAAGTAACTTTATTATGGAATATAATTTTCAATAATTGTTTAGACATAGTTTTAAAATATTTGGGAGCGTTAATTTCCTTTTTAATATTTATTTTTATAATTACACTTTTTATAATTACACAAAAAAATGATGATAAATATGATTAGAAATAGATTTAATGAACTCATATAAAAATATGTCTTTACTATAATGAAGTCAATTGTTACAATGACATTTATCTCATTTCATGTAATCGATTGTTAAAATGACATTTGTCCCATTTCATGTAATTGGGTAAGTAGTTGTAGATAACATCTTTATTTAAATATTATCTAAATATTATTTTATTAATCAATTATATTAACTTCACTTTATTACATAAAGTAATTCTTATACTCTAACTAACATAAAATAACATTTTTATTTAAATATTATCTAAAAATTATTTGATTAATTATTTATATGAATTTTACTTTATTACATCAATCAATTATATTAACTTCACTTTATTACATAAAGTAATTCTTATACTCTAACTAACATAAAATAACATTTTTATTTAAATATTATTTGATTAATTATTTATATGAATTTTACTTTATTACATCAAGTAAGTTTTATAGTCTAACACTTCTCCTTATGCTTAGAGTGCAATACAAAACACTAGTTTAAATAATTTTTAGATGTTTTTTTTTTTGACAAACACTACTTGAACTAAGAAGGGTTTCATCAAGCTGCCTCATAACCATTGTAAAGGTATATCTTTTTAGATGAATTCTCGAGTTTTCTGATTCCATGTCTCTAAATTCTCGAATTATGAATCCCCTTAATTAAATTAGTGGACAATGACATGCATGCATGTCTCATAACCTCATTATTAAGGGATAATTCTCAAGATTTACAAACTCCTAAACTATTGGAAAACAATCCATGTTGAGCATCACCTACACTTAATCCCTTCCTTGTCCACAAAGTGTAGGCCTCTTAAACCATAAGAGCGTCATCATTTTTATTGTACTATGGTTTAACCATGTATAGAGTTAAATGTTTCTCTGCAACACATCTAAAATCTATATTGTTCAAATTTATAATTGTTTGTTCTTCCTCTTCAACAATATATCTCTCACTCCATGACCATATTCCTATGTGCTTTAATTCTCTATGTAGTATGAATTTTATATGTCTATGTATAAATTTTCTAGGTATGATAACTCTTCAACAATATATCTCTCACTCTATGACCATATGCATATGTGCTTTAATTTTCTATGCCAGTATGATTCAATTATATATGCATGTATATAAAGTTTCTATGTACGATTGATGCAGATATAGGAGCGGAACGAACTGATTAACCGACTGAATATAATAAACACAGAGATATGAAGAATAACACAAATATCCAATGAACAATATCTTCTATTGAATAATGAAATAGGCTAAAACTGTGAAACTGCAGAACTGAAACACTTGCTCGAATGGTGGTAGCTATCTCTAAGGAGAGATGTGGATGCTACACGCATCCATCTGAGAAGAATGGATTACAATGAGGCTCCATAAGCCTTTTTGATATTACTCATGAATGCCAAAACCCTAGACATCCAAAAACCTAACCCTAGAAGTTGAAACGCCAAAATTCATGTGGACCATATGGGTAAGTTGGTGTAATTTGGTATCTCAACTTCTCAGGGTCATAACTTTTTCATACGACCTCTGTTTTAGGCGCGTGATATCCCGTTGAAAAGGTATTTTAGAAAAATAAAAATCTCATCGTCAAAGTCTGACTCTGACTATAGTTTGATTGTGGCAAGCCAAAAAAACAACGTTGAGGGCCCCAAAACTGCCCTGGAAGTACAACAAGATGTCCTGACATGAAAACATACAAAATAATCCAGTTGGATTACGCGAGAGGCCACCGGTATCCACCTGGAGGGTGTGTGGGGCTTCAGACAACCCCAGAAGTGTAGAACCCACAATTGCAAAGCAGTACAAAAGAATGCGATGAATAAAAAATGGATACGAGGAGCTAGTTAGAATAGGTGGGTGGCCACCAATATCCACCCGGATCAATGATACCTTGTACTCTTCTCATAAAATCACAATAAAAATACCTTTCTACTTCCATATTCAAATAATAGATTTTTTATTTATAAAATTGAGAATTTTCTTTGTTTTCAAAAAATAATATAAAATATATGAGTGTGTAGGTTTTTGTTGTTAGTCATGATGATGCATAAAATTTCTGGAAATGAATTGTACAAAATACTTCAAATTGTCTAATGTCTAGAGTGGGAACTCCACCCATCTTCAAGGATGAATAAAGATGAAATGATATAAAATTGTACACAATTGGAGAAAAAATATGTGTCTCTTGAGACAATCCTCTCCATAGATTTTTAAAATCCGAGTGTGTAGGTTTTCACAGTTAGTCATGATAATCCATAAACTTTCTGGAAATGAACTGTGTAAAATACTTCAAATTGTCCAACGTCTCAGGTGGACACTCCATCCATTTCAAGTTCTTCCCATCTCTTCTTCAAGGAATAATAAACCATATGTGATGTGTGTGTACTTTTCATAAAACGGTGTGTATATATTCTCTCTTTATTTCTTTCAAAATAAAAAAATTATTTGGTCTTTTTTATAAATTTTAAATAATCAAACATCATCATATAATATCAATTTACCTCGTACTACTAGAGTTGGTAACTGTGTGGATTGTTTCTTTGTAAATAACAACTTTCATTCATTATTTTAATGGTGTATATTCTATCTACAAGTGACTATTTCTCTTTGGTATCTAAGATATTGGTTGGGATGATTTTTTTTTGCTTAACTAAATATGAAATCTTTCTTCTTTGGTGGTTTCTCTCTAGCTATTGAAATAGGTTTTGTATAGTTTTCTAATATTATCTTCTTCAATCACCACTCTAGAATCTTTCTCTATGTCATACCATTTTATTTTTCCGAATAAACAATAATGTTTGCAAATATGATTATAAATGGGATTTACAAACTCATGCAAAATATATGATTTTATTACAAAGAACTCAATCAATACAATGGTTTTGGTTCCATTTTATGTCACTGACTAGGTATTTGTGCTACCATTACAATGCAATTTCCTTCTTTAAATATTATCTAAATATCATTTTATTAGTCACTTACATGAATGTGACTTTATTACATCGAGTAAGGCTTATACTTTAACATATGTTGATATTCTCCTAATCATTGATCTAGAGTGGGGATCTTCCAACTTATGTGGAAATGGTATTCTTATCACACAAATTTCACCCCCCTAGGGAATTCAAAAGTGCTTTTAACTGAAGACATCCTAAAACAACTTTAATTACACTTAATTCATTCAATGCACATATCAATTCCGAGTCAAACTTCAATTTGTCCATCACATGGGCCATGGATTCTTTCCTTTATTAGTCATGGGATTGTGCCGAGATTCTTTTGTACCTACACAATACATGTTGCAACATGATTTTTCCATTAATGCCCAAGTTTACCAAAAGAGTTGGAGAATGAACACATGATTTTTTCAGTTGTCCATTCTCATTAATGGAAGGGTAATTGGCCCTCCTTTCTATCAAGTTAGGCACATAGTTTTAGGGACCTAACCTTCCTAACCCCTCACGTAGGTAGAATAATATATTTTCCATGTATTAAAGGATGAAATTAGTTAATAAGGCCTATTTAATAAATGTGAACAAGTCGATTTAAGAAGACCTAATTGAATCTTCCACTTCTAGAAAAATCTTCCCCTAGAATGTTCTTTAGAAGATAGAATTAGTATAAATAAGTCTAGGAGGCATGAGAAATATTTAAATTGAGATTTATTGTAATAGAGCGCTACTTAGTTGGAGGTTTCCCCCTCAAAGAGGCAAGTTAAAATTGTTTTATATCAGTACAGGTATCATTTTTGGTATTGTGGTTCTCTACATTTTGTTGTTCCACTTGTATTTTCTGTAGTATTTATATTTTATGTTTAATATAATAGATCTGGTACCCAATAAGTCATATCAGAGAAATTTCCCTTGTGGAAACCATGGGAATTTTTTTCTAGGGTAGAGATGTCTACTATCAACGTTTTTAAAGCACATAGATCTTCCGTTCAATGGGTAAAATTGTTGTGGGTAAGACTACACACAGGAAATACAAACGGTTTCACAGGTTTTCTAGAAACCAATGATTCACCTTGGTGGAAACCTCTGTAACACTTGCTGGTACCCTTTGAGTAGTACCGCATCAGACAAAATATGTACACTTCCATCACTCCCACGTAATGTCAGGTATATCAGGAGTCCCCTAGGTCTCCTAAAACCATCCCTAGATCAGTCAAGTGGTTTCCTCACTGCTATAGTGACACCAAGAACAACACTCGGGAATATACTCTATAGTACCTGGGTAATCGAGTAGTACAACTAAGTGTTGGTTGTGGAGCCTGATTATCTTCCTGATTCAGAGGTATTTTACTTTCAGTCATGTTTATACCCCAGAAGTATTTACACCCAAGAAGTATGTACACTCTTCCATGCGGGGGAGTGTAGAGGGGAGGTACCCCCTTTGTGGGGTCTAGGGGGTATGGGGGCAAGTGGCCCCCCAGCGGGGGTTTGAGGTCGAAGCCACCGAAGGAAAATTTACCTTGTAAATGTATATTGTAATTTCATTGTAAATCTAGACTGTTCATTATAAGGTTGCATATTTAACGATAGAGATTATGTTAGGGTTTTTTTCCCTAGAAGGAAACTCTCTTTTATGAGGGAAATGTATTGTGGTTATGGATGATGGCGAATATTGTATTCTGAGATAGGATACTGTGAGAGAAAGAAGAGGAAGTTACAGCGGGTTTGTTGTAGGTTGTATCCCTTCATATGCTGGATAATAATAAAGGAAGGACCTGACAATTTCTCTGGTGGACGTAGCCCACTCTGGGTGAACCACGTAAATCTCTGTCTCTATTGTATTGTGTATCTTCTGTGTTTTGTTTCCGCATTTGTTTTATTTTATTGCTCCACGGTCCAGTTTTTCTAACACTAAGGGTAAGTTCGAGCCTCCTTAGTTGGTTCCCTGAGATATTGGGCTGAGTAATACTGTTTGACCCCACACATATATCAGTGAGTTATAACACATGGAAAAACCTTGTCTGTAGGAACCATGAAAACCCTAACCATTGGGAAGGAAACAAAACATAAAAAGAATAGACGATATATATTGTCATGCAACACTGCCTCCTACATTTTGGTTGTGAAATTCGTAGCGAATTTTTCCTGCTAACAATTTGGGCACTTCGTTGCTACAATATTCTTCACGTCTGAGTATAAATATGTAGTAGTTAAAATAAAGTATAGTGGTCCCGTCAACACCCTTATTCGGGACATATCCCATTGGATTCTTCTCTTTGCCTTATCACAGTGGTACCTATCCTTTCTAATCCTTTTTTTTTCTCGTGGAACTGACCCCTTCTTGATACCCTTATTGGGGACCTATCTCATTAGATTATTCTCTTCACCTTGATTGTAGTGGTACCTATAATTTCTAAGCCATTTTCCCCAATGGACTCGACCCCTTCCATGCACCCTTATTTGGCACTTATCCCATTGACTTCCTCACTTTTCCCTGATTGTTGTGGTACCATTCATAAGTAACCCCTTTTTTGTGCAAACTGACCCACCCCTTTCCATCCCCAATGGCACACACCTGCAACCAAGACAAGGATACCTGCATCATTTCCTTGGAAAAAATCAATGAGAAAAACATGAATGATATCTCTGACCTTACCTCCAACATTAATAGAATAAATTATCGACTCGCCCCACTAGAAGCACTTCCAGTAGTAGTGAACCACTTGATTGCCATGTGTCAGCAATCCCGAGATGCAGTGAACAAATTGGCTGCACTATTTAAGAAAGTCCAAGATCCTCTCTCTCTTCTGCACCATTTTATAACCCATAAGGCACTGAATCCTCCCATTCCACGTCCTTTCAATCCAACCACTTTCAGAGGGACCCGCGTCTTCCTTGAGTGGAGGTGAAAAAATTTGATGGCTCGGATCCCATGGGTCGGGCGACTCAAATGGAAAACTATTTCTCTTTGCATGGTATTACTGATGAGTTGGACAAACTCTATTATGGTGTTCTCTATCGAAATTGTGAATGACGGAAATGGTGGTAATGGAGAAAAATGCATGCCAAAGATATGTGGCTTGGACACATTTTGTTGAAATTTTTTATGAACACTTTGACACTGAAAGCCACCATTTAGGTCATTTGACCAAGTTGAAACAATCTGGCACAGTGGAAGACTTTATATCTTCCTTTGAGCACTTGGATTTCCACAAAGAGGGCATGTCACATGCTTTTTTTCGGGAATGCTTTATCAATAGCCTAAAGGATGA
This sequence comes from Picea engelmannii, assembly GCA_009831015.1. Taxonomy (NCBI): domain Eukaryota; kingdom Viridiplantae; phylum Streptophyta; class Pinopsida; order Pinales; family Pinaceae; genus Picea; species Picea engelmannii. Next base: position 1,109,474 of record ML776858.1, on the reverse strand, counting down.
AATATGTGCCCATGTCCTAATGGATCACTCCCATACTTGGGTGGAAGTTACTAAAAGAGATAAGGAATCACAACAAGTTGCCTGTTAGGATTTGACCGTAACCCCTCTTATTTGTTCATTAGTTAGCATGATATAGTTTCCATGTAATAAAGGCCAACAATAGTTAATAAGGACTATTAAATAAATGAGAACAAGTAAATGTAAGAATACGTAATAAAATCTTAAAATTCTAGAAAGATATTCCTATATAATGTTCTTTATAATAGAGAATTAGTATAAATAAGAGTAGGAGGTATGAGAAAGCTTGTCTTCATAAATTTTTGTAATAGAGTTCTGCTTTGTTGGAGGTTTCCCCCTTAAAGAGGCAGGTGACCATTGTTTTCTTTGAATAAAGGTATTATTTATGGTATTATTTCTAATCTTTCTCTCTCAACATTTTTGTTGTTCCCTTGATATTTGATAAATATTCATGTTTCTACATAATATATTACATTTGGTACCTTACAAGTGGTATAATAACTCTTTCCTGGCTAGGAACTGTGGGTTAAATTTTTTCAAGGTAGAGATGTATTCTGACATCTTTAAGCTACAATGATCTATCATTAAGCACATAAATATGCAGTCGGGGAAGCATACATGCAGGGAATATAAGAGGTTTTTAAGCTCACATTGTTGGACACCCTTGTAACCATTTTCAGTACCCGTTTAGGTGGTAGCACATCAAAAAACACATGTATACGGGATGACCTAGGTATCCTGAAACCCTCCATAGATCAACCAATCGACTGCCTAACTACTACAGTGCCACCGAGAACAACACTTTGGAAGATACTCTTTAGTACCTAGGTAATCAACTGGTATGGCTAAGGGTACAGTCGAGCCTCCTTAGTTGGTTCCCTGATATATTGGGCCGAGTACTATTATTTGACCCCATACGTATTTCAGAGATTTATAACAAAAGGAAAACCGTTATCCATAGGAACCCTGCAAATCCCTTAGTAGGGGGGAACATACCACACAAGGTACAAACATGATTTTCTATCTATGCAACCTTGCCTCCTTCATTCTAGTTGCAAATTGACTACACATTTTTTACTGTTAAAAAATTGGGCTTCTCACACTGCAAAAGTATTCAAATCATAGTATAACTTCGCATAACTTAAAAAAAAATGAGTATAGTATTCCCACTGACACCCATTTTTGGGACATCTACCATTGGATTTCTCTCTTTGTCCTGATTGCAGCGGTACCTATCACTTTTAAGCCTATTTTTTTCCCGTGGACCCCACCCCCTTTACCAACACCCTTATTTGGGACCTCTCCCATTGGATTCCTCTCTTTGTCCTAATTGTAGTGGTACCTACCTTTCTTAAGCTTGTTTTTTCTATGGACCCAACCCCCTTCCCGACACCCTTATTTTCCACCTATCCTAACAAAATCCTTATCTTGTGTTGATCACTGTGGTATCATTCTCCCTAAGCCTCCACAATGGCCCCCACCACCACTAGAAATTGGAATAATTGGACACTAAGGTAGACAACATGTTCGAGAACATGGACTCCATTAACAAGAACTTGAACACCCTCACTCAACAAGTCCAAGACCTTGAGACACACATCAAGGGTAAGATCTAGGAGTACCACTCTAAGGCTACTCATTCTTCCCATTATGGGAATAATCATATTTCCCACTCCCCTTAAGGTTATCCACATGCTTGGAATAATATGATCAAAGTTGAGATGCATAAATTTGATTGATAAGACCCGGTTAGGTGGGTATCCCAAATGGAACACTAATCATCCCTTCATGATATTCAGGATGATGAAACAAAAATCCATGTGGGAGTTATGTACTTGGATCAAGAACGTTGGAAATGGTCCCAATGGAATAAGAAATTTTATCCAGTACAACCATATTAGACCATGTTCACCAAAGCAGTTTGTGTTCATTTTGATAGAGAATCTCATTTTTTGGGAAGGCTCACCAAGCTGAAACAAACAGGGTTAGTATAATACTTCATCACCGCATTTGAACAATTGGCTATCCAAATTGAGGGCTTATTTGATGAGTTATATTTTTAAATCTTCCTTAGTGGCTTAAAGGATGCCATCGAGCTCATGTTTTCATGCACCATCCTATTACTTGGTTGTAGTTGTGCACATTAGCAATGGAGGTTGAGACGAGTCTTCATTCCTAAGCCCTTCATTCTGCAGTTCCCAAATTCGCTCATCCAGAGGCTACCCCTGCTCCGACCCAAATTTTGAAAGTCCAAAAGGTATCTCCCACAGAAATGTTTGAACATTGGAATCAAGGACTTTTCTATTAATGTGATGAAAAGTGTTCTCCAGGCCATAAATGTCGTGAACATAATTTCTTCTTTATTGATGGATCAGCTTCCAGCTACTCATAGGACAACCTATCAGGTGAGGCCCCAAACTCCAAGGACACACAACCAACTTCCCCCATCCCAGATCTAGTCACACCTCCTCTGGAATGGAAGGAAACTGTAATATCACTCCATGCCCTCGCGGGTATTTCAACTCCACATAAATAATAAATAAATGGATACATCAAACATAGGTCGATCGTGGTGTTGATTGATAGTGGTAGAACCCATAATTTCATTGATCACAGGGTCGTTGAGTATGTTAATTTCTTTGTTAGACCAGTTTCTAATTTTCAAATTCTCATAGCTAATGATGGTACAATGAAATGTGGTGGCTACTATGAGAATGTCAAACTCCAAATGGGTGATTATAACCTAAAAAATCACATGTTTTCCATTGCCATCGATGATTGTGATATTGTATTGGGTGTTGAATGGCTTCAAACACTGGGACTTACCTCCCTCCCAGGGTCAGTATGTCGAGGGAATTATATGATAGTAATTGCGACATAAATTATCAATCCAGAGTCGTAATATTATGAGAAGTACACAAAGTATATGTAGGGTAAGAGGATTTCTAATCTATGCTAATGATTGAAAAGAAACATGTTAAACTACTATCATTGAATCTAAATCTAAGAAAGCACAAAATATACAACTAATCTATGAAAGGAAACTATCCTAATGCTACATAAACTTGAGACTAAAACTGAATCTATGAAATCAAATGGGACATAATCTAACTATGAAAGCAAAAACTTAATCTAACTGCGAATGCATGAAATCTAGAATTAATCTATGAAAACATGAAAGTGCGTAAATTAAATCTAATGAAAGCATTTTAAAAACATATACAACAACACACAACAAAAAGGTAAAGGGCAAACCACTATGAGAAAGTAAATCTTGCATTAAAACAATCCAATACATGACAAATAATGAAAATCACTATCTCAAAATTACAAGACTATGAATCAAAGTTCAATCACTCTATTCTTCTATTCTCTATTCTAGAGAGAGGCCTCTTCTCAAATGAGGAGAGAACCCTCTTATTTATACATAAATGAAGATAAGAGACTCATAATTATAGATCCACTTTTCTCTCAACCTATCCCTTCAAATCCTCCAAAAATATCTTGGATAAGATATTCTATCTCCATGATCTTCTCTTTGAAGTGAGCTTGAATGATTATCTCCACATCTTCAAAGAAGATAAAATTCGAATTTGAAGCTAGGTGGTGATTTTTGACTTTGTGAAAATCTTCAAATGTGCCTGTAGTCATCACAAAAATCATCCAACTTTGAGATATAATGCAAATATGTTAATTTCCTAATATTTAGTCACAAATTCTCTTAAAAATACTCAAAATAAATAATTTGGAAAATGGAAATGTAAACCCATATGTTTTTATGAAAGTGATGATAATTAATGGTTTTATGGAAGGATATGATAAGAATGAGGTGATAAATGGTGTATGATCAAGGAATAAAAGGTGTATTTATGCGGTCCAACATTCCCCCCAACTGAACTTGTTGCATGTCGCTATGCAACTGTGCATGAATTTTTCTTTAAAACTTGTGGCATCTTAGTTGTAGCTTTTATGATGATGATGATGTATAACAATAAATCATTTTATGTTGAATGATACATGAGTGGCAACTAATTTTCTTATGGTTGGTTCTTGTGTGACAACCATCAATATGACAAATGTTGGTTCTTGTGTTAACAACATTTATTCATTTTTACTTATTTTCTTGCTGCAAGTCATAATATTAGAAACATGCATGTACTGGAAATGAT
>ML776858.1:1060393-1101634 GCA_009831015.1 Picea engelmannii | reverse complement strand
AGAATGAGGTGATAAATGGTGTATGATCAAGGAATAAAAGGTGTATTTATGCAGTCCAACATTCCCCCCAACTGAACTTGTTGCATGTCCCTATGCAACTGTGCATGAATTTTTCTTTAAAACTTGTGGCATCTTAGCTGTAGCTTTTATGATGATGATGATGTATAACAATAAATCATTTGATGCTGAATGATACATGAGTGGAAAATAATTTTCTTATGGTTGGTTCTTGTGTGACAATGATCAATATGACAAATGTTGGTTCTTGTGTTAACACCATTTATTCATTTTTACTTATTTTCTTGCTGCAAGTCATAATATTAGAAACATGCATGTACTGGAAATGATAAGTCATCAATGTACTTAGAAAGCCCTTTTTCTTCATATTTGAATCATGCCAATATATATCAATGCTTTTAGAATCAAATGCAACATAGTTTAGTTTGGGAAAGACACATTGGTTGATGGTAAAATGAGATGATGAATATGTAAATGGAATTATGACATGAATATCCCCCCCCCCGCGCACTGAAGATGTGGTATGTGTAGGAAAAGGAGAAGACTAAGGTAAGGAATTTTTCCAAATTTATCTATTTTTAGCACTTAAGGAATTGCATGATTAAAGATTAGAAAAGAACATACCTCCACTTAACCAAAAAGTTGATGAACTATGCAATAGGAATATGGCCGATGCGGCTGCTAGAGCATGGAAGATGTCACTGTTGTATGATCATGTGAAAGGTGAATGCTACTATAGCTGCGACTGCTAGAACTATTGGATCATAGAATATGAAGTGGAGGAGTCTGAACCGCTGCTGGTGAATCATGGAAAAGAGGAACTATGCAAGTGGAATTGTGGTACTCTCATATGGTTGGAAAAATACTACTACAACTGCTGATGGAGTCATGGAAAAGTGTATTGTCATCACTTGATGCTAAACCCGATGGTACAATTCTAGTCATGCGAATGAATGTGTCGATGTCGAGCATGAAGAGAAGTCATTGGATTACCGACCATTGATGAATGTCGTTAACCAATGCGAAGAAAACTCACCATTGATGTCAATGAGTGCCAAGGTACCTGAGTATATCTTGCGAAGTGCGAATAGATGTGCTGATGTCGATCCACTTGCAAGATCGGATGATCAAGGGACAATGATATATTCCCATGATTGTCAGCGAGAGAACTTTTCATTAAGGCATGCAAGCCTCCAGGTACTCGAAAGGAACTCTAGTCTATATCCCAGATAAGGTGTTGAGGTTGATGGGGAAAGACTTGTTGAAAGGTGGGCCTTAAGGAATCCCACATCAATCAATGCATGTTTTTACAAAATGATTGGTAGGACTATAGATGAGAAGGCCTCGGTAGCAACAATGTGTATGAAAAAGAAAGTAGGGTAATGCAGTCGTAAAAAAGGGAACTGAATGGTTTTATTTGCAAGGAAAAATGAATGGAAAAATAGGAAAGAGATGTATGCGACTCAAAAATATAGGCATGTGTGAATCCAGGACCAATAAGGCAATGAAATAGCGGAATCTAACATGGATGACGAATAAACTTGGAAGGAGAAATGCGAGTAAACATTCATGAAACAAATGGGTTTATGAACGGTTTCTTGTGTAACTGCAAACGTCATGATATGTATGAAGATCAACTCCTTTAAAGTGTCCAACAAGGCATGTTTCACAGAAAGCGTTTGTGATTCTTGAAAATCACTTCGTCATGAGATGCGACCGGCTGTAAACCTGAAAAAGCTTAGCACTAATTCCTGCATGAAAACTTGTGAGAAATTCAAAAAACATAATCATGGAGAAAGAAGTACGAACGCAACAAAGTAAAAGAAAAAAAATGTGTTCTTATACCTATTGTTGCGCGCTTATTCCAGTGTTGGTTGTTGTTTGAAGTGATTCAAGAAAATCAAATTAGCGTTAAGAATATTGTTTCCAGGAATTAGAGAATGTCCATTTGTAATATTTTGATTTTTATAAGTTTTATGTATTTTGTGATGTTTTGATTTTTTCTAATTTTGATTCTTATAATGTTTTTTTGTTGTTGTGGTTTTATAATTTTTATGGTTTTTTTTATTCTGATAATACACACCAAAAGAAAATGCAAAAGAGAAAAACAAAACACTCAAAATTAAAGTCGGATCTACATTCCTTGGCATTCTTTGCAAAACGTTTTAATCACAATATTGTCTCGGCATTATCAAATCTTCAGTTGCTTGCTGATCCATGTCACTAAAGTTCTGAAAGTTTAAATATGCTGCTTAGATCCATTATCAAATTTATTCAAGCAATTGGAAGTTGGGTCAGAGTATGATTCTCGTTGATTTGTTGTATTAATCTCAATTGCTTTTCTCCATGATCGAACCTTGCAAGCCAAACCATTTATTCTAAGACATGATCCCAATGTGTTATTGACTGTAATGATAGTGTACTTCACTCTTGCTGTTGTGTTGAAGTTGCTAGAGAAATACTCCATCTGCTAGTGAAAAACTCACAAAAATTCATCATTCATTACACAATCAAGTGCATTGTGAGCCACGTGGCAGATGTATTTATAGGTCTGGATACACAAATGGAATTCGTCCAATACTCTAGAGGAAAACACCTCTCACAAATACAAAAGATTTCCTCCAAACTAACTTGTTTTTGTAACCTCAACTGATTCAGCTTATATGCACTGACCAATAAAAGTCAAACATATCTAGCTAAATTATTTTTTGAAAGCCATCAGCCTGCAGAAAAGGAACCATCATGCAGTAAACAATAAAACAATCCGAGCAGAATTAAGTTCCAAAAAAAAATCCTCATTATAACTCTTTATTTTTTTCAAATGAACTTCATTCCCTTGATTCTTATATGCCTTGATACCAAATACTGGACTAACGCATATATAATGCCTATTAATGCCAAAACTTTAATAGTCATTATATCAGCCATCATGATTGAAGGCAGATTGAGAGGCATGATCATTAACAATATTAGATCTGACTGTCTTGCATAATCCCACATAAAGAGATTGAAAAGCACGTGATTAGGAAATGTTAGCATCAATAAAGCTGCATTTTTTACAACAAAGAACCAACCTGGACCTCCAACAATAAGTACCCAAGAAGAATATCCATGCCATACTTCATCCCACAGTCTGTATATGGTAGATGCAAAATATAAAGAGAGAACTTCAGTCAAAGGAAAGTATCGTTAGAGTCCTGGTTGAGCAACAACAATATTGGTACCAGAATAAAAATTGCCTTATCAGAGCCCCCAGTCAAATGGACATTCAGAATCAAGGAGATCAAGAAACACAACATAGTTGCAACATTGCCAACTGAATGCACCCATGCCCCTTCAAGGGTTAATAGAGAAACAAACCTCTCATCTTCTCCATTTTCTGCATTAATTAGCCTCAACTGACCTTCCAAAAAATACATAACAGGTAGAAGTGCAACGATGAGTCCAAACACCCAGGGTAAAAACCTTAGGCTTGATGTTGAAGGAAAGTGTGTAAAGACCAAAAAGACAGATGCATATGTCATAGCTCCAAAAATAAAGGCATGTAGAATGGGAGTTTGACTAAACGTGATCCCAAACATGATCCCAACACCCACAACATATAGTAGCCTAAGCTCTACAATGTACTACACCAGAATAGTTTTGGTAAATGCAGCCAATAAAACAATAATGGTTGTGATAAGTAACCACGATGGCCAGGACAATTTCTTTGCCACTAAAACATAGATGGAAATATCATCCATAGAATTCTCAGGTGTGTGCATCAATTTCGACTAAAATGACCATGTCTCTGGCATTGGAGGCTTCATAAATATAAGAAAAACACCAACAACCACCACTAGAAGTAGCACACACTTTACATAACTGAATGTGGGAGAAATTTTGTGCAACAATCAAAACACATGGAAGTCATGATAACAGTACAATAAATCCCAAAATAAGACCATCTAATGGAGGTCTTCCATTCCACCACTGGAGCACTTCAAAGATTGTTTGCCAACAGAGCCAGACAGATACAATAACAACAACAACATGTGAAAAACCTTGCCACGGTTTCATTATTGAAGCTGCCTTACACTGGAATCCTATGATTTTCATCACAAGATTTTCCTTCTGTCATCAGTGCCGCCACCTATCATGAATAAAAATATAGAATCGATCCAGAATTATTTGGATTCTGCTGCAATATCTCTTATAACTGATTTCATTCCTTTCTTCTTCTATGTGGTCGCATTTGTCAATGTACTGCAGGAATGCTCCATGGAATTAAATGCACAGGCCATATTGAACGCATGATTCTCGGGAAGAAATCCCAAAAAGAATCAATCCCAAATGCCTAATCTTGCCATTGGCCAACTATACGATACCAACCCTCACTGACTCAGCTTCATCTAAGCAAGATTTACCTGCACGGATTTCGAAGGAATCGTTCAAAAAATGACATATCTTACTAGATTGACCATTTTTGTTTTTTTCATTATGCACAACATGCTATAAGAACATCATTCCCTGCATCAGTGTACCGGAGGTTTCCTTTATGGTTCGACAGATAAGCACTTTTTAACGCAATTAACGCAATTGCCTGATCGTTTTATTTACATTTTCATTTTGTGATTTTCCCTGCAGTAGGGGCAACAAATTATACAATAACTCCAGGGTCTGGGCTTACTGGAAACCGGAAAGTTATCTCCAATAAAGACAAATTCGAGCTAGGTTTTTTTTAAGCCAATTGGCACAGATAAATGGTACGCCATACATCGACATCTGGTATGTCTGATCACTATGATGAGTTTGAGGATAGCAGGGTATATTCGAACAAGCCTGAGGAGTCGTGGAGCTATTTGCAGTTGTGGGTGAGCTAGCATGGCGCGCCCGGATAGATTATTGCTGAGCGATTTGAAAGTCCTTAGGCATAGTTACCAAATTCTATTCGTTGGTTTCCAATAGAACTTGAAATATTAGTTGGATATGGGATCGCCAAACCCCTTTCTAATGGGATTGACCATGCATCTATGTGCAAGTTAGCTCTGAGCAACTAGAATGATAATTAAAAGAACCACGCCTTTGTCCACATTCTCCCACTGAAACAACTCTAATCGCCTTGACCCTCTTATTCGAGAAATCTTTTTGATTGAGGTATCGTTGGCCTACAACTGCACTTTCATAGTTCTGTAATCTTGGGCTAGGTAGAGTCGGCCCCCTATTCTCTCGTAAATAAGCAATAGGAAGATGATGAGTGCATAAGGTACATGATATAAGGTAATTGTGCCTCTTTAGTTATATTCTAAACTGAGCCGAGCATATATTCCTCCTTCATTCTTCTATTACCTTTGTTAATCAATATGAGCACTTGGATCCGACTAAGGTCGGAGCTAAAGGATTTGATGGTTATGTCTCGAATGAACTCGGTCATTCCTCCAACAAATCCTGTGAGAGGAAGAGGGGAGTGCCCTATATAGAGGAAGAACACCGAATGTTTCTTGTTGTCCTGTAGAAAGTCTGCAAGGGAGATTGACAGGGTATTTCCAGAAATTTGTTTTGTTTCTCTAGCAGATTTGATGAAATTGTATTAATATTCAGTGCTTTGAACTGCATCGTCTTCATCTTTGTCAAGGTACCATAGAATCAGTGTTTGTTTGACATTTCAGCGTGAAAGAATGCATTGCATGAGGAATCATTATTATTAAATTATTTTTTTGTTTTATTTTTTTATTATTTTTATTATTTTTTTTCTACGAGAATTAAAAAAAACAAACTAAAAATGAAGGAGTATTCGTTATTTTAATTTTTTTTCTAAAAAAAATTACGACAAATTGAAGTAACTAGCAAATGGAAGTCTGAAATAAAAAAATTAACGCAATTTTATATCGTCATTCTTCTTGAAAACATTCATGGACATCCTACTTTCTGATCCTCCAGATCCCACGAAGCGCGGAGGAGAGCATACTTATTGAAAACTAGCCTACCTACTCTACTCTACTCTAATTGGGATTTATAAATCAATTATGTGTAATCAAACTTTCAGTGTAGCCATAAGCGCAATAGTAATAAGAATATGTTCACTGTGAATTTCGCGAATGACAATCGAAAATATACGTAAACGTGCGAAATTAAGTGTTGAAACTGTAAATTAACAAAATAAAAAGAAAAATTAAATGGATCTAACCTGGTATCTTCTTGAAACCATCGTTCGATAATGATTTCGTAGGCATATTTTTCACTCCTCAAATCATGTCGCAACTCCTCGTTATCCTCCTTGATCTCCTGCTCGGATGATTGTTCGTCATCAGATGTACAGAGTTCCTTGTATGTTGATTCTTCGTTTGTTGTTGCAGGAGTAGTTAAGCCCTCGAATGTTCTCAAGATATCCTCTTTGTGAGAAGAGGAGATCCCAAATTTTTCTAGGATCTGAGTGAGTTGTTCCAAGCTTACACTCATAGTTAAACCATATCGAAAAGGGAGATTGATTAATCATCAAAGATTTAAAACTAAGAAATTGAAACTATTTGTAAAAATAAAACACGTCAAACTTGAACTCCTTGCATTACTGAGACCCTGCTGTCACCAGGTTATCTGTTCACACAATTAGCTCATTGAAATATCATTTTAATGAAAATCAAACCAAATACTAGAAAAAGAAAAAAAAATGAAAAACTAGTATGAAACAATTGCAAAACAAGTGCGAAATGAGTACAAAACCAAAGATGAACAGAATCAAAAGAAAACTAGTATGAAAGCAAAAACTAATTCACAATCCAAACTTTACACTAAACTTTACACTTGCATGAAATAAAATCAATTGCACACAACTGAAAAATAAAATCTAACTCTAACCCTTTTAACACCTCCCCGACAACGACGCCAAAATGTCGAGCTAATTATATGATAGTAATTGTGACATAAATTATCAATCCGGAGTCGTAATCTTATGATATGTACACAAAGTATATGCAGGGTAAGAGGATTTATAATCTATGCTAATGATTGAAAATAAACATGTTAAACTACTGTCGTTGAACCTAAATCTAAGAAAGCACAAAATATGCAACTAATCTATGAAAGGAAACTATCCTAATGCTACATAAACTTGAGATGAAAACTGAATCTACGGAATCAAATGAGACATAATCTAACTATGAAAGCAAAAAATTAATCTAAATACGAAAGCATGAAATCTAGAATTAATCTATGAAAACATGAAAGTGCGTAAATTAAATCTAATGAAAGCATTTTAAAAACACCTACAACAATACACGACAAAAAGGTAAACGACAAACCACTATGAGAGAGTAAAATCTTGCATTAAAACAATCCAATACATCAAAAATAATGAAAATCACTATCTAAAAACTACAACACTATGAATCAAAGCTCAATCACTCTATTCTTCTATTCTCTATTCTAGAGAGAGGCCTCTTCTCAAATGAGGAGAGAACCCTCTTATTTATACATAAATGAAGATAAGAGACTCATAATTACAGATCCACTTTTCTCTCAACCTATCCCTTCAAATCCTCCACARAYATCTTGGATAAGATATTCTATCTCCATGATCTTCTCCTTGAAGTGAGCTTGAATGATTATCTCCACATCTTCAAAGAAGATAAAATTCGAATTTGAAGGTAGGTGGTGATTTTTGACTTTGTGAAAATCTTCAAATATGCCTGTAGTCATCACAAAACTCATCCAACTTTGAGATATAATGAAAATATGTTAATTTTCTAATATTTAGTCACAAATTCTCTTAACAATACTCAAAATAAATAATTTGGAAAATGGAAATGTAAACCCTTATGTTTTTATGAAAGTGATGATAATTAATGGTTTTATGGAAGGATAAGATAAGAATGAGGTGATAAATGGTGTATGATCAAGGAATAAAAGGTGTATTTATGCTGTCCAATAGAGTATGATCACAACATACCTCTCCTTCGAAGAAGTCATCTCCCTAATGTATGCCCCTATTAGTATCCATTTTCTCAAAAAAATGAAATAGAAAAAATAGTGCAGGAATTTCTGGAGGCCGGTGTCATTCACCCAAGTACTAATCCATATTCATTCCATGTTTTGATGGTCTTAAAAAAATAAGTTTCTTAGAGCATTGTCCATATTTTCACACCATTAATAAATTGTTCATTAAGGATAAATTTTCCATTCCCATTATTGATGATCTGTTGGATGAACTCCAGGGTGCATTTTTCTTCCAAAAATTAGATCTTCACTCAGGCTATCACCAGATTCATATGAATGAAGAAAATATTTCAAAGACGGCTTTCCGAACTCATGAAGGCCATTATGAATTCTTGCTAATTCTTTTTGGACATTGCAATGCCCCATCTACCTTCACAATTTTCATAAATAAAATCTTGAAGCCATACCTTCAGAAGTTTGTTCTGGTTTTCTTCAATGACATCCTCACTTACATCCACACTTGGGATGTCCATCTACACCATTGTGGAAAAAGTACTCCAATTGTTACACGAAAATTAATTGTTTGTCAAAATTTCCAAGGGTTGTTTTGGCACAAGCGAGGTTGAATATTTGGGACACATTGTGGGTCATCATGGAGTAAGGGTGGACCCCAAAAATATTCAATATATGCATGATTGGATGACACCCATGACCTTGAAACTATTTCGGGGTTTCTTAGGCCTCACAAAATATTACAGGAAATTTGGCCACCATTATGGAAATATTTACCAACCATTGAAAGAACTTCTTAAGAAGAATTCATTTCATTGGACACCGACAACAGAACATGCATTCACCAATTTCAAGCAATCCATGCGCACTACCCATGTCTTAGTAGCCCCTGGTTTCGACAAAACTTTTGTTGTGTAATCTGATGCTTCAGGAACTGGTATTGGCGTAGTTCTAAGACAATAATGTATACCTCTTACTTTCACTAGCCAAGAATTGAGTGGTTGTAGTTTGGGAAAATATACCTATGAAAAGAAAATGATGTCCATTCTCCATGTTGTGCACACTTGGTGACGATATCTATTACGACACCATTTTCAGAAGAAAAAAAATAAAAAATATCACCATAGTTTGAATCATTTCCTAGAGAAGAGGTTATCCTCCCCAAAACAGAACAAGTGGCTGACCAAAATGTTGGGTTATGATTATGAGATAATATATAAAAAAGGAAAAGAAAATGTAGTGGTAGATCCATTTTCAAGACAATATGAGGATGAAGGATCCCTCTTTCCCTTATCATTACTGGATTCCTAATTGGATTGAGGAAGTTTGAAAAGAGTTTCTAACCCACCCAACTCTATCAAAGGTAATTCAATAACTTTAGTAGGACCCTAACCCACCCACTGACTACACTTGGAAATACAATATCCTCTGGTATAAGGATCGCTTGGATTTTTCTCTAACTTTAACACCCAAGCCCAAGATCTTAAATGAGTTGCATTCATCTATTATTGCGGATCACTAAAGCTTCCAAAAGACCTATGCTTGTGCTCACCTTTATTTTTTTGTTGAAGGCATGAATAAAGATATCCTTACTTTTTTCACCAAATGTGACATTTTCCAATGCAATAAAGGTGAAATTGTCAAGACCCCAGGAGCTCTACATCTTCTACCCATTCCAACTTCTATTTGGACTAACATCTCCATGGAATTTATCATGGGCCTCCCCAAAGTGAGAAATAAGCCAGTCATCATGCTCGTGGCAGATCACCTCTCAAATTATGCACATTTTTGTGCCTTACCACATCCTTTTACACCCACTATGGTAGCACAATTTTTCATTGATCTCATTTTCAAACTACATGGCATGCCAACCTCCATTGTGTTTGATCGTGACCCGAATTTCACCAACACATTTTGGAAAGAGTTGTTTAAATTATAGGGCATGCAATTGAACATGAGAACAACATACCACCCCCAAACAAATGGCGAAATGGAAGTTGTCAATAAATGTTTGGAAACCTACCTGCATTGTTTTTCTTTAAATAAACAACATCAGTGGGTGTAAATGTTACCATTGGTAGAATGGTGGTACAACAATTCCTATCATACAACCACAAAAATGAAACCATATGAAATGGTGTATGTCCAACAACCACTTACAGTAACTTCATATCTTCCAGGAACATCAAAGGTTCAAGCTATTGATAAGTTTTTGCAAGGTAGAGAAACTACCCTCATGAATTTGAAGGATAACCTCCACATTTCCTAAAATTGTATGAAGCAACAGGCTAACCAACAACGTTCCAAAAGGGTTTTCCAAGAAGGTGATCAAGTGTTTCTCTGACTCCAACCTTACAAGCAAACCTCACTCAAAGCCCATGGCCACCACAAGTTGGCACCCAATTATTTTTGTCTCCTATCATATTATCAAATGTATTGGTCTATTTTCCTACAAACTGACACTTCCATCTACCTCCTAAATACATTCAGTTTTCCATGTTTCCTGTTTAAAGAAAGTGGTGGGTTAGAATTGCAGGGTTCAAACCATCCTACCTGAATTAGATGAAGAAGGATCCAATTGGTTTCAAACAAAATCAGTCCTCAACGTGCGTGAGCGTCAATTGTGTGGCTAGACTATCAAATAAGTTTTGATAAAGTGGAAGGACATGTCTCCAGAGGATGCAACTTGGGAACCAGAGTCCATGCTGCAACATTTTCCACATCTTCATCCTTGAAAACAAGCTATATTTTGAAGGAGGAGGGCATGTTAGGATCTGACCCTAACACCTATTAGTTGGTCATTAGTTACCATGATGTAGTTTCCATGTAATAAAGGAAGACATTAGTTAATAAGGCCTATTGAATAAATGAGAACAAGTCAATGTAAGCATACCTAATAGAAGCTTCCACTTCTAGAAATATGATCCTCTAGAATATTCTTTAGAAGATAGAATTAGTATGAATAAGAGTAGGAGGTATGAGAAATATTGTCTTGAGAAAGTATTGTAGTAGATATTTGTTATGTTGGAGGTTTCCCCCTCAAAAAGGAAAGTGAACAATGCTTTCTTTGAATAAAGGTAGTATTTTTGGTATTAGTTCTGGTATTTCTCTCTCAATATTTTTGTCGTTCCCTTGATATTTGCTAAATATTTCTCTTTCTTCATAATATATTACATCTAGTACCTTACATTGTCTCCTCACAAATCAGAAAACCCTCCTTTATTCCTCTCCCTAAACCTTCCAATCCCGCTCCTCCTTCGACTCCACTAAAGATCTAGAAATTGACCCTAGAAGAAATGGTTGAATTCCATCTCAAGGGCCTTTGCTACAATTGTGATGAAACATATTTTCTGGGGCACAAGTGTAAGGAACATAATATTTTTATGGCCATATCTGAGGATTTTTCTGACAAAGAAGTAAATTTTCCCCCATATGGCAGAGCTACCCTAGTGAATTGATCTTACTATGCCCTCTGATCAACCAACAATTGAACTGGTCATTTCACTGAATGCCCTCACTGGATTCTTTTCTCCCTAAACCCTCAAACTAATTGGCTACATCAAGCATCAAAATTTCATCATCCTAATTGACAGTGGAATCACCCATAATTTTATTCATCGTCGCATTTCCCAATAAACCAATTGCTATATTTGTGCAATCAACAATTTTCAAATCACGATTACTAATGCAGGTCCCATGGAATGTGGGGGGCATTGTGAAAATGTGTATCTCCATATTGGTCAGTACAACCTGAAATATCATATGTTTTTTATCGACATGGGTGGTTTTGACATTGTGCTCGGTGCAAAATGGTTATGCACTCTTGATCCCATTCTCATGGATTTTATGGAATTAACCATGCAATTCAAACAGGAGGAATATATGTATAAGTTTCAAGTCATCAAAACATGCTCCCCTGATATCATTAGTTCTCATCGAATGGAAAAGCTCCTCAAAAAATGTAATTCAAGAATTATTGCACAACTCCATTCCATTCAAGAAGTTCAAACACCCTCTATGCATCCTGACCTCCAATCTATCCTCTCTAAACACCAAGCTAGTTTTTACACTCCCCATGGACTTCCCCCTTCCCATGGTGTTCATGATCATTCCACTCCTATAGTCTCGGGAAGTCTTCCTCCCAATGTTCTCCCTCATCGTCATCCTTTTTCCTAGAAGAATTATATCAAGAAAATTATTCAAGAATTGCTCGACGCAGGTGTTATTTGTCATAGTACCAGCCCCTATTATTATTCTTTGGTCATGGTTCTTGAGAATGAAGGAACTTGGTGCATGTTTCCATACTTCTTCACCCTCAACAGGCTCACCATCAAAGACAAATTTCCTATTCCTATCATTGATGATCTATTGGATGAATTGAGAAATGCTCAATGCTTTTCTAAAATGGATCTTTGTTTTGGCTACCACCATGTATGTATGAAAGAGTAATACATTCCCAAGATTGTATTTCGAACTCATAAGGGAAACTATGAGTTCTTGGTAATTCCCTTTGGCCAATGTAATGTAATGCTCCCTCCACTTACCAAAGTTCCATGAATCATGTCTTGTCATTTTTTCTCAGTTTTATTTGATGAAATTCTAATCTAAAGTAAAAATTGGAAAACCCATCTTGCTTATGTGGATCAACATCTCCATATACTCTCTTAGAAAAAACGTCTTCTCAAACAATATAAATGTTCCTTTGGAACCTCATAATTGGAGTACATGGGTCATATTGTTGGCAATGATGGTGTGCTGGTGGATGCTTATAAAATTGAAGCTATGAAAGATTGGCCTCACCCTAAAACTATTAAAATATTACATGGTTTTATAGGCTTGATGGGATATTATTGCAAGTTTTTTCAGAAGTATGGAAAAATTGCAGCACCTCTCACTTCTCTCCTTAAAAAGAATGCTTTTATCCTGCCCATTCCTAAATTCACAAAGACTTCTTTCCTGGAATGTGATGCTTCAGGGAAAGGAATTGGGGAATTCCTCCTCGAAGATGGAAAGCCTTTGGCCTTCACTAGAAAACAACTTTCGGAGAGACATCTAGGAAAATCGATCTATGAAAAGTAAATGTAGGTGATTCTACATGTCGTGGATATATGACATCCTTATCTCTTGAGTCAATGCTTCCAAATTAAAATAGATCATGAGAGCCTCAAGTATTTTTTGGAACAACAAATTTCATCCCCAAAGCAACAAAAATGGGTGACCAAGATATTTGTCTATGATTATGAGATAATTTACAAGAAGGGAAAAGAAAATGTGCTTGTTGATTCTCTTTCCAGGAAGTATGAAGAAGAACTGTCTCTCTTTTCCCTCTCCTCCATTGTACCAAATTGGCTCCAAGTTATTCGCAAGGAATGTCTGCAAGAACCCAAAATTTCTCGCTTGATCCAAAAATTGCAACACCATTCTCGAGCTTCTCCAGGGTACTCTTGGCACAATGAAAAGGATTTTCTACAAAGGTCATTTGTATTTAAGAAAACAGTCGCAAATTAAATCCACAATGCTTTCTGAGATTCATGCTTCACCCATAGTTTGGAATTCAGGGTTTACCAAAACTTATGAAAGGGTCAAACACTCTTTTTTCTGGGATGGTATGAAACAAGAAGTCCATACCTTTGTGGTTGAATGTGATGTCTGTCAACACAACAAGGGATAAATAGTTAAATCCCTAGGAACACTCCAACCACTTCCAATTCCCCATGTTATTTGGAGGGATATTTCTATGGATTTCATTGTTGTCTTACCTAAATCAGGAAATAAGTCAATAATCATTGTTGTAGTCAATAATATTTTCAAATATTCTCATTTTTGTGCTCTTCAACAACCATTCACCGCATCCACAGTGGCTCAAAATTTCATGGATACTATCTTCAAACTTCATGGCATGCATCATTATATTGTCTCTGATAGAGATCCAACTTTCACCAGTAATTTTTGGAAAGAACTTTCAAGGCTTGAAAGAACCAATTTCATCTCATCACTGCCTATCATCCTAACAGCGATGGATAAACTAAATTTGACAACAATTGTTTGCGAACATATTTTCTATGTTTTCCATCCGACATACAAAGTGGGATCGGTGGTTACCCCTATCTAAATGGTGGTACAACACATATTACCATATAGCTACTTGAATGACTCATTTTGAAGCAGTCTACAGACAAAATCCACCATCAGTTCTCTCATACATGTCAGGTGTCTCGAAGGTTCGAGAGGTTGACAAAAATCTTATAGTCCGAGTGGCCATTCTCTGTACCCTCAAAGAAAATTTGGTGATGGCTCAAAATCACATGAAGCAAAAATTATATTAAGTTCATTCTAAATGTAAATTTGTTGAATGAGACCAAGTGCTTCTTTGCATGCAACCTTATAAGCACCCTTCACTCAAAGATGAACATTGTGAGAAAATTTATCCCAAATTGTGTGGTCCTTATACAATTCTCAAGTGAGTGGGGCTTGTGGCCTACTAGTTAGCTCTGCAGAGTCATTTTAAGCTCCATCTCATTTTTCATGTCTTGTGCTTAAAGAATTTGATTGGAACTAAGTGATAAACTCAAACCAATCTCCCTGAGTTGGATGAATAAGATTTCATTGGGTTATAGCCACAAGTAGTATTGGACTAGCGAGAGTGTCATCTTTGTTAGTGCACGATCAAGGAAGTGTTAATTCAGTGGAAATATACATCTCCAAAGCATGCCACCTGGGAGATGACAACCATTTTGCAATAATTTCCTCATCTCAAGTATTGAGGAAAAGGTTGTTCTTCAAGGGGGAGAGATTGTTATGGACCAAAAATCCCTAACCCGTTAGGTAGGTGTAATGATATATTTTCCATGTAATAAAGGTCGAAATCAGTTAATAAGGCCTATTTAATAAATGTGAAAAAGTCACTCTAAGAAGACCTAATAGAAGCTTTCACTTCTAGAAATATCTTCCTCTAGAATGTTCTTTAGAAGATAGAATTAGTATAAATAAGAGTAGGAGGCATGAGACATATTTTTCTTGAGAATTATTGTAATAGATCACTTCTCTGTTAGAGGTTTCCCCCTCAAAGAGGCAAGTGAACATTGTTTTCTATCAATAAAGGTACCATTTTTGGTGTTGTGGTTGTCTACATTTTGTTGTTTCATTGGTAATTTTTGCAGTATTTCTATTTTCTACTTAATATAATAGATATGGTACCTAACACATGGGATCCCATGCATGGATATTGAGCATTTTCATTTGGCTAAGCCCATGTTATGCCTATAAAAATAAGTCTTGTCCCTACATCTCATTACACTTTTGAATGCAAGGTTATGTTGATGGAATGTACCCATTAAGACTGATAATCTCATTTGTTTCCACTCACGTATCCTTGTGTTTCCTTAACTTTTTTTTTCCATATTCCCTTTCAAGGTGTTATTACATAGGAAATATTGTTGTTGGATTACTATCACATTAGAGAGGCCTTACTATAGGAATGAAAGAACCCTCCCATGGAGAAAGAATAGAGTCCATAATTACAAGATTCTCCTCAAGTGATACATTTCACGTTTTATTTCCTTTATATTCGATGACAACGAATTTCTTCTCTTCCACCCCAAAGTGTGATTTAAATCATTTAAATTCCTTGTTTGAATGATTAGTTAGTTAGTATATATTCTTAGGGATAGATTGAATTGCATTACTTTATTATTGACTGACATTTTCCTTATCTTAGCTCTATAGTAGCAGAGACTCATTTTTTGGTGCATACACAAAATCCCCATATATAGAATGATGACTCTAGTAGGGATTAGAAACAATTTCTCTTTCCTTCGTTGTTTTGTGGATCTATTTTTTTCTTCTTTCTTTTGATTTGTTATCATCTTAATTTAGCCCATTATTTTAACCCAACACACCATTGTGGGATCATTAAAAAAAAAAACACATTTATGAGCATTCTTGAGAAATTGCACCGCTATTTCTTAGGTTCTTAAACATAGTACTTAGTTTTCTCATTGAGACCCACATGATTTAGTAATGTAGGTAGATAGTATTTCTACTCAAATGATAACCACTAATTGTTCCAGTATCAAGTCCAAATCCCACACTACCTTTGTTAAATCCATTTTTTAGAATTGTTTTACTTTTCCAAAAGTTGGCTTTAGCATGTTAAATTGATACATGAATTACTCATAGTGTTTTACATTTTGTTTTCTATTTAAATTGTTCAATGTTAAGAAAATTGTTTAGTAAGGAATAAAGAACTTTGTTTTAGTATTTATTTCCTTTGATTTTTCTTTCCCACAATTTATTTCTTAGTATTTCCTTTCATTTATTTACATTCACATTTCAATTCGATTGTCCACACAACTTGTGTGGGAAATTAAGGACCTGAAGGCTCTTCCATGACTGATTATTCTTTCTCCCTTATGATACAATGATTAATTAGAAATGGTTGAAAGTTTTAAATATCTCCTTTGGCACTCCAACTATAATAGGCTTGGTTCATATTCCCAAGATAATAACTCCAACTATAATACGCTTGGTTCATATTCCCAAGATAATTACTTTTGTAACCAACAAAGTTAATCTAACCCATTATAATCCTCCATTGGGGAAGAAACAAATTTATAGTTTAGGTTAGTAGTATGGAGTAACAAGGCATACAAAAAACACCCTATGTTTGTTTATCATTAAACATAGTTTTCCTCTTAGGGAACTATCTAATTCATTGTGTTACATAAGGGATGCATTCTCTTTTGATTTCCAATTTTTAGGTATGGATAGGTAGTTTGAGAACTTCCCATCTATTTTAAGTTGGGTGTCACCTCTTGACTATTTAAATTTGGTAAACCCTTGTCAACAACTTGTGAAGAGGTATCCTAGCTACAAATATTAGGTATATCATCAAGTGGCTCTTATGAGATTACAAGAGCACGTAAGATAGATAGTTGTTCCCCATAATATTTCATCACCTTGGGAGTTTCACTATAATTTTTTATATCATACTTCGCTTGTCTCATTTAGTGGACTTCATCAAGACATTTGAAAGGCCCAATTACATTCAATAATTTCTTGAGCTTTCCTATCATCATTATGGGTGTGATTTTTTCATTTTTTTTCTTTGTCGAAAGTTGTCACCAAGACCATATTTTGTCACAATAGGAAAATAAACTTGAAAAACACATTGTTCACCACTTAAGCACATTTTCCTTCAGTAGTGGAAATTATATCTAAGGGGAACAATGTTTATGGTAGTAATGGTGGGGGTACTCACAATCCCTACTAGAATTGAGCTCAAACCAGGCATAAATAGAATGTTCATCATTGCACCATTTTCCAACTCTATGGTCACCCCAACCATGAGTGTCATAAACTCTCATGACTAGTCTAAGAACTTAGTTTAGAGAAAACTCACCATAATAAACGCAATGATTCTCTTTTTTCTACCTTGCATCACCTTCTCTCTCATAATGAACCTATCATTTCACAAAGTGAGGTTACACTAACCTTGAATGTAATGCCAAGTTTTGATCCCCATACTATGAATGTATACGTATATGATGAAATGACTATAAGAATAACATATGCGACTTGTAAAGTGTACACTGAAATATAATATAAATACATCACATGTTGTAGAAGAAGGACAAAAAAATAAAGGGGCTATGACTCTACAAGAGGGGAAAGAAAGGGAGGCTTAGTAGGTTAAGTGAGAATAATATTACTTTATTTTATATTTTCCTTATCTTTATTAAACCTTTATTTATGATTATCCTAAATCCTTTCAACCTTGTAAATAATTGTGAATGTGAAATACATATACTTCTCAAGAAGGCATGTGGTCTTACATTGTATGCACATATATTTTATGATTTAGGGCATGTAAGAGGAGATTCATGTTCACTATTCCTTGAGTTCTTATATGAACTTAGAGTGCCATAGTTTTACAACTATAAAATTATGAAGAAATAAAACGATGATATTATGAGGAAATTATGGTTCTGTGCAAGGGTAATTTATGTTATTAAGAGGAATTAATTACAACTATTTATCTCTAGAATTCCACCATAGATATTTCATGGCCAACCTATGCTAAAGACTTATATGGAAGTGGGATATCCTAAGGGACTATTTACTAGGGAAAGGGATCCATTTCCTTGGGTTATGTAGGATGAGGGGAAAGAGGGATGATAGATTGATATTGTTGTAGTGTAAATTAGTTTGAGAATTCTAGGAATTAGGTTGTGGGAGAGAAATTGGAGCCATACCATATGAATTGTTTCTGGTGGATTCATAGCCTTAGCTCATGGGTGGCCTTTGATACAAATATATTAGGTGTAATAGTGATTCTATGGTTAGGTGGAGCACCCTTCTTCTATAGCTAGTTGTTGAAGAGCTTCTAGAAGATAAGTGTTCTTGTTTTGTTGATAAATATGTAGAATTGTTTTTTTCATGTCATATATTAAATTATTTTGTATTTTGTTTAGTTCATAATGCATGTACATTAGTTTTCATTCATAATTATCGGTTCATGATTGAATGGTTGTTTAATTATGCTTACATAACTCTACATTAGTATGCATATATTTGATAATTAGTTATATATCATAGCATTAGAGTTGTTAAACATTAGAGTTGTTAATAGTGATAGAGAAAAAATCGGTGTGGTTATGGAGTATTTTGTTGCCTCAGTAGTGCATAGAGGTTACCAATTATGTTATAGAAATGTATGAGAATTATTAGTTATAGCACTAGTGATGTATAAGATAGAAATTAGTTTGTATATGAAGAAAGAAATTTCAAGTTGTATGCCAAGGATATGCATGAGGATATGTGGAGGCAAGTTAAGGTGACATTTGGACACCAATCCCAACATACATGTGTCACAACACATCAACAATTTCACATAAGAAACTGTTTTTTGGTATATATATTTAAACAAAAGTCTAGAGCCAAAATATTATCTTAGTAGCAATTGTTTTTTGGTATATATATTTAAACAAAATTCTAGAGCCAACATATTATCTTAGCAATAATAGGAGCATTTAAGTTCATAATGAGGTAAAATTTCAAGTGCAATCCTATAGTGATGAAGGCTATACAAATTTCAATGAAGGTGGTTTGTTGATTGAATTCCAAAAAATTACAATTAGTGGTTTCCAAAGATAAGGAGGGTACTTATTAACAAAAGTTCAATGGAGTATGCAATTTGGAAAATAGTGAATAGGATTAGATATGAAAAAACCAAGTAGAGGTTTTGGTCAAATTTTAAGGGGTTTGGAGTGGAGATGAAGAAATATGTCAAAATCCACTATTTTGGGAGATTTTTTTAGTGTTTTTGAAATTGCAAATGGAGGAAAAGTGACCCAGGACTTCAAAACTAGAAAACAATTCTTATTAAAATTTTGATCTTCTAAACAATATACATAAAATTGTCATAGTAAAAACTTCCCATTTTTTCTTTTTTTGAAAGATAAAAGTTTTGGCCAAAATTTTTAAGTATGGAGAAAGTACAAAAAGGGTAAAGTTGATAGTTTCAAATTGATGCAAAAAAAGATTAGAGCATCATATAACTAATATGAATGTTGTTGAGTAATCATAATTATAAGTTATCTATTACTAATATACAAGTTTTCTTGGTTCTCTCTATAGTTTCTTCTATATGTGGAGGAAGCTGGCTTTTGACATTAATTTCACCAATGAGAGAAATGAAGAAAATTGAGCAAAAATGGTAACTTCATAGGAACATAACTTTTAGCTCCAATTCCACATTGAAGCATGAGTATATTAGTTGGAAATATAATCTATAAGAAAACAATTATAAATATTTATATTTTATAGAATTACTCTTAATCTTCATAGAATCTAAGAAGAAAAAGACATGTAGCCTTTATTAGAGGATAGTTTCTATAATATGTAAGAAAAACTACACATATTTTTGAAGTCAAATATACCTAATAAATTTATTTGTACTAACACTTCTTGTGGATATATTGCGATATCAAGGATAATTAAAGATCACAATTGAATATTAATATTGAAGAATAAATATGGAAGTTGGATAAGATCCTTACAATCACAAAGACAAATTTAGAGGCCTAAATATTAGTGTAGGAAATCAGATAGACTCTAATGGAAGAAGAGAAGATAGTCAACCATTTGATTTGGTATAAAAAAATGTGGAGCTTGAAAATGGAGGTCTAGAGTTGTAGAGATGATAATGAGAGAATCCTAAGGGCTCAAGAAAACAAAAAAGTGAGTCAACACTCAACTAATTGAAGGTTTAAACTAGTTGCAAAGGAAAATGAGGAATGGATTATGATCAAGGAATGAGTAAGAAGGACGCCTTCATTCAATTAGGGAATATCATGGAAAATCCAGACACTCAAGAAGTAGTACTAGAGATCAAAAGCATCGGTATTCACCCTAATAATTGGGCAGGAAGTACTATACATATGAAGAATCAAAGAATAGTATCGAAGTGTCCCTAGCTAGACGTCAAACAAAATACATGAACAAGATAGTTTACAAGGATCGGGGGTGATTTTAGGGATGGAAATTTATTTCAAAATGTAGAAACCTTGGTGAATCTTGCTAATCCTTCATATGCCAACTATAAATGTTTGGGACATTTTTGTAAAAATATTCAAATTTCTAAGGATTTTGTATAGTTTGTATAAAATTTTGGCGATTTGTAAGTTAAAATAATTTTATCCTATAGAATTTGGGCGAATAATTTTTAGAATAGTGAATCTTTTTTTGGGAAAACCCATGGAAAATTAGTCCATGAGAGAAATTTAGCCCCTAAAATCATCCCTGGCAAGGATAGATTAGGAATATTAAGCCTTTGACCGTTGATGGTGAAAACAAATGGGAGAGGATATTGAAGCCTGGTTACTAGGGATAACAAAGTATTTTTAGCTGCATAACTAATCATCCAATATGGAAGAGTCAGCAAAGTGAAAAATCCCAAGTCTCTAGGACTTTCTAGTGTTTCTAGAGTTTGTAGATGTGTTTGAGGAAATACTTATATTTCCACCAAAAAGAGACATTGATTTCTCTATTGATTCCATGCCTAGAGTTGTGTTGGTATCTAAGACTCCATATAGAATGAGTACATTGAAATTTAAGGAATTGAAAATAAAATTAAAAATATAATTGAAGAAGAGGTATATACACTTGTGTGTATCTCCTTAGGGAGCACCAATACTCCTTGTAAATAATAAATATGTAACTTTGAGGTTGTGCATTTATTTTAGATAGCTAAACAAGGTCAATATGACGAATAAATATCCTCTACCCAAAATTGAAGACTTGTTTGATCAACTAAGAGAATAAAATACCTTCTCAAAGATAGATTTGAAATCAGGATACCATCATATAAGGATAAATGATGAATAAATTAGTAAGATAACTTTTAGAACTAGATATGGACACACTAGTACATTGAGCACATATCTTGACAATTTATTGACGACTATTTGCCACAAAAACGTCTCATGTATGATGAAGCCTACAACCCATTTCTTGTCACGTCATAATTGTCGCAATTGCGATGAACTATTGTTCTATCTTACATTTAACAGAACAATCAATTGTCACAAGAAAAATGAAAACTTTTTTCATGCGATTGATAGACATTCATCACAAATCCATGAATGTCCATTGTTAATGTGTCGTAATAGTGACCAACCTATGAAAAACTTTGACCATAATAAACCAATGTCCACAACCATTGTTGTCATAGGTTTGTCATACAAACGACCAATGTCTGTTGCAATTTTGTTAGAAGAGAGACCAACCTACAATGAATATGGAGCAAAATTGACCAATGTTCAAATCCATTAACGTCGTAGGTTCGTCGTACGATCAACCATTGTCCTTCGCCAATTTTTCAAAAGAGAGACCAACGTATGATGAACTTGGAGCACAATCGACCAATGTCCAATGATATTATTGTTGTACAATTGACCAAAATCTTTCATACCATTGGCAAACCATCAAATTACTCTAAGTACAATTGACCAAAGTAAAAAGCGATTCTCATCATATTTTTGTCATAAGATTGAATATTCTTCATCATAGATTCGTCGTAGGTTTGTCATAAGCTTAACGAACCACATAAAAATTACCATCCTTGTTCATCGCAATAGTGTCAATGTGTCAAAAAAATTGTTGTGATTCCAACAGTGGTAGAGTCGAGCATCTAACATTACATTACTCACATTATCAATGAACTCCTAGAAGTTCGTCGAACTTCCGATGAGATTTTCATTAATTAAAAAAAAAAAAATTTGGTTCATTATGGAGCATTACTCGTCTTCATCTACCGCAATTACTACGAAGTACTTTTGTGTAAATTATATAAGTAGTTTATGGAGACCAAGGTAGTGGTTTTTCAATTGTGCCTTTTGGCTCTACAATTCATAGGAAGCTACCATGTATATCCAAGAGGTTTCCAGTTTGTAAAGGAGAGAAGTTATATTAACTTTCTACACCTTCACATTCCACACTCTACAATACATAAGAATGGTAGATTTTCATTTTATATTCACAACACTATGCCTTACTATCACCCCTTATGGGTAAGGATATGATTGTTGATTAAAATACAAATGAAAATTATGTCGGTAAAATCACAGAGCTGGGTAACATTTTCATGACAATCTCATCTCCAAAATTCTGAAAAACATTCTTTCGGTCGAACTAATATTATTTTTCGGCCGAAAGATATTTGTTTCAGCCAAACTAATTTTCGGCCAAACTATGGAATGTCAAATTGAACGGTACAATGACAACGCCCTTGATTTTCATGTAGAAATTTTGTTGGACAATTTTTTTCCATCCAACAATATCTTTTTGGCCGAAAGATTCTTTCAGCCGAAAAATGACTTATATATTAACCGGACATAAAAAAATGTAACATTTTTCTCGACTATTACTGTGAATGACTGTGTTGTGTGAGGGACTGAGTGTTTGCACGGACAGTGTTGTGTGAGGGATTGTGTTGAGTGTTGGCACAGACTGTGTTAAGTGTTGGCGCGGACTGTGTTGTGTGAGGAACTGTGTTGAGTGTTGGAGCGGACTGTGTTGTGTTGGCGCAGACTAGTGTTGGTGGGCGCTCATTCGAGCGGTTGTGGTGTCATGTTGGTGGGTGCTCCTTTGGGTGGGCAGGTTGAGATTCAGGTAAGCTCCAAATTTGCAGTGATATTTTAGTTTTTCTTTTTCTTTTAATTTTATTTTTTAATTTTAATTTTAATTTATAATTCGAGCTTTGTAGCCAAGCCGTGGGCACATACGTGGTTTTGGTGCAGACGTTCTATTTTGTTGGTGTTGGTGGGAACTCCTTCAGGCGTTTGTGTTGTCGTGTTGGTGGGTGATCCTTCGAGAGGGCGAACCGAGCTTTAGGTAAGCTCAAAATTCAACTCAAAATTCCCACTGATATTTTAGTTTTTGTTTTAATTTTTTTATTTTTTTTAATTTAAATTATGTTAAAAATTGACCCCTGTACCCAAGCCGTGGGCATGCCAACGTATTGGCCATAGGGTTGGGCCCCCACATCCAAGTCACAGTCCACTGGACTAAGACTTGGCCGTGGAGGGGTGCATCTCTATGGCCAAGCCATTGGCGTGCTCACGGATTGGCCATAGGGTTGGCCCCCACGGCCAAGTCACAGTCCAGTGGACTGTGACTTGGCCGCAGGGGACCAACCCTATGGAAACACCATTGGTTCGTAGTAGAACTCTTATACCTGTGTGTAATGATTAAACATCATCATATTACATTATTTACATAATATGTAACATATAGGATACTACTCTCCTTGTTTTACCTTATATGACTCATTCACACTGAACCCATGTAATATCTCAGATCAATCATACTTGTTTGAAACTAGATTATAATATGCATTCATCATACTTAACTTAGTTGTACTTATACTCTAATTAGCTTACTTATTAGGGTGTATGTTTCCCATGTAGTTTAGCTCAACTTTATTGATAGGTTAGGCTCTATGATAAGCCTTATACCATTCATAGTAACACTGCCTTATTACCATAATCAAATCAACTAGTATAAGCATGTACAAGATTCGTATTCAATTACTCTAGTTCTAATGGACTCTAATTACCATTAAATCAATAGTCACTAATAAGCGAAAGTTGGAATACTATTTATCCATATTTGATATGCTAATATAGTATGAACAAGTAGAATCTTACTATGAGGCCAATGTGATTCCCAGCTTAAGTCAAACACAACTTACAAGTAATGGAAGTCAAGCAGCTTATGATACATGGATACTATGATAAAAGTGGTAGTGCTAAGTCATATACAACTTATTGTATTCACTGATCTCTATCATTCCAGTCATTTGATTAGTAGTGATTACTAGTTATAGCATGAAGAATGTAATCATCAGTATTTGCATATTACTTCATATTTATACAAGTTGTAAGCAGCTCAGCTTAGACCTTAGGTGTAAGTATTTGATCCTATACATATCACTTATATCACCTTTTGTACATGTTACAACTTAGTAATGGTAATCATAGACATATCTAAACTTTATGAACACAAAGTGGATCTATAGATACTTATGGGCTTAATACTCATATCAACCAGTAGTAATGCCATAACATAATGGTAAGTACAAACTGTAACTAATAAGCATGATACAGTTTACTTTTGTTGATTTGATTACATATATTAATGGGAATGAGACTAACCTCACAGTGCACTAATACTAGTTATGTGTAATATGTGATATTGTATATTAGTAATACATATATCAAACGGGTTGGTAATCATCATTACAGGTTAAATGCCCTTGTTATCTGTAATAGCTATGATAAGAAATTCCATTGCTTTAGTGATTATGGTTATACTGTACTTGTAACATAATATGACACACATAACACTATTAGTAGATTTATATACATAAACCAAAATCAACTAAGTTGTAACGATTCACTAAACTTTATAGAACATACATAACTATCATACGTACAAACCTCATCATAGTTATGGTAATATAAGGTAGAGATTAAGCATAACACTTGAAGTCATGTCCCATATAGAGAAGCTATCATAGTGATCTTGTATGACCATGTGAGTAATAGAAGTGATACTAGCTTAAGAAATGTTAATGGTTCTAGTCATTTCCCCTATACAAGAGCTTAGAGGTGATGATGTACTTCTTGTTTCTATTCTACCATTACATATTACAACACATCTATGTTACTTAATTCCCATAGGAAAACACTAACAACTTGCACTGAATGTGATATCATTAGGTAGATATAGTAGTAATGCCATTAATTAGAGTAAGTGATAAACGATGTTGTTCATTACAACACCTGTATTACTAGTAATCATAGTTTCCATATCTCTTATGTTACCATGTTGTTCCTCATTAAACCTAGTATCAGTATTGGTATATTACGTCTATTACACATAGTTATAACATGTATCCCTCTAATGGGAATCATATTTACCTGATTACGATTCGATCATACTAGCACGATGTATTTCTATAGTAATGAAACCCATCATAGATAGACTAGTTTAAGCTTAGTATTGTAATCCTTATACACATAGCCCTGAACCTTTACTTATATCGTAATCTTAGTCATATTTATTATGAAATCCTCCTTATTACTATTGTAATGTGTATATACCCCGTGTGAGCTTAGTTATTATTCAACTTACATAAGCATTGGGATTAGTACTAATCCAATCAAGCTGCTTACTTGTACCCATAGCTGAGAACCTATGTGTATTGAGACTAGCTAAGCTAAAATGGGTTCCATATTATTGATATACTATCTATCATAGTAAGTGTGTCTCTATCCATTGTTCCCTTTGCTCACTGGTCTATCTTACCCTTTTACTCGGGGTAGGTATGAGTGGTATAAGTAATCCCATTGAATGAATACAAGTGGTATCCTATCTGTCTAATTTGATCAGTACCATACTAATATTGTAGGGTGACTATGGGAACATAAGCAATCGATAGTGTGGCTACATCTCAAATGGAAGTATTCATATATTAGAGAATCTCCTAGCTGGTTCATAGGGAATGTAGTAATCTATCACTACTATAAACTATACAACCTCTAGAACACTTAGCTTACATAGGTGCTCATTATGAGATGAATGCATCCCTTTGATCTATACAATGAATCAGATAAGAGTGTCACTAGTATATAGCTTAAAGTATTTATCTTATACATATCGGTGTCGTGAGCTCTTAGTACGTATATATTAGTATGAACTCCATTGTTTAACTGTGTTATAATGTTTGATTCCAAGATTATATGGTACTAGTACTGTTCAACTTCATTGGTATGATTAATACATAACATATTCAATCACATTGGTTATACATTGTATTGACATCATACATGTTTGATATTGATTACGGATCTCATGGGAATTGAGCCACTACTGATGTAAGGATACAATATTACTTTATGCTTTCAGATCCATGGTAAGTGTTATACCCATTGCTTATCTAGCTTATCTTTGTAAGTAATCACAACTTATGTATTAGCTTGTATTAGCAAGAGGATATGATTATGGAAATAAGGTAGAGCTTACAACATGTAATACTCGTGAGTCCATGGAATATGAAGCTTAAGTGATTTGATTACTGTAATATCTATGAAGCTCATATAGGTTTATTACAATTGTTCCTATGATTTCTTGATTAGGTAAACATGATTCACACTGCTTTACCTAGTACTTATCTCATAAACTAATGGGAATAGATGGGGTTGGGTACTAAGAACATGATGTAATTGGAATAGCTCTTGTTAGCTTGATACATGTAAACAAACATGAATACTTTGATCCTCCCTTTGAAGTATGCATATTATCGATATCCTTTATTCCCATAGGTCATCAGTATATCTCTATATGGAACTTGATTAAATTGGGCAGTAGAATGAGTAGTATCAAGACCATTGCTCATATTAGACATGTATAAGATACTCCATATTCAAGCTCTTATGTTATTACTACTTTCATATCTGAATGTTTTTCCTATAAGAAGGCATGTATTTACCGTATGAGTATGGATACCATAGGAATTATGGGAAATCAATAGCCCATGTTATACACAGGAATAGGCATATCAGTAATCTATGGAGTTAGTATTGAGATTCTGTAACAAACCTCCCCGTTACGACGATAACCTCTCATAGCAAGTGCAATTTTTTTTTTTGTTTTTAAAAGTGTGTGCCCGCGTGTACAAGGGAAACAAGACATTCAACTCTGCGTCGCCACCCAACGACTAACAAGATGAAACAATGACGAACAAAACAAGACAATGTAAGACGCACATCAAGTAACTGCATGCATTTAACGATGAATCAATCGACCAAGAGCAAGACTGACTACCCACCCGTCCTACCCTGCAATGGTTAGGACCTCCAAGACACATAAGAAACGCTCAAGCCCAGGTTCCCAATGATTTTAACCATTTAAGGTCTCAGGGTTGGCGACTGTTCTGAGGAACATGGAGGTGTCTACATCCCGCCCAACACAAGCAGTCCAAGCAATGAAATTATTACAACCCAGCACAAAAATAGTCAAATGAGCAACCATGTCTTCTACGGAAGGTGCAAGACAAAGGACTTAGACAACGACCAACTAATACTAAGACAAGGCATCATCTATGACTCCACTGTGATGAATTACAGACCATTTACTCCAGTTAAATTTCATGAATCAACGAGTATATTAAACATAATGTATTCCGATTAATCTCAATTCCCCATTATTAAGTCATGAAATCTCAATATACTTGGTTCAAGACATTGCAATCGCATGTTATTACTAACCGTAAGGATGATAATAGAAACAACATGAAATAATACCCATAGTACCTTTTATATCACCATGACTAGCAATAATAACAATCACATTGCATTTATGTGCTAACCTTAATACATAAGCTGCGATATCATTATCATAAATGATGAACACATTAACATTTACATTACCATGAATGCTAGTATTAACCTGAAACATTACGCTATAATACCTTAGCAATACATTACATTACTTTTCATCACATTCCAACATATTACATTTCATGTCAAATAACTCTGCAACAAAATATCAATTATCTTACTTCTTGTATGTTGCCAACGAATAAATCATAATAACATTCATTTTATATTACAATTAGATGACAATAAAGTAATCGTAACATTAACATTCATTTTATATTACTCCTGACATTAGCATTCCACAACTAATAATCGCATTGGAACTAGCACTCCATACTTATTAGCATTAACATTAACCTTTCATTACCTTAGCATTTCAGAAGCCATAAAGGCAATGGGGATTTAACGCTCTATATTTAATAGCATTAATAATAATTTCCTTATATTAACAGTCTGTAAGCAATAAAAATAATGAAAAAACAATAATATGACCCTTTGATATCGCAAACAACCGTGTTACCTATAATAAGGCCAGGGCCTTAGTGGAACATAATATCTCATTAATTTCCCACTATACTATTACAGTATGCCTCAAGGTAATTCATTTAACCAAATTATAAAAGGCTGACAATTAATAACGCAAATAAGGCATTTAACAAGACCAATATATAACCAAGAATATACCATCGGCCATAACATAAAAGAAATCATAATAGTTGAACATAACAACATTTCCATTTTAAAACTTCTCAACATAATGAGAACCAAAAGGATAAATAACTCTAGATTATTCCGTTAAACAACTATTAGGATAAAATAATGTCCATACTTTAAGGCCATTAGCTTTAATTGAACCAAGTCTAGCTAAGGTAAATTGTTATTTATTCAAACACTAACGACATAAGTAGTTGGCTAAAAGAGACTTTGACTTAACTAAAGGAGAAGGTGCTCAGTAACATGGCCGATTTCCAGCACCTCTAGTGCTATTAATAGATAATCGCAATCGACCCTCTAATTCTAAACTCACCCAAGTCGTCAGTCTTGATACACATGGAAACCTTAAAGAAGAGAGCTAACACTACAACATCGAAGAAGCAATGATGAGACTTTTAAGCTAGAGACAGTCGAGGCATTAGTTACGACGGGTTTTTTTTTTAGTTGACTAACCTGGCATTATCATGAACTATAATACCAGAAATTAATTTAAAGGACAGGGATAAGGCATTGAGGAAAGGTTGTCCAAAGTTTAGTGAATGCTACCTTAGTGTTCATTGAAAGATCTACATGTAGGTAAATCAATTTGGAAATAATAAAGACAAGGGCATAAGATCTATCAGACCACAAATTACGCACAGGCTGCCAGTAAGATCTGTCAGACTACAATTACACACAGGCTGCCAGTAAGATCTTCAACACCAAAAAGGATGCCAGGATAGTAGTTGGTTAACTCCACCGAATCGGCTGCAAGGATACAGGTATGAACAGAATCTGCAATTAAACAAAAGGGGATGCAGGTGAAACACCATCCCATCCATTCGTAGCAACGCAAACGTTTAAGGGAACACCATCATAAGCCAAGGGATGAGTCGAGACAGTGCCAGTCGCGACCTCTCTTGCGCTGAATTCCAGCACCGACGCCCAATTAAGGACGATGCCCACTGGCCTTGGTGTTCAGCCTGGAAGGCTGGGGAAGTACTGAAGACAATGATGGTTTACACAGTTAGCTAAGAACGATTTGTAGAGAGAAAATCAAAATGTTGTCAACAACCTCACGGCTGACCAGGATACAAAAGTTGTTGTCAAAAATTTCAAGGAAACCGCAGGTCACCATAAGGGGCTCCTTGGGACTTCGTGGTCGAGACTAAAGGTGCCGCAACTGGTGGATCACACGAGGTAAAACCGTGGTCAAATACAACAGTCCAGAAACGTTTTCCATGTAAGGGGGCGAAACGCCATAGAGTAAATTTTCACAGAGGAAGGTCTTTCAGCCATTATGTAATAAAACGGAATTCAAAATTCCTTTTTGGACATGACAGAGTTAACATAAATAATTATTACAGAGCGAATTTACCAATTTAATGCATCTCGGGTTGTACCACATGTCATTAAAACTAAAAATAGTAATGGCTAGAGACGGTAACCCTACACATCGAAAAAATTAGATGCGAAAATACATTATCCAGAAATACACAACAACGAAAAGTAAATCAGAAGTGTAAGGATCACAGTGGAAATCATTAGAGAGGAATATCTTGGTAAAACCATGGAGGTATCAGAAAAACACCATTCCAGTTGCTAGTGCTAAGCTATCGGTTTTATTCTCACTGTTTGCGCAGTAAAATCAATTTTTATTTACTATAATCACCAATTCCATTGCTATAGTAGAATTAAATTGTCAATCCATCACAGTAGTAATAAGATAAACTTGAATGACATCTAGCTCAAACAGAATACAACCATGTACAATCAGCATACAGATTTAAGCATAAGTTCCTAATGCATACTACTCTACCAAAATACAATTCATACCGTTGCCTGATCGCCCGCCTCGTATGACTTCTGCGCGCTCCGTGCCGCTCCCGCTCGCTGACCGACGAGACCTCCCCGGTACCTCCCAACCAATCGCTAGGGGTACTCTGCTTCCCCCTTAGCCCCCCTAGCCGCAAAGGGGCCACACACTATCCAGATGGTACGTCTAGCTCCCAGCTCGCCTTGCAAGGCCGAGCTACCACTCCTATCCGAGCTGGGAAATCCCAACTCTCCACAAGTAATCAGTGAAGTCACGATTCTGGAAGCGTAATGTTACGCTAACAGTCGATCCCCCCTTTCTTCCTCATCTTCCCTTTCTTTTATAGAGTTTTTAGAACCTCCAACTTTCCCTAAATCACATTAAATTTAAGTTTTAATAAAAATATTCTAAATATTCTCCTTCGCACAAGTGTCGTCCATCCCCCTCTTTCCTCCAATAATTATTTTATTTATATTTATTAATTGTCTCATTACCCTCACCCACCTAGAGTTGCTCCTAAATTTACTCCTAGGTGTTCCTAGATTCCCTTACAGGTTTAAATACTTTCCCTAAAATGAAGTTGCTAAGTTAGTTCATTTTAGAAGGTTCTTAATTGCAGATTCCTTACTATGTTGACCTCACTTTTTACCATAAGTTCCCCTCTTTCCCTTATTATGTTTCCCCCCATTCCTTAGTTTCCTAATTTTTATTATTCCCTTCTTTCCCCTTTTATTAGTGCCAAAATGGCAGTTGCGCTATTTACTCTTTTCCTTTTATTATTAATTTGAAATCTTTTTACACTTTCACAAGTTAAATAATTTATTTCTTCTTTACAATTTAAAACCACGGATTTTAATTAAATTATTACTCTCTTCATTTTACCCCAAAAATTATGAAGACCAAAACTATCACTTAAGTGGTTTTCAGTTTAATTTTTTTTTTTATTCTTATAGGGTATTTTTCTTAAGGTTTAGACAAAATTTTACCCTATAGAAGTTTTAGACTTAGAACTTAGATTCTGAACTAGACGACATTTTAATTAGGGAGGTTGTTTAAGAATTTCTCAAAGTGTCAAATGTCTTAGGGCCATCTAGGTTTGTTCCTTCATCAACGACAATGCGACATGCCCTTCAGGACACACCACGTTCTCCAAGGGTGCCACTCACCTCGTTCGTTTCTTTTGCGTGACGTGCCCTTCAGGATGCACCATGTGCTGCAATGGTGCCACTCGCCAACTTGTGTTTCTTTTGCGTGACGTGCCCTTCAGGATGCACCACGTGCTCCAAGGGTGCCACCCGCCAACTTGTGTTTATTTTGCGCAACGTTCCCTTCAGGATGCACCATGTGCTCCAAGGGTGCCACTCGCCAACTTGACTGATTGGTAGACATCAATAACCCCTGGAGTCAACACTCTGCCAGGTGAACTTGTGGGAGACTAAGGGCTCTAAGGAATAAGGCCCCCACCTTATTGTGCCCCCATTAGAATCATCGTGAGCGACTGTCGCAGTCTGCCCTCACGACATCACAGATCCTCTCGAACTAGGTAATCATTAACCTACAGTTCGAGCCACGGCGAGAGTGCTAGTAGGTTGTGGCAGGGCTGCTTTCCACACCTCTCCCTCAACCTCTATGGAAATCATGTGTGGCTCCTTTACTCCATATGTGAGTCTGGTCGGCAAGCTATCGTCAACTTGCATCATCAACAATCATATCAGAACATGTCCACATCATATCGTCAAATCAAATATACTAAATCACAGTAAACAATCAACCCCAAAGCACACTCCCTGACTCGATATGGAATCCAAGGGGTCCCATCGATGCCTTTGCATCCTCAAGGTCAAAAACCCTGCACACTTAGTAAAACTGAGTCAATAGCACCTGTCCACGTCAAAGCAGTAAAACATCATGTCATCTATCATATCGCATCATAATC
The DNA here is from genome assembly GCA_009831015.1 of Picea engelmannii. NCBI lineage: Eukaryota > Viridiplantae > Streptophyta > Pinopsida > Pinales > Pinaceae > Picea > Picea engelmannii. The sequence goes on along the minus strand of ML776858.1, from coordinate 1,069,305 downwards.
AAAGATAAATGTTTTCTTATCATAAGAGTCCAGATCACTTGTGAGAAAGTGCCCTCAAAGAATAAGTTTTCTCAGTGCTCCAAAGAGGGATGTTACATACACCCCCTCTTGGTCTAAACTTTGTCCCAAAGTTTCATAGTATAAATGCCGAAATAAGTGTATCACAGTATCATAAGTCTATCTATCAAACAAAAATGGAAACTGCTGGCACATATCATATGCGTCCTCCCAGGTCGCTGAGTGCGGACTATAAATGTCCCACTGGACCTTGACCTGATCTACCGTTCGACGTCGTAATTGTCGAACGCGATGATCTAATATGCGGACCGGCTCAGCCATGAGCACTCCCTCATCCGATACCTGCAAGGAACTCATGTCAATCACATGTGTAGGATCACTAATATAATGTCTCAAAACAGATACATGAAAAACATCGTGCATATGCCTCAAAGAATCAGGCAAGGCTAGTCGATAGGCCACAGGCCCCTTTCTCTCCACAATCTTGAAAGGTCCCATGAACCTAGGAGAGAGTTTATCTCCATTTTCAAACTTGATCGAACTCTTATGCGGTTTAACCCGCAAGAAGACTCGATCGCCGACCTCATAACTACGGTCGACTCCGTGCGCATCGGCATAACTATTCTGTTGATCCTACGCTTCTTTAATCCTTTGTCTTATTGTTTGCATTTGTTCTTCCATTTCTTGGATCGCTTCTGGTCCCACCAGGACCCTATCCTCAAGTCGATCCCAACTCAAAGGTGTCTGACACCGCCCGTACAGAAACTCAAAAGGCGCCATCTTAATGGTGCTCTGGTAACTGTTGTTGTAAGCGAACTCTACTAGTGGCAATAATTCTTCCCAACGCTTTTGTTGGCCCATCACGTACATGCACAACATGTCTTCCAAAGTTTGGTTCATTCGTTTTGTCTGTCCTTCAGTATTTGGGTGATACGCAGTACTAAAGTTAAGTTGGGTTCCCAAGGCCTCTTGGAAACTCGTCCAAAATCGTCCAATAAACACCGATCCTCGATCAGAGATAATCCTCTTAGGCACACCATGCAGCCTCACAATATCGCTGATGAAAACTCTAGCTATGTCAGGTGCCTGATACATCATACGCACAGGAATAAAGTGAGCACTCTTCGTCAGAGTGTCTACTACTACAAAAATCGAGTCATGTCTCCTTGCCATCAGTGGAAATCCAACAATAAAATCCATCGAAATAACTTCCCATTTTGATTCCAGAATGGCATGTGGTTGTAGTAATCCTGTTGGGTGTCTATGTTCAGCCTTTACCTACTAACACTCCAGACACCTGGCCACATAGTTAACTATATCGGCCTTCATTCCCCTCCAGAAGAATAAGGGCTTAAGATCTGCCCTCATCTTCGTAACTCCCGGGTGAGCCATGTAAACTTCTCTATGAGCCTCGCTCATGATCAACATCCTCAACTCGTCGTTTGGCGGTATGTAAATCCGAATTTTAAACCTCAATAACCCATCACTATCAGAAGAAAATCCCTCATATCGTGGTGCCATCATTGTGTTTTGTCCAATAAAGCCCTCGACCTCCTTGTACCAGTCGTCGTCATGTTGTAAGGTTAGAATCTTTTCACGTAGATTCGTCTGAAGAGGCAACATCGAAAAGATGCGTGGCCTCCGACTCAAAGCATCCGCCACTTGGTTCATCGTTCCCTTTATGTAAGTAATCTCAAAGTCGTACTCACTAAGTAATTCCAACCAATGTCGTTGTCGCGTGTTCAGGTCGCTTTGCGTAAAGATGTGTTGTAGTCCACAATGATCAGTCTTTAGTTTAAATTTTCGTCCAACCAGGTAGTGTCTCCAAACCTTCAAGGAATATACAATGGATAATAACTCCAAATTGTGCATCGCGTAGTTCTCCTCATGCCTTCTCAATTTCCTCGAAATGTAAGAAATCACTCGTCCGTCTTGCATCAAGACTCCACCTAAACCTTCCTTGGATGCGTCTGTGCATACCAAGAAGTCCGCGTCCATGTCAGGGACCTTTAGTATCGGTGTTGTTGTCAACAACTCTTTAAGCCTCCGAAATGCTTCTGCGCATTTCTCAGTCCAAACAAACTTCTTATTTTTCTTCTGAAATTCCGTGATTGGATTTTCTATCTTAGAAAATCCCTCGACAAACTGTCGATAGTATCCTGCTAAACCCATAAAGCTACGCACTTCTGTGACATTCGTTGGCACTGGCCATTCCATAATATCCTCAACCTTGGCTGGATCCACGACGATACCTTCGCTAGAGATGACATGCCCTAAGTAGTGAATCTTTGATTGATAAAAAGAGCATTTGGACAACTTCACATACAATTTGTGCTCTCGCAGGCACTGTACTACCAAGCGCAAGTGCTCGTCATGCTCCTCCGTTATCCAAGAGTAGATCAAAATATCGTAAATGAATACTTGGACGAACTTTTCCAAGTACTCACGGAACACCCCGTTCATGAAACTCATAAATACTCCTGGGGCGTTTGTCAGTCCAAACGGTAAAATGGTAAACTCGTAATGTCGAAATCTCGTCTTAAAGGAGGTCTTAGGGACGTCATCCTCCTTGATCTGTAACTGGTGGTACCTAGATCGCAAATCGATCTTGGAGAACACCGTCGCACCCTTCATTTGATCGAACAGATCATCAATTCTTGGCAAGGGATACTGATTCTTGATCGTAGCCTTGTTCAGTTGATGATAGTCAATGCAAAGCCTCCACGATCCGTCCTTCTTTCGAATGAAAATAATAGGTGCACCCCACGGTGACACAATAGGATGTATCAGTCCCAGGTCTAGAAACTCCTTCAGTTGCATTTTCAACTCTTGTAACTGTGGGGTCGACATCCGATAAGGCGTTCTTGCTATCGGGTCGGTCCCTGGTTTCAAGTCTATGGTAAACTCCAATTCCCTTTTCGGCGGAATCTCAGGTAACTCCTCTGGAAACACGTTCGCAAACTCTCTCACCACCAGAAGGTGTTCTAGGCCTTCTGCTACTCCCTTCTCATTTAGCGCAAGGATCGCATAAATCTTGCACCCGTTGTGCATACTCTTCCATAACTGTAAGGAAGAGACAAACCTCAGGAAAACTCCCTGGTTTCATTCTACAATCACACATCTCTGTCCCTCGTCATTGACCAAGCTCAACCGTTTTGTCTTATAGTTGAGTATCACCTCATGCGATTCCAACCAATCCATACCAATCACGACATCATAAGATCCTAAGATTGTGACGTACAAGTTGGCCCTCGTGACAAACTCTCCCAGGTTAAGGGCATAGCCCGTAACCTTTCCTCCAACCTTTTGTTTGGCTCCCGAAGCCATCTCTATGAAGCTAAACTCATCCTGTTCGACCACCTTTACCTTAATCCTTTTTAGCGCTGCACCAGAAAAGAAACTCTCAGTAGCACCGGGATCCATCAAAACACTAAGGGTCTGGTCAACAATGGTACCTGTCGTCTCAAGCACAGTCGACTGGTGCTCTGCCTGGCGGTTATTCACCACTCCATGAATCTTATGGGCCTTACCCATATCTCCCACTGTAGGGGGTCCGGCTAATTCGGACACTCTGGTCCTCTCCACCGGACAGTTGCGCTGGTAGTGTCTCTCCCCGCACGTCCAACACCCCTTCTTCGGCCCAGTAGTCCTGGTACCCGAAGTAGAAGATGACAGCCCACAGGCCTGCAACCCTGGTCTGTTCTGCTGAACAGGCCTAAACTGTTGCTACTGCGGGCGATGCTGCTGCTGGTGTTGTGGTCCCTGATAAGGTGTCTGCTACTGAGGCGGCGGTCGTCGGGGTGTAGTGAAAGTGGATCCCCTCTGGAAGCCACAATATCCCGACGTATTTCTCGCTGGTGTCTGATGCTGCGGTGTCCTAGATGAAACCTGCCCTACTGATCTCGTTGGAGTCCTAGTCTGACCCCCACTGATAAGATCCTCCTTTGCTATGAGGGCCTTTTGGACAACATCGTGCAAGGTTTGAGGCATCAAAATCCTAACCTTTTCACGCAGGCTTCCATTAAGGCCGAACACGAACCGATTGACCTTAAGTTTCTCTGTGTTAAGGTGCGGAGCATACTGGAGCAGCTCCATAAAACGTGCCTCATACTCGGGCACCATACGACCTCCCTGTCGTAATGCGTTGAACTCATTGAGTTGACGCTCAATGAATTCCTCTGAAAGGTACCTCTCTCGGAACCGTTCCTCGAACAGTTCCCATGACACATCTTCGACAACCATGTTCAACTGCGGTAGGAGTGTCTTCCACCATAGAAGAGCACTCCCCTTCAGTTGAAAGACTGCCATGCAAACCTTCATGTTGGAGGTATACTCGCGAAGTGTGAAGCACATCGCCATATTATCCAACCATGCCTCGGCGGCGGCGCCATCCGAGGCACCAAAGAAATTGGGAAATTTAACCTTCTCGAGTTCACGGTGAATGCTACCAGTAATGTCCGGTGCACGCGGTGGAACCTCAGCGGGTGTCGGCGCCCTGGCCTCATCTCTGTCCAAGCGGTTGATCAGTGCCTCAAACATGCACTGAAAAGATCTCATGATTCCGACCACGTCGCCAACTGCTATCTGCGCTTGTCCGAGAACTTGCTCGCCTCCCTGGGGGTTAGACCCCTCAGGCGTGGATGCTACTGGAGGCGTCACGCCTCCTCCCCTAGCACCCCGACATCTGCCTCCGCGTCGTCCTCTAACCATGATTACCTGCACGCACACAATCAACTCGATCAACAACAGTATAATCAAATCAAATCATGTCAACGAAAGCCGTAGCGAATCCCAAGTCACGGGTTGAACCCGCTCTGATACCATATGTAACAAACCTCCCAGTTACAATGACAACCTCTTATAGCAAGTGCACGATTTTTTTTTGTTTTTAAAAGTGTGTGCCCACATGTCCAAGGGAAACAACACATTCGAATCTGCGTCACCACCCGACGACTAACAAGACGCAACAACGATGAACAAAACAAGACGACGTAAGATGCACATCAAGTAACTGCATGCATTTAACGACGAATCAATTGACCAAGAGCAAGACTGACTACCCACCCGTCCTACCCTGCAATGGTTAGGACCTCCAAGACACATAAGCAACGCTCAAGCCCAGGTTCCCATCGATTTTAACCATTTAAGGTCTCAGGGCTGACGACTGTTCTGAGGAACATGGAGGTGTCTACATCCCACCCAACACAAGCAGTCCAAGCAATGAAATTATTACAACCCAGCACATCAATAGTCAAATGAGCAACCACGTCTTCTACGGAAGGCGCAAGACAAAGGACTTAGACAAAAACCAACTAATACTAAGACAAGGCATCGTCTATGACTCCACTATGATGAATTACAGACCATTTACTCCAGTTAAATTTCATGAATCAACGAGTATATTAAACATAAGGTATTCCGATTAATCTCAATTCCCCATTATTAAGTCATGAAATCTTAATATACTTGGTTCAAGACATTGCAATCGCATGCTATTACTAACTGTAAGGATGATAATAGAAACAACATGAAATAATACCCATAGTACCCTTTATATCACCATGACTGGCAATAATAACAATCACATTGCATTTATGTGCTAACCTTAATACATAAGCTGCGATATCATTATCATAAATGATGAACATATTAACATTTACATTACCATGAGTGTCAGTATTAACCTGAAACATTACGCTATAATACCTTCGTAGTACATTACATTACTTTTCATCACATTCCAACATATTACATTTCATGTCAAATAACTCTGCAACAAAATATCAATTATCTTACTTCTTGTATGCTGCCAGCGAATAAATCATAATAACATTCATTTTATATTACAATTAGATGACAATAAAGTAATCGTAACATTAACGTTCATTTTATATTACACCTGACATTAGCATTCCACAACTAATAATCGCATTGGAACTGGCACTCCATAATTATTATCATTAACATTAACCTTTCATTACCTTAGCATTTCAGAAGCCATAAAGGCAATGGGGATTTAACGCTCTATATTTAATAGAATTAATAATAATTTCCTTATATTAACAGTCCATAGGCAATAAAAATAATGAACAAACAATAATATGACCCTTTGATATCGCAAACAACCGTGTTACCTATAATAAGGCCAGGGCCTTAGTGGAACATAATATCTCATTAATTTCCCACTATACTATTACAGTATGCCTCAAGGTAATTCATTTAACCAAATTATAAAAGGTTGACAATTAATAACGCAAATAAGGCATTTAACAAGACCAATATATAACCAAGAATATACCATCATCCATAACATAAAAGCAATCATAATAGCTGAACATAACAACATTTCCATTTTAAAACTTCTCAACATAATGAGAACCAAAAGGATAAATAACTCTAGATTATTCCGTTAAACAATTATTAGGATAAAATATTGTCCATACTTTAAGGCCATTAGCTTTAATGGAACCATGGATAACTAAGGTAACTTGCTATTTATTCAAACACTAACAACAACAGTAGTTGGCTAAAAGAGACTTTGACTTAACTAAAGGAGAAGGTCCTCAGTAACATGGCCGATTGCCAGTGCCTCTAGTGCTATTAATAGATAATTGCAATCGACCCTCTAATTCTAAACTCACCCAAGTCATCATTCTTGATACACGTGGAAACCTTAAAGTAGAGAGATAACACTAAAACATCGAAAAAGCAATGACGAGACTTTTAAGGTAGAGACAGTCGAGGCATTAGTTACGGCGGTTTTTTTTTTAGTTGACTAACCTGGCATTATCATGAACTATAATACCATAAATTAATTTAAAGGACATGGATAAGGCGTTGAGGAAAGGCTGTCCAAAGTTTAGTGAATGCTACCTTAATGTTCATTGAAAGATCTACAAGTAGGTAAATCAATTTGGAAATAAGTAAGACAAGGGCATAACATCTATCAGACCGCAAATTACGCACAGGCTTCCAGTAAGATCTGTCAGACTACAATTACACACAGGCTGCTAGTAAGATCTTCAGCGCCAAAAAGGATGCCACGACAGTCGTTGGTTAACTCCACCGAATCGGTTGCAAGGCTACAGGTATGACCAGGATCTGCAATTAAAAAAAAGGGGACACAGGTGAAACGCCATCCCATCCATTTGCAGCAATGCAAATGTTTAAGGGAATGCCATCATAAGCCAAGGGATGAGTCGAGACAGTGCCAGTCGCGACCTCTCTTGCGCTGAATTCCAGCACCGATGCCCAATTAAGGATGATGCCCACTGGCCTCGGTGTTCGGTCCGAAAGGATGGGGAAGTACTGAAGACAACGATGGTTTATGCAGTTAGCTAAGAACGATTTGTAGAGAGAAAATCAAAACGTTGTCAACAACCTCACGGCTGTCCAGGATACAAACGTTGCTGTCAAAAATTTCAAGGAAACCGTAGGTCAGCATAAGGAGCTCCCTGGGACTTCGTGGTCCATACTAAAGGCCCCGGAACCGATGGATCACATGGGGTAAAACCGTGGTCAAATACAACAGTCCAGAAACATTTTCCATGTAAGGGGGAAAAACGCCATCGAGTAAATTTTCATAGAGGAAGGTCTTTCATCCATTACGTAATAAAAAGGAATTCGAAATTCCTTTTTGGACATGACAGAGTTAACATAAATAATTATTACAGAGTGAATTTACCAATTTAACGCATCCCAGGTTGTACCACATGTCATTAAAACTAAAAACAATAATGGCTAGAGACGGTAACCCTACACATCGAAAAAATTAGATGCGAAAATACATTATCCGGAAATACACAACAACGAAAAGTAAATCAGAAGTGTAAGGATCACAGTGGAAAGCATTAGAGAGGAAGATCTTGGTAAAACCACAGAGGTATCAGAAAAACACCATTCCAGTTGCTAGTGCTAAGCTATCGGTTTTGTTCTCACTGTTCGCGCAGTAAAATCAATTTTTATTTACTGTAATCACCAATTCCATTTCTATAGTAGAATTAAATTGTCAATCCATCACATTAGTAATAAGATAAATTTGAACGACATCTATCTCAAACGGAATACAACCATGTACAATCAACATACAGATTTAAGCATAAGTTCCTAATGCATACTACTCTACCAAAATACAATTCATACTGTTGCTTGATCGCTCGCCTCGTATGACTTCCGCACGCTCCGTGTCGCTCCCCCTTGCCGACCATCGAGACCTCACTGGTACCTCCCAGCCAATCGCTAGGGGTACTCTGCTTCCCCCTTATCCCCCCGAGCCGCAAAGGGGCCACACACTATCCAGATGGTACGTCTAGCTCCCAGCTCGCCTCGCAAGACCGAGCTACCACTCTTATCCGAGCTGGGAAATCCCAACTCTCCACAAGTAATCAGTCAAGTCACAATTCCGGTAGCGTAATGTTATGCTAACAACCGATCCCCCCTTTCTTCCTCATCTTCCCTTTCTTTTATAGAGTTTTTAGGACCTCCAACTTTCCCTAAATCACATTAAATTTAAGTTTTAATAAAAATATTCTAAATATTCTCCTTCGCACAAGTGTCATCCATCCCCCTCTTTCCTCCAATAATTATTTTCTTTATATTTATTAATTGTCTCATTACCCTCACCCACCTAGAGTTGCTCCTAAATTTACTCCTAGGTGTTCCTAGATTCCCTTACAGGTTTAAATACTTTCTCTAAAATGAAGTTGCCAAGTTAGTTCATTTTAGAAGGTTCTTAATTGTAGATTCCTTACGATGTTGACCTCGCTTTTTACCATAAGTTCCCCTCTTTCCCTTATTATGTTTCCCCCCATTCCTTAGTTTCCTAATTTTTATTATTCCCTTCTTTCCCCTTTTATTAGGGCCAAAATGGCAGTTGCACTATTTACTCTTTTCCT
>ML776858.1:1049056-1059123 GCA_009831015.1 Picea engelmannii | reverse complement strand
ATAGATTTAAGTAGTCAATGTGTATCACTATTCTAGTCCATGTAACTAATGGTAATGAAACCAATATTTTTTAACGTATAGGATGATCAACTTATTCCAATAAACTTTACACAACTAAAGCTAAGATAATACCTAAGTTGTTTACACACATGTATTGATTATTCTTATTACCCATGTTTCAACCATTGTAAGATATGGCATAGCCCATTCGATACAAGAAACACATACTATTTTACCAGTATTAGCTATGTGTAATCGATTACAAGAATACATACTCCTATATCCAATAGGTTGTAAGCTTATATGGACCTGTATTAGATTCGAGTAAAGTGTAAAATATGACTAGAGCTCTAATCCCATATGAGTTATAACATCATGATTATTCCCTAAGTAATGATAGAAGAAACATGGACCCTTCATTAAACGTAATGATACTAGTATGATTACCCTTTTCCCATACTTGCTTGAATACAAGCTATGTTATAGAGATCATATTAGTGTAATACAAATGCTTAAACTAAACACAATGACTAGACTATAACAACTTCGAATCCATAACTCTTAGTGGTATCACTTACAACTTATTCAAGCTAACTAGGCAAGCTCATATTTCTTTGATTACGGTCTTGTTAATCACTGTTCTTAAGCTTGTTACTCAGCTTCATTAGCCTTACATCATACTTATTGTAGATATGACGTATCCTTGCAATGGTCTGTTCATTACTAGTATAACAACAACTCTTTACATAATCAATTGATTAGGAGTTACTGATAACATAGCATGCTAATTGGTTAGTACGAATACGCTTGATTACCTTACTTGCACTCAATACTAGCTCTTATCCTAATAAGGTGTATCATGCCTCACATAGATACCTGTTGTATTCATGTTCTACTTTCTTTGATCATAGTAGTAATACCCTTAATAGTGCACTTCTACCATTATTTCCATGTTCTTTGTATGCCCCTTTCAAAATATCACCAGTTTTGCAAAGTCTTAGAATTATAAATAATGACCTTCTTTATATAAAAACAATATTATTATTAAATATTTAAACTTTAACTCACTCAAATATTTATCATATTTATCGAGAAGATCCTATGCAGTATCCCATCCAACCATAATATATTATACACTATAACAAGTAAACTATGCATGTTGGAAAATATATTGGAAAATATGGAAAATATATTGAATGATCAAATTTCAAAACAAAACATCCTAGAAAATCATTTTCTAGATCACAAAGATAATGTAAGAATATCACCTAAAATACTCCATTAGCATCATTGTAGACATTACCATTTGGAACCATTAATTTTGTGACAATTAAGACTCACTCAATTGCATCTTCTTCAAAATATATATGACATTAAAACTCACATTACTATTTGTATAAATAGGCTTCATTACCACCATAAATTTTGTGACAATTAAGAATCACTCAATTGCATCTTATTCAAAAAATATATCACTCATTCCTACCATTAATAAATTACTAACTTGTATATGTAATCCCCTTGCTTATTGTTTTACTGAATTGATTTCCCTTGGCAAACCCAACATCTGATTTCAATGACTTTGATGTGTGGGTTTTATTGATTATTATGAAAAGATTGTGGTTTTATATTCTGTACCTTATCCCTTTAATCATTAGTTCGTTCCTTAGCAGTCAGCCAGGAGCCAAATCGACGGTCTTCACTTCGTTGTTTAAAGACCTATAGGTTCAAATGCCTTGCTTTTCTGTGCATGTATGATGAGTGAAGGATAATAATTTGCCTTGTTGTCTATCCCTTTACTTATCTTTGAGTTGATTGATTCATGGTTGAATGTTTAGTCTTTGTGCCTTCTTATGAACGAGTACCTATGTGGCTTGATTGATTAAAACTTTGATTTCTCTATGCGTTTTTAATTTCTTGAACTTGGGTACATCTCTGCATTTTTATTGATAAACTCTGCATTGTGAATGATAAACCTCTGAGTTGAATGATAATCCCTTAGTGAACCCAAATTCTGATTTCAATGACTTCCTTGTGTGGCTTTTATTGATTATTATGAAAAGAATGTGTTTTTATCTTCCGTCCATTATCCCTTTAGTCATCAGTCCGTGCTTGCGCAGTCAGCCAGGAGCCGAATCGACGGTCGTCACTTCGGTGTTTAAAGACCTATAGATTAAAATGCCTTTCTTTTCTGTGCATGGATGATGAGTGAAGGATAAGAATTTGTCCTGTTGTCTATCCCTTACTTATCTTTGAGTTGATTTATTCATGGCTAAATTTTTAGTCTTTGCGCCTTCTTATGAACGAGTACCTCTGCAGCTTAATTGATTAAAACTTTGATTTCTCTTTGTGTTTTTAATTGCTTGAAATTGGGTACATCTCTATTTTTTTTTATTGATAATCTCTTCATTGTGAATGATCACCTCTTCCAATTCACAGTCATTTCAAACATTTTGTATTTTATAAAAATTTCATAAAAATTTCAAAGTGTCCATGTTTTTATTTCAAATTTTTTTTTCTATAAAAATTACAAATATGTAAGAATTAAATTTATAATTCCATTTTTACATATGTAATATTAGAGTACAATGGAGGAGTAACATACATACAATGAATTTTTTTTTAAACATACATATTTAAATTTAATAAATATACTATAAACATACATATTTGGACATTAATAAATAATTTATAAACATACATATTTAGTCTCCCACTCTAATGTTGTTTTTCAATTGTAGTGACCCTTTGACTAAAGGAATAATTATAATGAATAGTTCATTGTGGATAATAAAGTCTAATTTAGACATAAAAGAGTTTACAAACTGCAAAAAATCTTCACTGGTGACATGTTCTCATACCATAGGCAACCACTCAATGTTTGGGAGAGCAACATGTTGGCTGATCATTCACCATCCTTGAATTAAAATAACCTTGATGTGAGTAGTTTTGATGGATTAACATATGGATCAAGTGATATTGGTACCTGAATGACCTGGTACCCCTAAAATATTTACACTGTTGGTGCATTGTATTTGCTAAGAACTTCCAGAAGTCAAACCTTATGAAGGTTTGATTCTCAGGGTGTGACAAGGATACTAGGAAATAATATGTTACAATATAACATGCAATTACATTGTAATATGTTATAACATATTACAATGTAATATGTTATATAGTAATATATGTTATGACATATTACATTGTAATATGATATGGAAAACCTGCATTAATATAGCACAACAAATAGAAAACAAACTGTGAAACATAGGTAGTATATTCACTGTAGTCATTCCCTCAACCTATAGAATATATACACTTGTCTAGATTTGGTTTTTCCTTGAAATTTATTCGATCAACATTTAATGTAATATGCTTGGCGTTTAAGTCAGCAACTGATTGAATTCTTGAAAATTGAAGAGGACTTAAAACTACTTTATTTGTTAATCACATATTACTTTGTTGTGTCCTAGATTGTCGTTGTTGTTTGTGAAACTTTGGACATGGAGGGATATGATGTTAGGCTTAATAATCAACAACAAATAAACTCAAAACTATATCAAGCAAGGGAGTTAGGGATTTTATAGTTAAGAAATCCCTTAGTGGAAATATGGTTCCTTTATGTAACAATCAGGTATAAATACCTTAGGGGAAATCCCTTAGTTTATAGTAAAATTAGGTCCCTTTATATAACTTTAGGTGACCATAAAATATTTCACAGTTATGTATAGCATTTTCTATATTATCAAAGAATATCACCTAAACTTCTCCATTAGCACCATTGTAGACATTACCATTTGGAACCATTAATTTTGTGACAATTAAGACTCACTCAATTGCATCTTCTTCAAAATATATACGCCATTAAAACTCACATTACTATTTGTAGAAATAGGCTTCATTAACACCATAAATTTTGTGACAATTAAGAATCACTCAATTGCATATTCTTCAAAATATATATCCCATTAAAACACACATTACTATGTTTACAATAGTTTATGATGCACTTACATTTGAAATTATTGTCATGATTGTTCTCAATCAACGTGAATTTCCACCTTATATGACTATATTTTATCTAGATTTCTAACTGAGCCAGCTAAGACTCACAAATATTACATTTCTCCACCTCATCTTAATGTATTATAGGAATACGAACAACCCTCAAACCCATCCCATGCAACATGACAGTAAAGGAATTAGTATAAAAACTCAATGACATTTAAACAATGTTAATGAGAAGTTTAAAACAATGTCATATAATCCATGTTCATGCAAGACCTTCACCTCATCGTGATTAAAACATGTTGATGTTATTAGTGGGTGTGTGAGGTTATGAAGATTAAACTCTTTGTTTTGGGGATTCTAATGCATTGCATTATATGTGGTCTTTGTAGATCCAACCATAGGGAAATTTTAAGGAATCCTATAGAAATGTTCTAATATGTTTTTTTAGTGGATCCAACCATAGGGAACTTTTAATGAATCCCCTTGCTTGTTGTTTTTTTGAATTGATTTCCCTTGGGGAACCCAAATTCTGATTTCAATGACTTCTATGTGAGGGTTTTATTGATTATTATGAACAGATTGTGGTTTTATCTTCTGTCCCTTATCCCTTTAGTCATAAATTTGTTCCTGACCAGTCGGCTAGGAGCCGAATCGACGGTTGTCACTTCGGTGTTTAAAGACCTATAGATTCAAATGTCCTACTTTTCTGTGCATGGATGATGAGTGAAGGATACAAATTTTCTCTGTTGTCTATCCCTTATTTATCTTTGACTTGATGTATTCATGGTTGAATGTTTAGTCTTTGTGCCTCCTTATGAGAGAGTACCTCTGCAGCTTGATTGATTAAAAATTTGATTTCTCTCTACATTTTTAATTGCTTGAACTTGGGTACATTTCTGCATTTTTTTTGATAAATTATTCAATGTGGATAGATAATGAGGGGAGATGTCGACATGGGATTCTCAAAACATTCCTCACAAATTCTCTAGGTTATCCCAAGAAAGAAGAACAATAACTCCTTCTTCGACTGAGACTTCGAGTGACCAACAAAAATCTCGTCAGAAGAGATATTCAAACGAGTCTGTGAATATATCAACTACAGAACTTGCTCAAGCAAGTGATATGGATTCAACCTTATTATATAGGTTTCACATTGATACTCCTACACCTGAGAATGTAGGGAATACCTCAGGACAAGAGAATATTCCTGGTAATTTTCTTTGATTTTGTTTATTTTTGTTGTATTTTTGTGTATTTAAATTTATGTGACGTTAAATGTTGTAATTAATGTGTGTCTAGACAATGCGTTTAGAGAAAGGGACGACAATGAAAGAGAGAGTGGTTGTCACGAAGATTCAAATGTCGGTGCAGAGGGTGAAGATGGATTTAGGAGGTCGCGATATCAAGAAACATAATATTACATGCATACGTCCACCTATACTTCAGATGTTGGTGATGAACTTCCCTGGCAAGGGATTATTGAAGCAATGATGTTTGAAGGATGCTCATGTGTTAAAAGGAGGTTGGAAAACGATTTGGAAGGCTTGTAACTCCCTTAGGAGAGTAAACAAAGCTTGCAAATTGTTTTTCATTCATTGGAAAACTTTATGGACACATATGAGAAGATGAGGCCAATCACTAATAGTTTTGTCCATCTAATGAGGTGACGAAAGTCAGAGGTGATGGGCACTGATAAATGGGAGGCAATAAAAAATAGAGTTTCAAAAGAAGACGTCATTTCAATGTTCGATTTCAAACAGGGCCCAAAGAGGAAAATGTTGAAGGTGCAATATTTTAAGCACCTTGACATTGCAGGACATCTGTATAACAGATTTTTGGCGGCATATGGGAAATTGTCGTGAAACGATGAGGTTCCACACTATTTTGCAAGAAACTTTTTTGTAGAGTTTTTCTTGTACATACACCCTGACTGTACTAGTCTACCATCCAAATATTATGGGACTGGTAAATGACGTACATATGATCCAAAAGGGGCATATCGAAGTGTGGCATTGCCAAGGCCTCCACAACCTTTAGTACCTCGCCCAACATGGGCATTTTCTTCACATTCAGAGTTGCAGGCTACATCAGAGGTTAGAAAAGAGGCCAAGAATGCAATCGAGGAAAATTTGGAAGGGATTTTTTATGGTGTTGATGTTGGCATGAACCGTCAGCAAGCGGAAGCCAATTCTCAGGCCACATTTGTTTATAAAACAGATGTGGAGTTAGATACAATGTGAGTATAAGATGTTTTGGAGTATGCAAATTTTTGCTGGGATGGTTGGAAGAAGGTCATTCAAAATGATGACCCGAACCGCAAATTGGTATGTGTTATAGTTAGAAAATGTTTTACGCATTTTATGATAGTTTACTTCTAATTCTATATTTAGATATCCTTATATCTAAATCGAGTTGTTATTTCCATTAATTGTAGTTTGGAGAAATCTTAAATGAATCTCTAGTAAGTAGGGGACTTGATTCGACAAGTTTAAATTTGGATGGGTTGAATTAGGTATGTGTTTTCTAACAGTTGTTCAATCTCCACTCTTTTGAATAAGAGATGAACAACATTTATAATTTTGTATAATTGTAAACACATTGAATCCTAGACTTAGTTCTTAGTTGTGTTGTTCATAGATCCCTATTCCATCTTCTAATACATGGGCATGCTTGTCTCAATTCTTATTGGGAGAGTTTGAAGAGGGTGGGAGTTCACAGGTATCATTTAATGTCTTAAAATCATTTAAATTTAATGTGTTATAATCATTTAAATTTATTTTTTCAAATTTTCAAATTTGAAATGTGTTATATAGGCTAATGTGGAGAAGAAAGTACCTGAGAGTGTGCTTTGGAGGGAGATTGGGATTGAGGAGGAAGCGGAGGAAGCACCCAGATTTGGGAAGGATGTGTTTATGCAGGATGATTCATAAATATATGTTTTTGACTTTTATCAATTTTTTCTTTTCTCAAATTTTTAGTTTAGTCTTTCCTATTCAACGTTTTGATAAATTATTTTGAAATATATAGAACCCATATATAAGTTTATCGGGTAAAATCATGAAGTTGGGTAACACTTTCATGACAATCGGGTCTCAAAAAATTCGTAGCGGCAAATTTTCGGCCAAAAAAATGTTTCTAGGAATTGTTTCTGCCGAAAATGTTTGAATATTTGAGAACAGACTCTATCACATTAGAAAAGAGAAAGTTTCTAAATTTTCTTCGATTGCATTCCTTGTTTTCTTGTCCAAGAATGGCGTAGTATGAATATTTGGGTTTTCTACATACAACAAAGTGAATTCCTTATTGCCAAGGTATTGTCAAACTCTTAACTAAATTGGTTACTAATCACAAACACCAACATTTAATTAGTTTTACAAATAAGCACACATATATTGTATATGTGAGCTAGCCCATACATAATTTCAAAGAGCATTTCATTATGTCTAATATGAATACATCACATTTAAACGATTTTTGAAGAATGACTTAATATACATGTGCAGATTTGTGTTTTCTTCATGTACATGCAAGATTATATGAGAACATCTATTCTACCGCAAAAATATGAGATAAGTATTTTCCGGAAGAATAGTTTTTAAAATGGAGATTTGTGAATTTTTTTAGATAATAAGTGCTTTTTTTAAAGAATAGCTTAATATGGAGATTTATGAGTCCTTTAGTTTGAAAGGGCATCGTAGAATTTGATTATATGACCACTGCAGAAGAAGAGATAAGTATTTAACTTTTGAGGAGATTAGTATTTTATTGTTGTGTAAATATGATCAAATAACATCACCTGGGATGACAATTTCTGAAGGATTTGGGACCTTATCCACAAGGATAATTTCACCTAAAAGATTTGGGACTTTATCCACAAGGAGATAAGTATTTCATTGGAAGAATGACTTAATATGGAGCTTTGCGAATTTTCTTCATACACAGTTCTATATTTATTTTTATATTATTATCTAACTCTAACTCACAATTTGTTTTACCAAGAACACAATAACATCACCTGAGATGATAATTTCACCTTAGGGATTTGGGACCTTATCCACAAGGAGAATTTCACCTGAAGGATTTGAGAATTTATTCGACTTTATCCACAAGGAGATAAGTATTTCATTGGAATAATGACTTAATATGGAGATTTGTAAACTTTCTTCATACAAAGTTCTATATTTATTTTCAGATTATTATCTAACTCTAACTCACAATTTTTTTTTACCAAGAACATAATTTTTCTCTTTAAATTTTTTTAAGATTTTAAATAAGGTTTACAAATTATTTAAATCATGTACTCTTAATTGGAAAGTAACTATCTTAAATCCATTTAACTGTAGTTGGGTATGTTATTATTTCTTATTGTTTATTTAATATTTAGTTATAGTATATATGCTAATATGTGTTATTTGTTTTTTTATTATTGTTTTTTATTGTTACAGATGTCTAAATTATATTTGGTGGAAAATATGTTTACAATATATTTTGTGGGAAAGAGTATGTTGGAGGATGAGACTTAACTCTTTTGGTATGTATGTCAATTTTGTTTTAATTAGAATTTTTGAATTTTGTATTATTTCGCATGTTTGAATTGTAAATTTTTTATTTTTGAATTCTGTTTTTTTTGCAGGTTTGAATTGCAGGTATGAAGTGATCACGATGGTTTAGAGTCCATAATTTTGGAGTTAAATGTCTTAGTTTTTGTTATCATCCTAAAATGGATGTGAAACTTATGTATTTTACAGTCTAATTATTCAGACTTTGATTATATATATATATATATATATATATATATATANATAACAATTTATTGTCTCATATTTGATTTCTCAAAGTTGATGGAAACAAAATGACAAAGTTAACTAGTAATGAACTAATGTTTTGTATATTCTCTTTTTTACAATGCATTAAATTAAGCACCAAACTCTTAAATAATTTTATGCTATGTATTAATTTAAATATTTCATTTTATGTTCACCGTGGACTGTCAAAAAAATGATTCTATTGACATATCTTCAAATATTTTTGGCAGAATAATTTTAGCAGATTTATTTTATATTAAAACATTTATTTATTTTTCTAGTTATTAATGGCCCTGTTGGTTACATAGACGCACTTAACCAATAAAAAAAACTAAAAGAAAGATAGGCATATGAGATCTGCTAAATAAATTGGTTACATAGATGCACTTAGCTAATACAAAAAACTAAAGAAAAGATAGGCATATGAAATCATAGATGCACTTAACTAATAAAAAAACTAAAGGAAAAACTAAATGAAAGATAAGCATATGAGATCTGTTAAATAAATTGGTTACATAGATGCACTTAACTAATAAAAAAACTAAATGAAAGATAGGCATATGTGATCTGTTAAATAAATTGGTTACATAGATGCACTTAACTAATAAAAAAAACTAAAGGAAAGATAGGCATATGAGATCATAGATCTGCACTTAACTAATAAAAAAACTAAAGGAAAAACTAAATGAAAGATAGGCATATGAGATCTGCTAAATAAATTGGTTATATAGATGCACTTAACTAATAAAAAAACCTAAAGGAAAGATAGGCATATAAGATTTGTTAAATAAATAAAAAACTAAAGGAAAGATAGGCATATGAGATATGTTAAATAAATCGGTTACATAGATGCTCTTAACTAATAAAAACAACTAAAGTAAATATAGGGAGATGAGATGTTAAATAAATTGGTTACATAGATGCACTTAACTAATAAAAAAAACTAAAGGAAAGATAGGCATATGAGATCTGTTAAATAAATGAAAAAAAAAAATTAAAGTGAAATAATACAAGAATGTGTTGTTATTTATCTATTTAAGAATATGCAAAGTTAATAATACAAGAATGTGTTGTTATTTATATATTTAAGAATATGCATACTCAATAGATGATCCAGATGGATATCGGTGGCCACCCACCTTCTCCAACTGGCTCAAAACAGTTTTCTGACATTTTTGGCAATTTACTATTTTTAGCAGTTTTTCGGGTCCTGAACTTCTGGAGCCGTTTTGAGGCCCTAAACGATGTTTT
>ML776858.1:1002244-1040010 GCA_009831015.1 Picea engelmannii | reverse complement strand
CTTCAATTTCAGTTTCAATGTCTTCTTCGACATTATGAGACAAATCTATTTATATTTTTTGAAAAACATCAAATTGTAATTACAATCAATTATATTATTTACAATATTTTAAATTTGAATTCTATACTTTCTGAATACAGTCACAATGTGTGTCGTGGGATCGATCATCATGTGTGCATGCATACCTGGTTGAACTTCTTCTTGTTGAAAATATCTATTTTCATTATCATCGTTTCTTACTTCAAAATTTGCACGTTCTCGTTTCTTTCTCCAATAATGCTCTTTCTTTTGTTCGTTTTGGCGATTATAATCTCGAGTGCGATCAAATTTTCTCTTGCGCAAACTTTTGTTTTCTATGATTTTTATAGGTATCTGTAAAAGATATGTTCAATAAAGAATTCACCTTGAAAAAATGCTCAACATGTATCTTTCAACATATAAATTGTTATTCTAATAAAAACTTGAACAAACATCAATTACCTTATTCAACAAAAACCAAAAAGATGATTCGAAACTTTCTTTAGGTTCTCTAGAAAACCATCATGTGTCGATATCGATCCTCCAATTAAGCCTATGGAACAGAGGGAAGAAATAAAGAAATAAAATAATACAGTTGCAATCAGTAAAAGAAATGCTTTGAATTCCCTATCCCTGAGCTCATATTTGTCCGTCCATCCGATGAATTGTGTTAAATGTTTTCGTCTGAAAGCGTATTTATACGATTTTCCACGAAATGAAACGATACAACATGTCTTTTAATTTTTTCTGACTGACGGAATTCACTCGACATTCTTTCGGTCGAAAGAAGGTTTTTTCGACCAAAAACCTTGAAAACCATTCTCTTTTGACGATTTCCGTTAAAACTTAGTCTTTCAGCCAAAAAAATATTATTTCGACTGAAAGATTATTTTGGCCGAAAAGATGAAATTGGCTCTAAAAAAAAACCAGAGAATTGCCCCAAGCTTACCTAAACTTTGGAGGTTGTAGACTCCTGCAAATACTAAGAATTTGGTTTCGAAAATGACACCAGCATTTCCAAAATTGAATCTACTTTCAATTCCTATATTTTTTTTTCATTTTCATTATTTTTATCTAATTTTTTTTTATTTTTTTTTTAAATCGTTGCATAATATTTTCAGCAAACATTATGATTTGGTGAAATGAAATATCGGTATCTCTAAAAATATACAGTGAAAAATATAGGAAAATTTATATTCATAATCCTTAAAATGTTCTTTTCAAAAGGGTATATTTAGATTTTACTTTTAAGTAAAAATTAAGATAGATACAAGGTGCTGAAAACAGGTGTTTAAAATCTGCAACGTTTTCAGCTTGGTCAACTTAAAAAAAATCTAGAAATTATAATTTTCATCCGTTAGATTCAAAATTATAACCATAATAAAATATAGTCTTTTTAGATTGTTGTAGTATATTTCATTTCTTAACAACATAATTTTAATAATAGATACATTGTTGTGGGAAAAAATAACTCATTAGCATTCCTTTCATGTTTAAGGAACATACTGTTAAACAATTGTCAAATTGACATATCAAATATTGATTTAAAAAAATTGAAAAATAGTCATTGGAAAGATAACAAAATTCTTCACAAGTTGTTTTTTTACTGTAAAGTGAAATTCTAAATAAAAAAAATACTTTTGTATGCCGGAAGTTGAAGAACTTGTGAAAAAAAATTTATTTTTTTCTCATAAAACAAGCAAAAGTGTTACCTATCTTCATGATTTCACCCCTTTAGCAATGCATATAGCCATGTAAATCATTATCATTCCCATAACTTGATTTGTAGACTTGACAATGCATAGAGAGATTGTTATTAATATAATGACAAAAATCATAGAGACTTGCTAAAGCATGGAAAATTTTTATTAATATAAAGGCCAAAACTATACAAACTTGCTAAAGCATAGAGAGATACTTATTAATATAAAGATGAAAACCATAAAAATAACTACACATGCATATTTCGAGGTGCTAAATAAATTAAATTAAGTAATTAATGTCTCATCCAAAAGACTGTGGTCTACTGATAAGAAATAAGTTAATTGAGCTTCTATTAAAAAAATACCCAAGTTCAAAACATTCGAAAACGTTGTAGAAGAGGCTGAGGCAAGTAATTGATGATTTTAAAAGTAAGTTCAAAACATTCGAAATTGGTTGGAGGCAAGTAATTGATGATTTTAAAAGCATTGAAACCAAAGGGACTATAGTTATTATAAGTAATATTCCCAAGAATAGAGGATACTTAACCAAAGGGACTATAGTTATTATAAGTAATATTCCCAACCCCCAAAAAATTAGTATGTATCTCAACCAAGTTGTTTTCAATTCAATATAATACCATTAGCATTCAATACACAATTATCTATACATACAATGAAAGAATTCATAAATCTCAATTCAATATAATACCATTAGCATTCAATACACAATTATCTATACATACAATGAAAGAATTCATAAATCAGATTGACACCACTTGGGCTACAAAATAAAACTAATTTATCTAGATGGAATCACTTAATTTTTCATTGATATTTGCATCACTCATTAACCACATCCACATTGTAGTATCCATGTGCTCTCGAAATAGTTTCAACCATGTGAACACAAATTTCTTAATGGTTCTATTACAAGTGCACACTTCTAATGCATTATGGGTTGCTTGAAATTCAATTTCATTTCTACCATAAATTTAAGTATTGCACAAACACATGTTAAACATTTAATGACCCTTGAATACAAAGACCAAAAGTCCCATGACTTTAATTCAAATCATTACTAACTTAAATGACATGTGTTGTAGTGGATCAAGAATGTTCAAAAGTATATAACATATTATTTAACAACCCTTAAGTGCATCACTAATGTTGGGATACTCCATCACATTTGCATAACATATTTGCATTTCATCAAGATGAATTTTCCAAGAGAATCAACTTCAACCACCACCATACAAATCATTAATGAATAAGGTTATAATAAATGGATTTGAAATATTTCCTCTTCCAAAATTTGTAATAAAATTAATTTTTGGAAATTTTGAAATTAATAATTAGCCTCAACACAAAAAGTCAAAAAGCCTCAAGAAGGTAAAACAAATTACCTTGATTATTAGCATTATGAAGGAAGCTCTATAACAAATAAGGGTCTTTTTTTGATGAAAATAGCCAACAAACAAGGGAGAATTGAACCTTGGGAAGAAGAAAGGGAATGGAGAAAGAAGAGAACTTGAAGAGGCAATATGCTAAAAAATCAGAGGATGAAGAGCCATTGTGCTTGTCCATGCATAAGAAAAATAGTGTCCATGAGCCAAACCCATATACAAATACTATTAGTGAATAAGAATGCATCAAATTATCATTTGAAAGTGCATAGATCACCATTTGTAATTGATTTTAATCAAATCCCCATTAAATGTTGCTATTCTCACTTGGTTTTCAAGGATAAAAAATATGTGTGTCTATGGTGCATTTAAATTACATATGGTTGATGAATCATTGTGTGATTAATTACTACTTGTTTTAGTTCTAGATATTACTATGGGGTTTAAATTTGATAGAAATGCATGAAGTATTGTATTCACCCATTCACCCATTATTCATTTATTTGATTACCAAAATAACCTATAGTGATAATACTAGTGTGTTGGATCTCTAGTTTAACTAGTGGTTCAACTACAATGATTATTATTATTCTAATATAGTTTTTCTACCTATTTGAATGGTTAAGTCAATGTTGCATAATATTGTCATAGATTATAACATAATCTTCATTTATTGAATGTTGGGATACACAGTTACTTTGTAAACCATGCTACATTATGTATTGATATATTAGGCACTATAATTGTTAATTGTCTAATCATTGGTGTGAATAACCACTAGGGACGTCACATTCTACCATAGTTTCCCTTTAATTAACTAGTTGGTATGCAGATTGTGGTTTAGTTACTATATACTTATTGATTGGCCCAAACCACTCACACTGACATGTCCACACACAAGGCATTCCCCTAACTGAATGTTGTGGTACTCTACAAAACCACCCACATTGTAACCAAAATGTGTACATACTTTTTAGTGATCTAAACCTCTTGAGAAATGTGGAAACAAACCTATGTATAATTACCTATACCAATAAAATTGGACATATTGGCTATTGTTATCTTGTAATTGGACACATAAAATACTATTAAATATGTGTTGGGTAAGAACATTTACACAATAAGCAATACATTCCCATTTATATTGAAAACAAAGTATGTATTGTTGGGTTTAATATGCATAATTCTAGAGTTTTTCTTGGTTGGAAAACTCAGAGTTCATTGGTTACATTTATTAATACAAAAATATATTTTGTTTATTAGTATTAGATTGTTGGGCCATAACTAAGTTTCCTATAAACTCATATGGGAAACTTAGTTGGCATTGGTATAGCCACCACAAACAAGGTAACCAAGCAATGGTTTACTTTAAGAATAGGGAATAGAATCCTTGAAACTAGATATGAAGACAGATCCATCCTCTTATGCTTCTTAGTGATTGGAAACCAAGAATATTTTCATTCAGAGTTGACCCAGTAATAGGGACAATTATTTTATTTATGTAGAGGTCCATGTTGATTAAACATGTGGCCTATAAGTCCCTTGTTTGTGGATCATACAGTATCATAGTGGTTGAATCCATGGTTTTGAAGAGGAGAATGGAAAAATAAAAATAAAAAGGAGTGGGAATAAATCCATTACTCCAAATTGCATGTAGAATATTGAAACAAGGAAGCCAAGGGATGCTTTTTACACCCAAATTTCACCAAAACTTGGACGACCAAGCAAAAAACCGACAAGTAAAAACAAATCACCATTATAAAGATGGGAGAATAGGAATATAATATTAGTAGTCTATCCTCATATGGAGTAGCAATTCCACAGATGGTTTTGACATCAAGAGGAATCAATGAAAGAGTAGTAGCAACATTAGAGGATTGTACCAAATACCAAATAGGTGCAAAGTAATCCATTACTTACCCATGGTTAGGAAGATAGTTTTGAAATTGTTGCAAACTATTTAAATTGGCATTGAAAAAGGTGAGTAAGAATGATCAGGAATGAGTGGAATCCCTTGCATTGTAATCCTCATATAAATGAAGTGTAGGGAATCCATATAGAGTGTTGTTGGAACAACATGCTATATATTTGAGTTGAATATTTTGGGGACTAGAATCCTATTAATGGGAGGTGTGATCGTAAATGGATCTAAAATATTTCCTCATCCAAACTTTGTAATAAAAAATAATATTGGAAAATTTTGAAATTAGCAACTAGCCTAAAGATAAAAATCCAAAAAGTCTTTAGAAGGTGAAACAAATCACCTTGGTTCTTGGAATTCTAGAGAATCTCTATAATAAATAAGGGCCTTGATCAATGTATATGGTAAACAAAGAAGGGATAATTGGATATTGGGAAGAAGAAAGGTATTGGAAAAAGAAGAGAGATGGAAGAGTAAATATTCTATAAGCCAGTAAGCTTGTTCACCCATGAGAAATTTTTTTTCCATGAGCCAAATCCATCTACAAAGATTGTTAGTGAGTAAGAATGCATCAGAATATTATTTGAGAGTGCATGTCTCACCCTTTGTCATAATTTATTGGGAAATATTATGAAGGGTGCTTAAATTGGCATACTTTCAGCACATGTATAATAACGTTTTGCTTACCATTTTCCATTGATCACTTCCTTTTTGATACTTTCCTTATCTAGTTTTTCCCAACTTATCATTAAGGTACAAATCTTTCCCCATATGCCATTGTTATGTTATTCTTTTAATAATTCTTAAAGGAACTTTCTACTTTCATGTTCTAATACTGCTACACAAAAGTAATATAGTAGATGCAACCCCTCACATTGGTTGCAATACCTCTCTGCTGCAACTCCAAGTGCACTTTATTTATTGCAACTCCAAATATACTCTTTGTGTTGTGATTCCAAGTAATCATTGCAATTTTGGGTACAATCCAGTTGTTTCAAATCCAAGTGCTCTCTTCGTGTTGCAAATCCGAGTACACCATTGTTGCAACTCCAATTAGAAATCCTGCCATCATAGTAGTGAAAGTTGTAGTCGATGGTTGGGAAATGGTCTTCACATAGGAAGGAGACATGAGGAAAATAGATTACTAAAAGAGGAATTAGTTTTCCTACTGAGTCAACACATGCCTGATATTCACTAAAGTTTTGAAAAATAAATGTAATTGGATGAACAAATGGATTCTCATGGTTATCCATCTGTATTTGTGTATAATTTTAGACATTAGTCATATTGTATAAGTGTTGATGTTTTGGTAGCTGTGGGAGGTATTAACCTCCACATGTAACCTATGGCTTAGAATAAAATATTCCATAATAGAAGATAAGTCATCCTAGGAGAATAAATAATATTAGAATATTATCTTCTACAAGTACAAGTAGGCTCCATAGGAAAAGATAAACAAAAAATATAGTTACCAAAAATTCAGGTCGGCCCAGCCAGAAAACTCACTGGATAGATTAATATAAATAGAGGACATTTTAGCTCATTTGTACACCCAGTTAGTGTGAAAGTCTTGTGGAGAGTTTCAGATGCAACTGCAAGGAGGAATAAAGGTGCATGGTCATCTCTTGCTCTTGGTCTCTCTCTTGGTGATTTTCTTAGTGATATTATCAGTAATATTCTTGGTGATATTGTTTCTAAGTATGGTGCAAGTTTGAGAGAGAATGAGAGAGAGTAGTGTTGTTGCAACTGCTTCAGTTGTGTATGGTACTTTTTCTATGGATATGGAGACTCTCTCCCTTGCGCTCTACCCTTGGAGAAGGAGAGCTCTACTTGTCTTGAGTTGTTACTACAGTTAGCAACTAGGGTTTATCTCTTGGTTCTAGACTAGGATTGACAGAATTATTATAAGTAAATGTTAGTGTGCTCAGGGGTGGCATATGTGAATGCCCATGGTTGGGTGATAATGATTTGACATTCTCTATGGTTAAAAAAGCATACCAAAATTTCAGCATGGTATCATAGTTGGTTTCCTTCATAACAATCTAACTGATGGAAGGAAGATCCTCAGTTTCCCCCATTTCCAATATCATTGAGAACTTACTTAACTCACTAAGAAGGTCTCCTAAGTAGGGCACATCTCTTCCTCAGATCAGATCTACAAATTTTTGAAGTTGAGATATTAGGGTTTCCTCCTAAAAACCCTAGGTTTGCAGTGCCAGTTCCTTCATGCTAGTTCCTTCGTGCTAGTTGTAGCACCAGTTGTATTACTAGTTGCAACACCAGATGTAGTGCCAACACCAGTTGTAGTGCCAACACCAGTTGTAGTACTAGTTGCAGTAAAGTTTTTGTGAAACTTTGGGCCTAATATTTGGTTTTTCTAGTGTGCCTTACCCTAGCACATCTCCAGTTACCTTTATATTACAATTTGGAGAACTTTGAAGTTTTAAGGTTTGTCGTTGCTCGGCACTGATACCAGATGGTGCCACTATCTATCGATGTCTGTCACTATTGTCAGAGGTATGTACATAGATATGTTTAAACTATATCACTATTTTGAGTGTGATTGCAGGATAAGGGATCTCTATTCCAAGAAAAAATTGCAGATCCAAAGGGATCTCATATCCAACACATTCAAAGGAATGGCACACCCCATGTTTTATTGTTTTCATATTCCTCTAGCTGATATGGAATTATTGTGACCTTATGAACATCTAGTTTTATTTTTATCTATTGAAGTTATGATTATCATACTAACCTTTGTTCAAAGTTAAAGTTAGAAACTAACTTTAGTCAATGTATTATATTGATTAAGGTTGAGACTTTAGAGTTTATTTCCACTATATTCTCTAACTCATATTTTTGTCTAGAAAGCATATTGTCTTAAGTACAAGGGAAAGGTTGAAGAGACTACTTGTCATACTGAGTGAAGGAGACTCGAAAGAAAATAAACAACACTTGTTATTGAAGATAAGACTCCAGGTTCCAGGTTTGATTAAATTAATATGTTTCCAATTCACACATATCAAGTTTGATAATTTCTACATTACTAGTTGTGACAACAATCCTTGAAAGGTTCTATTATTGTTAAATACAATGAATACTTGGCAGCATGTGAGTACTATTGATATAAATGCTTGCAAGATGAACTAACATCTCCTCTAGGAGATATTTCTTATTATTGTATTTTTATTTTGGTTCTTGTTCCAGGAAGGTCACAAGAAATATCTCTAAGAAGGAGCTACTATGATTATTGTTCTCGTTCTTGTTTTTATTATTATAAGAGTATTATTCTTGTATACTTTTTTTTGTTTTCCTTGTTTTGAGCAGGTCACATGTTATAACTCTGAGGGATGAAATAGTGACGGTTGCAAGAGACAACATATTAGATGGTCTCTAGTTTGAGACATGGATTAGGCTATCCAAAGAAGAAGTTGTATACATGACCACATACATCCATGTACCAAAGAAGAGGAAGATGAAGAAGGGTACTTTTGTGAGATACATAGTGTCTCATATGGATATTTATTATAAGGAGGAGAAGGCTCCAAATATGACCCAAAAAATCCCTTTAGTGCAATTGATCACTCTTCAGATCATCAAGAAGAGTTAGTAGAGACAGAAGGGCCAACCCAGAATCATTGTAGTAACCAAGAAAAGACCAACGTGGTCCCATGAAACTTTGCAAGATGCAACATTAATGAGCCATATCATGAGGAGCATATGGCTCCAAATATTATACAGACTCACAGGGAGTCAAGATTCAGAGGGAGAATGGAGACTCAAAAACTTTCATATTCAGATGGAAGAGAGAGACATATTCTGGAACTGACAGAAAGATGCCATGGGTTGAGAAGGCTAGATTGAAGCTTCAAAGGATTCAAGGAGATACGAGATATTATGGGAATATTCCCTTGCTTCAGTAGAATTTTCTACACTGAACGAGGAGGAATCCAGTCAAAAGGACTACGATACATATATTTTCCTTGGTTCTGAGACCAGAAGGGAAGTAAGTGGTGACTTCCAAGTTGATCTACAAGATCAAGCATGTTGCAGATAAATAGCCTAGAAATGTACAAATCTTGATTTGTGTCCATGGGATTATCCCAGGAAGAGGGAGAAGACTATGATGATACACTTGCTCCAGTATATTGCTACAGATGAACATGTAGTAGAATTTTTGACCAAGCCTCTATCAAGGACAATCTTGGAGTGGTCCACATTTTTTTTCTCTAGTAGTGAGAAGTGATGTGTTCCCTAGTAGAGGGAAGTGATGATATCCACAGTAGTGGGTGCTACCCCAACATAGTTTGGTACTCCAGTGCAGGCCGGTATGCTACACCAACACAGGTTGGTACTCCAATGCAGGATGGTATACTACCCCATAGCAGGTTGGTACTCCAACGGAGGATGGTATGCTACCTTAGCGTCGGTTGGTATGCTACTCCAATGCATGCTGGTATGCTACCCTAGCATAGGTTGGTACTCCAACGCAGGCTAGTATGTTACCCCAGCACAGGTTGGTACTCCAACATAGGTTGTTATGATACCTCAGTGCAGGTTGGTACTCCAACCTAGGTTGGTATTCTACCCCAACATAGGTTGGTATGCTACTCCAATGCAGGCTAGTATGCTACCCCAACGTAGGTTGGTACTCGAACGCAGGATGGTATTCTACCCCATTAGGTTGGTAATCGAATGTAGGCTGGTATGATACCTCATCATGGGTTGGTATGCTACTCCAACGCAAGATGGTATGCTACCCCAACACAGTTTGGTACTCCAACGTAGCCTGGTATGCTACCCCAATGGAGGTTGGTACTCCAACGCAAGTTGTCACTAGTACATATTGGAAACATTTCAACGTTCTATTTGTGATGTTATGGACAAAATTGGCCATACTGTCGAAAAATAGAGGAAATTTTAAATTGTTTTCTCCATATTTACCGACAACGTCGCTCTTGTGACGTACTACTAAAAAATGTAGCTCTTGCGACGACGTTGCATTTTCGTCTCTCTTGCAACGTTGGTGAAATATTCTTCGCAATTGCGATGTTATGGACACTAGGTTTTCCCCACCCCAATAGTCACCTAGTATTTGACCACGACAACTTTGACTTGGTCAACTATCGTCAGAATTGCGATGTTATAAATCTATAAATATGTTGCATTTTATGGATTTTGCGACAAGTTTGCTATAATAACGAAAGTTCAAAAAGGGTATAAGCCGGTCTTCTTGGAGAACAAAAAAAAAGTATTTTTTTCAGTATGTGTATGTGGGGAAGAATGTTAGAAAACATTAGAGGTGGGAAAAAAATTAAAGAGGATGAAAAGGGTGACGATGAATGTTATTTCCCTTGCAAAAATTGTTGTACTAGACATCCCAAAAGAGTTTTAATAGCAACAGCTAAAAAACATTGTAGAAAATATGGGCACATGGATGGGGGATCAAATGAATATCATCCCATGGTAATTAGATATATATATTCATTATTTGTTTTAATATTTATTGTATTCTCAAACTTTTATATTGTTTTATACATGCACTAATTTTTCATGATTGTTTGTAATTATAAAGTTATATTTCCCCCCTAACTTTATGCGCAAAGCACTAAGTAGTAGCAGAAATGACGTTGTACGAGATGAAGAACTTGAAGAAGATAATGAAGATCAAGTTAACGAACCCATGGAAGTAGATGACAATAATAACATAGTTCAAGATGATAGGACAAATCAAATGATCCAAGACTTATTCAGTCATCCAAATGAGGATCATGGGGACAATAGTGATGGTATTTATGATGAACCTCTGATTGAAAGGGAAAATAAACGACTTTATAAATGGTCAAGAGAAAATATTTTCTCCACTACATTGTTGTTGGTGAACTTAAAGGTTATGAATCATTTGTCGAACACTTGTATGACACATATCCTAAGGTATGTAATATGTTTCATCACATCTATATAAAGGTTGAATGTTCCCCATTTTTTTAGAGTTAATTAATGTGTAAAATAAAAATGCAATATTTACAATTACTATTCTTTACATTAACTATTTATTTTTTATGTTTTAGATTGTTAGGTGAATTTTTGTTACCCTCATCAAATATTTTATGTAAGGTATATAGAGAGGTAGTGGGGGGGGGCTAGAGGGCCCATAGTGATAATAGTGGAGGTCATTCAATGTAAGGTGGACTAGGTCCACTATATTATTAAATAAGACCCACTATGGTAGTTATATATAATAAATGTAAGAGGACTTCTTAGAAGGTTCTACTTCTAGAAGATTCCTCCTCTAGAATGTTCTTAGGAGATGATAGAACTATATAAAGGGGTTCAAGCAATGTAATGAGACATGAAGAGAAGTATTGTATTTGGATCTGAAGCCCAATAGGAGGATGCCCCCTTGAAGAGGCAAGTGAACATGAGAGGATCCCTTCCATAATATGATCCATTGTATGGTGTTGCCCTACCTCAAGGGTTTGGTAATAATATTGTGTGGTTTCTTCTATATTGCTTTGTGGATCTATTGTGTATTCAGTATTTGTGGTGATTATATTTGTATATCTATTCAGGTTTTTAACAATTGGTATCAGAGAACTTTCCTTGGCCGGAGTTGTGGGCAACTATTTTTTATTTTTGCAGATTTTTTTTTGGAGAAGAAAAAAGAGGTTCGCGACATTCCAGACATTTTTAGTATATTTCTGTGAAAAATTTGCAGAAAAGGGTTGCATATCTGAGTTCGTCTCAGAAAAATACCCAAGTTAAAAAAAAAAATCGTCCGAAACGGAGTCCGGAAGGTCAAGATATTGAGGTTTTAAAATCTGCAATTTTTCAGGGTTTTTTCTGCGGACCACGGCGCGATTTATTTTTATTTATGTAGAATTTGGAGGTAAAATTTGCCCAAATAAATTACATATCTGAGTTTTTCTCACAATTTCACCCAATTTCAAAAAAAAAATCAGCCGAAACGGAGTCCGGGAAGTGAAGTTATGAGCATTTTAAGTTCAACAGTTTTTTAGGGTTTTTCCAGAAAAAACCGCGATTTTCTGTCGAAACTTCTTGGGTTTATTTTTTGAGTTTTTTCGTGACGGCTGCAGGACCGAAGAGTTCATAGGGTGCTCGGATGGCTATTTCGTCTGAAACCTTGAAAGAAATTCTTGAATCATTCAAAGCCCAATTGGATGACAGATTGGATGCATTTGCACATGGCCTCACAAACAGCCTCACACATAGCCTCACAACCAGCCCCACATATGGCCTCAATGATAGTTTTCAGAGTATTCAAGATTCATTGAATGACATCCAGGAGATATTTCTTATGCAGGGCCTCATGAATGAATATAATCAAGAAATATATGCTTGGTATGATTTTGAGGACGATTGTGATGATTGGTATATGGATAGTTGTCATTTCTGGGATGACAACCACTTCCATATTTTATTTGATGACTCTACTCCACCTTCTATAGAGAACATCAATGTCCCAGATCAGGAGCTAGTTACCAGCGCTCAGTCTGCATATTCTACAGTGGTATTATTCCTTCCAGATTCTGCTATGACCCTTTTCCACTATGTGGATGAATCTTCTTATTTGGATCCACATGATAGGTGTTAGTCTTTGGAGCATCATTTGGAGTTGGTTATTGGGTTCCAAAATATTCTACGGGGAGTTCACATGAGCACTTGGACATGGGACCCAGGCTTACAATGGTGGTTGGACTTCTTTAACATGGTGTATTTCCTTTCTACAGGGGTCTTTGGTTCTTCAGTCTTCTTCAGCATTATGGTCCACAATTATCCATGGGACCCTGGTATATGGTTGTACATCAAGCGTTGAGGACAACGCTTTCATAAGGGGGATGGAATGTAAGGTAGCTAGAGAGGTAGTGGGGGGGGGCTAGAGGGCCCATAGTGATAATAGTGGAGGTCATTCAATGTAAAGTGGACTAGGTCCACTATATTATTAAATAAGACCCACTATGGTAGTTAGATATATTAAATGTAAGAGGACTTCTTAAAAGGTTCTACTTCTAGAAGATTCCTCCTCTAGAATGTTCTTAGGAGATGATATCACTATATAAAGGGGTTCAAGCAATGTAATGAGACATGAAGAGAAGTATTGTATTTGGAGCTGAAGCTCAATAGGAGGATACCCCCTCGAAGAGGCAAGTGAACAGGAGAGGATCCCTTCCATAATAGGATCCATTGTATGGTGTTGCCCTACCTCAAGGGTTTGGTAATAATATTGTGTGGTTTCTTCTATCTTACTTTGTGGATCTATTGTGTATTCAATATTTGTGGTGATTATATTTGTAGATCTATTCAGGTTCTTAACATTTTACCTCACACATATCAATATTTACATGCCATTATGAAAGACATTGGAATGGAGTATCAAAGTATAGATGCATGTCTTGATGATCATATTATATACCATGGAAAACATGTGTTGGAAACAAAATGCTCGGTATGTGGTATCAGTAGATATCGAATCGATCAAGTAACAAAAATGGTCCCTCGAAAGGTTCTTCAACATATTCCCATAATTCCACGTTTGCAGTGACTATTCAGGTGCCAAAGCTTAGTACAGTTTATGGATTACCATGCACGAAAGAGAATTGAAGATGGCGTTCTTCGAATGCCTGTAGATGGTTATGCATTTAAGGAAATTGCTGCAAAATGGCCAAAATTTACAGATGAACCTCGTAATGTTAGGCTTTCATTCGCAACTGATGGTGTTAATCCATTTGGAAAGATTTGGTCTCTTTATTCAGTGTGGCCTATTTTTGTTATCAACAATAACATTCCTCCTTAGATGTCAATAACGAGGGAGCACATAATGTTGACAATGATTATTCTAGGTATTTGTTTACATTAATTTTTCGAATGTAATTTTTTCATTTTTCTCTTTTTTTGCATAACATCTTTTATTTATTTATTTACACACACACACACATACACACACACACACACACACACACACACACACACACACACACATATATACCATGGTAGTAATTTCGTATAATTTCAAACAATTAGGTAAGTAACAAGTTAAATATATGAATGTGTATATCGATTCTCTTATCAACGAACTACTAAAGTTATGGGAGGGCATCACTATGTATGACATTTGTAAACCAATTGGGCAGAGGAGATTTCAATGTTGTGGAATAAGTTTATGGAAAATTCATGGTGTCGCAGGACTAACACATTTTTGTGGTATGTAACATTCCATATTGCATGCTTGAATAGTATATAATTAATTGAATATATCATGCATGTTGTTTAAATAATCATTTCGTATATTAATAATTCACATTAATCCATCTGTTGCAATTCTTTAAACAAAGTGTAAATTTTCATGTCGAGTTTGTGGTCCTAAGATGAAATCTCATCGGTTAAAAAGTTTAGTAAAGGAGGTGTTTGATGATTATAGACACTTCATCTCTAAGAACCATAAGTATCGTACTACTAAAAAATATCTTTTCAATGGGAAACAAGAGATTGGACTAAAACCACAAAGAATGACACATCGCCTATGGAAGTTGGCATATGACAGAATTAATCCTCGAGGTACACATTTTTTTTATGTATCGTAAATGGAATCATGTTTTCAAATTTTATTTTAATTATTCATTTTATTTTACCGCATTTGATAAATAGTGTTTTGATTTTTTTTATGCTTCATCAATGTATTCATCATGAAGGTAGTAATAATGGGCTTCCACGAGGAATGAACTATTATCCCACTCAATTCATGAGGTTTCCTTACTATGAGGACCTAAAAATAGTTCATTTATTTGATACAATGCATATCGAGAATAATGTGACATAAACATTATGGTGAATCATAGATGGCAGGA
Source organism: Picea engelmannii (assembly GCA_009831015.1). Classification (NCBI taxonomy): domain Eukaryota; kingdom Viridiplantae; phylum Streptophyta; class Pinopsida; order Pinales; family Pinaceae; genus Picea; species Picea engelmannii. The sequence continues at coordinate 1,025,099 of ML776858.1, read as the reverse complement.
GGGATAAAGAAAAAATTGTCAAAATTTGTAATGGCATTCGAGAAGCCAATCATGCAATGAAAAGTGTGATCCGATCAAATAACGATGGAGACCAAAATAACCTTCCATGGTTATTAACAGAGCAACAAAGAAATGGTGTAAAAGAGGTCATTCAAAAAATTAAATTTCCCACGGGCTTTCGTTCAAACATAAAGAATATCTTAACGAAGAAAGGTGAATTTGGTGGGGTAAAAACACATGATTGGCATACCTTCATTAAGGTAATTAATCATTTTAGTATTCATATTTGTATATTGGTCGTATATATTTTTTGAGATTTTTTTTTTTTTTGTTTAGTTTTAAACAAGTAACGATTTGTTTTTATTGTTATAGTATATTCTACCTCTATCTCTCCCAAACGACTTTGACAACAACGTCAAACAAGTTATATATGATCTTGGAAAATACATGAGGTAAGTAGCTACAATATATGTGCAAAAAAAAAATCAACTTTTTTGTTGTACTTAATGACATATGTTTTACTTGTAATGTAATATGTATTATGTTTTGTTGAAACATCATGTTATTTTCTTGCACCATGATCTATAGATGGTTTTCATTGAAAGAAATCCATGAAGTTGATATAAAGTATTGGAAGAGAGAAGTTCCTCGGTTAATGTGTGAAATGCAGAAGTATCTACCTCGAACATTTTTAAATGCACAAGAACACTACCTCATATACCAAGTTGAGGAGATTGAAATGTGTGGACCTGTACACACAAGGTCAATGTGGATGGTGGAGAGGCACATGAAATCATTGAAGGCTTTGGTTAGACAAAGAACACGTCCTGAGGGTTCTATGGTGGAGGGATATATGGTATATGAATCCATGGTGTATATTATGGTATTATGGTGCATTTGGGATGTGAACTCCATCAAAAAGTTTGAAAGGGAGCAGTTGTTGGGGAAAGATACAATGAAGAAAGTGAGAGTTAATTAAATTGTGGATATTTTTAATAAATATAAATTTTTCGTTTTTGTGTGTATATGATCGTACTCATTTAATATTTATTCTTTCATCGTTTATTAATATTTACCATGGTTATAACTAATATTTAATATTGGTGAATTGTGATTTTTTGATCGGCCAGTTTCTCAAGATTAGGATTAATAGATGTAAAGAACGTCATGGCGGTAGGTTATCATGGAAAGAAATGTCTGAATTGGTTAGAGAAGCTCGTCGTAATGGATATTTTGATGTTATGCAGAGGGAAATAGATTTAGCATATTGTTTGAAAGATGGAAAGGAAAACAAATTCACCCATTTTATTCAGTTATTTTATATTATATTAATGTGACTATAGGTGTGTTTTTTTCATATTATACTTTCCAAGTTATATAAATTTGTTTATTACTAATTGACAATGCATATTTTACATGTCTGTCATATTGCAGTTGAAACACCACAAGGCTATGTGGTGCAATGGTCGTAAATTTCGCATCAAAAATTTGTATGAAACCATAAAAAAATTTGATGGTGGGATAACTGCAGTATTCCAAGTCACTATTGTTTCCTCTAGGAGTGACAGACGTCCTCGAGAAATTGAAAATAGATACTATGGGGTTTTGAATGATATAATTGAGTGTGACTTTAATTTCTTCAAATTAGTTTTGTTCAATGTCAAATGGTATAGGTTACGAATGCATGAACATGATGAGGAAAGAACCATTATTCAACATGGCAACTAATTTCCGATGATTAAAAAAACAGTTTTTGAAAAAGAAAATAATCGTTATGTTTTTCCAAGTCAATGTGAACAAGTATTTTACTCAAAGGTTCCAGGTAAGAGGGATTGGTCATTTGTTGTTAGATATGATCCAGGAGGAAGGTCGGTAAAGTATATTGTAGATGAAGAAGATGATTATGAAGAAGAAGATGATGTAGAGCTAAAGCAGGAAGAATATGGGTCGAAAGATGAAGAAGACAAAGAACATGAACCAGGCATAGGAGACAATGCGCTAGTTCTTGATGATGGTATCAATTAATATATGGTTGAAAATGACATTGATGATCATGAAGATATCATCAATCCTTTCAACATTTTTTCTGAACCGCATGATGATACAGATGTCGAGTTAGATGATCAAGAAGTAGAGAAGAAGGATGATACAAATGTTGCATTGGTCAATGATGTACGTAACTAGATATTTTAATTTGTATGAATTATTCTCTTTAAATAATTTTTTATGTGGGTTAATTACATGTTTTTAAGTTTTATTTCATTTTTGTTTTGGTAGTTTCTATGCATGATTAATATGTTTCTTTTGTTTATTTTCTATTTTATAGATTGGGTGTCGAGGAATTGAGAGCAGTGTGAGGGGCAGGAGGGGCAGGAGGGGCCATATGAGATTCCACCTTCACGTGGTTACCCTTGTTTAGTAGAGAAAAAAGTATTCTTGAAACCAAGAGAAGTTCATTCATTCATATTTATACTCAAAGATCAGTCAAAGACCCACTCTATATACCATCTCATCTTGTTCGCATTTCATTTTAATTTTCTCGATCAAATTTTAAAGGAAACATCTATTAAAAGACATTGTACTAGGGTTGGAGTACATTATGGGAAAGAATGACCTGTGAATGGGGCCAATGTTGAATTTAAAAAAAAAAAAAAATTGTATGCACCGAAATTTGACATGGATACTCTGTTCAGATTTTACATGCACTGAAATTTGACATGGATAGTTTGTTCCATGTCAAATTTAAGATAGTTCTGACAAAAATTCTATAGAAGGGAATGACAAACATTGGCAATGAGATGTGCATGATGAACATTGATGAAAATTTGGATGATCTCAAATATTATGTGGGGAAATCATACATCCTTGAGTCTTGAAACAATCACATACTGTCAAGACATCTGTCTAGTCTAACCATGTAAACTTTTGACGCATACATGAACATATTGAAGAAATTTCAACATCGGCCCCATTCATTGCTCACTATGTGGGGTCAGTGCATGACATTTGTGGTGGGTGAATTGGAAGTTCCATGACATTTCAAGAGACTTCCAACAAATATTATACATATGGAAATGACGAATGATGACAATGAGACATCCATTATGAACGTTGATGCAAACATGGATGATCTCAAAGATTATGTGCACACTAGAAATCCTTGAGTCTTGAAACCCTCCCATACCATCAATGCATGTTTCTAGTCTAACCATGTCTAATTTTGACACATACATGTATAGTTTGAATAAATTTCAACATTGGCCCCATTCACTGCTCACCATGCGAGGTCGATGCAAGATGACATTGGTGATGGGTGTATTGGAAGTGCCATGACATTTCAAGAGAGTTTTAGCAAATACTATATAGATGGAAATAATGAATGATGACAATGAGACATCTATTATATTTAACATTGATGCAAACATAGACAATCTCAAATATTATGCAGGGACATCAAACATCCTTAAGTCTTGAAACCATCCCATACCATAAAGGAAACTATCTAGTCTAACAATGTCAAATTTCAATGCATACAAGAAAAAATTGAAAACAATTCAACGTTGGTCCCATTCACTGCTCACTGTGTGAATTCATTGGAAGAAATTTGAGATGGGTGTATTGGAAGTTCCATGTCAAATTTCAATATAGTTCCGAAAATGATTCTCTAGAAGGGAATGATGAATGATAACAATGAGAGTTGCAACGTGATGAACATTGATGCAAATGTGGAAGATCTCAAAGATTATGTGGGGACATCATACATCATTGAGTATTGAAACCCTCCCATACCGTCAAGGCATGTGTCTAGTCTAACCATGTCGAATTTCGACACATCGATGCACAGTTTGAATAAATTTCAATGTTGGCCCCATTCACTGCTCATTGTGCGAGGTCGATGCAAGATGAAATTTGTGATGGGTGTATTGAAAGTTTCATGAAATTTCAAGAGAGTTCTGAAAAATATTCTATATATGGAATGATGAATCATGACAATGAGACATCCATTATATTGAATGTTGATGCAAACATGGATGATCTCAAAGATTATGTGGGGACATCAGACATCCTTGAGTCTTGAAACCATCCCATATCGTCAAGGCATGTGTCTAGTCTAACCATGTCGAATTTTGATGCATACATGCACAGTTTGAAGAAATTTCAACGTTGGCCCCATTCACTGCTCACTGTTCAAGGTCGATGCAAGATGACATTTGTGATGGGTGTATTGGAACTACATCCCATGAAATTTCACGAGAGTTCCAAAAAATATTATTGATGACAATGAGACATCCATTATATTGAACGTTGATGCAAACATGGATGATCTCAAATAGTATTGAAACCCTCCCATACCTTCAAGGAAACTATCTAGTTTAACCATGTCAAAATTTTGATGCATACAAGCATAGATTGAAAACATTTCAACGTTGGCCTCATTCACTGCTCAATATGCAGGGTTGATGGAATAAATGTGTAATGGGTGTATTTGAAGTTCCATGTCAAATTTCAATACAGTTCTGACAACAATTCTATAGAAGAGAATGACAAACATTGGAAATGAGAGGTGCATGATGAACTTTGATGAAAATGTGGATGAACTCAAATATTATGTGGGGACATAATACATCCTTTAGTCTTGAAACCCTCCCATACTGTCAAGTCATGTGTATAGTCTAACCATGTCAAATTTTGACGCATACAGGAACATATTGAAGAAATTTCAACGTTAGCCCCATTCATTGCTCACTATGTGGGGTCGGTGCATTACATTTGTGGTGGGTGAATTGGAAGTTCAATGACATTTCAAGAGAGTTCCAACAAATATTATACATATGGACAAAACGATGAATGATGACAATGAGACATCCATTATGAATGTTGATGCAAACATGGATGATATCAAAGATTATGTGGGGACATTAGACATCCTTGAGTCTTGAAACCCTCCCATACCTTCAAGGCATGTTTCTAGTCTAATCATGTCGAATTCCAGCACATACATACACAATTTGAAGAAATTTTAACATTGGACCCATTCACTGCTCACTGTGTGAGGTCGATGCAAGATGACATTGGTGATGGGTGTATTGGAAGAACCATGACATTTCAAGAGAGCTCTGACAAAAATTATATAGATGGAAATAAAGAATAATGACAATGAGACATCCATTATATTGAACGTTGATGCAAACATGGATGATCTCAAATATTATGTGGTGTTGGCCATCGACCAAGTTTTGAAAAAACATTAGTCAGAGTTGGACCACTTTTTGGACTTCTATAGGATGGTTGAAGAAGGAGTGCCCAGGCGGAGTTGAGATCGCGGATCTCACTTACTTTGTGGTATATGTGGATCCAACAAGGGGGTTCCTTACGATTTTTGTAATAGGTTATGGGATTTCGGACCATGGGTTCTCCCATGATTAGGCCTTTTTGTAAGGGATTGTAAAAGTATAAGTAAGAATGTATAGTAGTAGTAGGAAGTGGCTAAGTTCAAGTATTTCTGAGTTTCTTTGTGCAATATAATATGTATGTAAGGCTTTGTGCTCGATAGTGAATTCAGCTCGCTTCTTAGACCTAGTTTTGGAAGCAGGATCTGGTGCTAAGTGCGTAGATCTCATGTCCTATGTGAAGCTCGACTCTGTGGCTTAGTGCACATGAGCAGATGAATGTAAGATTATGAAGAATAATAAATAAGACGAAGCAGTTGGTGGATGTAGCCCCACACTAGGGTGAACCACGTATATCTTGTGTCTTTGGTTGCTTTGTGTTCTGTTTTTTATGTTATGAATATGCTCAGTGCTTTGCTTATTATGTATGTTAAATAGATGTGTTGATGATTAGTGATTTATTTGTGTTAAGAATGAATGAAAATTATATATAACTCAGTGCTATGTGCTAAGTGATTGGAGTGCTTAATCTTTATTGTTATTGCGTCGATCTATCTTTTGGTTTTCTCTGCGATGTTAATAAAGCTAATGAAATAATGTATGTCACCTTCTAAGTGTTTCTAGAATACTCTGCGAAGTTTTATTATCACATATTTGTGTCCTAGCTTGGTTACATACACCTGAGTCCTGTAACCCCCCCTTACTTCTACCTTGCGTGAGACTTTGCATGCTTCGTAGGTGTTGTCGAAAGGGATGGTAGTTAGGGTTTTGTTAGTGTGTTGTTGAAATGTTGAACCCTAGGTCTGCCCCTGTGCCAAAAAATGGTTCGCTCGCTGAGACCATCCAGTAGCTTCAAGTGAGGATAACAGAGTTGGAGGTCCAATCAATACCGAGTACCCCACAGGAAGTGTGCGATCAGAGGGAGGAAACTGTCAAGAAAAATTAATAAGGATAAGGGCCCTCACCTCAGAGTGAAAACAGTTGAGTGATAGAAGAACAAAGACTTATGAACACCTCGTAGAAGATCTTGAGCTAAGGAAACTAGAAGCGGAGTTACAGGAGGTGTAACAACAGACACTCTTCGTTCATGTACATATGAAGCTACTCACCACAGTATGAAGAGATCTCAAGAGAAACACGCAGTGAAGCAACAAATTACTACCATCCAGGGTAGGGTAATGGAAGTTGCGCAGAAGCTACAACCTGTGAAGGATGAAGCCTGTAAGGTGTTCGAAGAAATTGAGGGATAGCAATCGCAATTGGATAAAGTGGTTGCAGAAGTGGAACAACGCCTGGAAGGGCGTATTACAGAGTAGATGATCCAGGAGCTCACTGAGAAGGAGGCTCAGGCGAAGCAGCAAGTCGAGGCAGCTCGAGTCAAGATCGAGGCCTTCGAAGCATCATTTCCCAGACTTGAGTGACTCGGGACAAGTCACAGGTGAGTATTGGGGGCCTATTGGCCCTCGACCAAGTTTTGAGGAAACATTGGTCAGAGCTGGACCAATTTTTGGACTTCGACAGGCTGGTTGAATATGGAACACCCATGCGGAGCCGAGATCATAGATATCACTTATTTTGCGAGCTATGTGGACCCAGCAAGGGGGTTCCTTAGGGTTTTTGTAATAGGTTATGGGATGTCGGCCCATGGGTTCTCCCATTATTAGGCATTTTTGTAAAGGATTGTTAAAGTATAAGTAAGAATGTATAGTAGTAGTAGGAAGTGGATAAGTGAAAGTAGTTCTGATTTTCTTTGTGCAACACAATGTGTATGTAAGGCTCTGTGATCGATAGCGAAGTCAGCTCGGTGCTTAGACCTATTTTTGGAAGGAGGATCTGGTGCTCAGTGCGTAGATATCCTGTCCTATGGGAAGCTCAGGGCTATGGCTTAGTGCACAGGAGCGGATGAATGTAAGATTCATAAGAATAATAAATAAGATGAAGAAGTTGGTGGATGTAGCCCCACACTGGTGTGAACCACGTATATCTTGTGTCTTTGGTTGCCTTGTGCTGTGTTGTTTATGTTATGAATCTACTCAGTGATTTTATTATTATGTATGTTAGATAGATCTATTGATTCTTAGTGATTTATTTGTGTTAAGGATGAATCAATATTAGATCTAAATAAGTTTTATGTGTTAAGTGATTGAAGTTCTTAATCTTTATTTTGACTGCGCCGATCTATATTTTGGTTTTCTCTGCGATGTTAATGAAGCTAATGAACTCATGTGTGTCACCTTCTAAGTGTTGCTATAATACTCTATGAAGTTTTATTATCACATATATGTCTCTGAGCTTGGTTGCAGATACCTGAGTCTTTTAACCCCCCCTACTTCTACCTCAGGTGAGACTTCGCATGCTTCGCGGGTGTTGCTGAAAGGGATGGTAGTCAGGGTTTTGTTGGTGTGATATTGAAACGTTGAACCCTGGGTATTCCCCTTTGCCAACATGTAGGGAAATCAAACATCCTTAAGTATTGAAACCATCTCATACCATCAAGGAAACTATCTAGTCTAACCATGTCAAATTTCAACGCATACGGGAACATGTTGAAAACAATTCAATGTTGGCCCCATTCACTACTCACTGTGCAGGTTTGGTGGAAGAAATTTGTGATGGGTGTATTGGAAGTTCCATGTCAAATTTCAATATAGTTCTGACAATGATTCTATAGAAGGGAATGATGAATGATGACAATGAGAGGTGTAGCATGATGAACATTGATGCAAATGTGGATGATCTCAAATATTATGTGGGGAAATCATACATCCTTGAGTCTTGAAATCATCCCATACCATCAAGGCATGTGTCTAGTCTAACCATGTCGAATTTCAACCCATACATGCACAGTTTGAAGAAATTTCAACATTGGCCCCATTCACTACTCATTGTGTGAGGTCAATGCAAGATGACATTTGTGATGGGTATATTGGAAGTGCCATGACATTTCAAGAGAGTTCCGAAAAATATTCTATAGATGGAAATGATGAATGATGAAAATGAGACATTCATTATATTTAGCGTTGATGCAATCATGGATGATATCAAATATGGATGATCTCAAATAGTATCAAAACCCTCCCATACCTTCAAGGAAACTATCTAGTCTAACCATGTCAAACTTTCGATGCATACGGGCACAGATTGAAAACATTTCAACATTGTCCCCATTTACTACTCATTGTGTGGGGTCGGTGGAAGAAATTTGTGATTGGTGTATTTGAAGTTCCATGTCAAATTTCAAGATAGTTTCGACAACAATTCTATAGAAGGGAATGACAAACATTGGCAATGAGATGTGCATGATGAATGTTGATGCAAATGTGGATGATCTCAAATATTATGTGGGGACATCATACATCCTTGAGTCTTGAAGCCCTCCCATACTATCAAGGCATGTGTCTATTCTAACTATATAAAATTTTGACACATATAGGAACATATTGAATAAATTTCAACATTGGCCCCATTCATTGCTCACATGGTTAGACTAGACGCATGAATGGATGGTATGGGAGGCTTTCCAGACTCAAACATGACTCACAAAAATAATTCGACAACCAAACAACAAGCCGATATAATAATTAATATGAATGGGACCAATGTCGAATGTTTTTCCAATTTGAGCTTGTACCAGTAGCAGCAGCATCAAAAAAAGCTATCGGTCTGTCTCCAAAATAGGTTGGGTTCAATATAAAATCAAAGTTTTCCCCCTCGCAGAAGAAAGTAATATCTTTCACATCCTTCACAATCCTTAGACAGAGTTCAAAATCATTTCTTGAACAATTTTGAAATAAAATCCTATTTCTATACCTCCATATTCCCCATAAGAAAAAAGGGGAACAATCTTATGATTTGGGAAAACAAGAAACCGGTTCAATAAGTTATCCTTCAGTGGTACCATTTTCCAATTAGCATTTAATTTCAAGAGTCCACAAACCTATTTCCATATTTTTTGTGTAATCTCAGAGGAGACCATCAAATGTTGTGTGGTCTCTTCATCCTATAAACACAAACTGAAAGCAGTAGGTCCAATGCCCCCTCTACACTTGAATTTTCTCTTGTCAAAATGTGATCGTGTAAACTTAACCACATGAAAAGAATGAGTTTGATAGAGACCTGTAATTTCCAGAGCCCATGAAACCACCACTCAGTTTCCACGAATGAGTTTGATTTGAATGCTAGAGCTTGAGAAAACCAATGGATATTATGAATACCCAACCCCCAAGAGATTTGGGTCAAGAGATCAAATCCCAGCTGGCTAATGGACCAAGGAAGGTATGTTAATAGATCCATATAAGATAAAATTAATAAGGGATATGGAACCAATTTCAAAACCATGAAAAATCAAGTCTTTCTTGGGCCACATATGGAACTGGAGAAAAATTGTCAAAGGATATGCCAAGATGAGTAAACAAGACCATCTTGCTAGGATGATTATGTATATTTTAATAATCAATTCTTTTTCAAGAATATGATTTTAAAATATTTGTGAAACACATAAATTCCCATGAGGGACTAGACCACTTGTTTAGGATAGATAATGGAGTAGAGGAGAAACAGATGGAAGGATACTTCCCCAATTCTAACTTGTTTTAGGGTTAGACAACAATTGGGTATGTGGAGGATGTATATCACTTGAATATGGTAAAGAATCCTAAGAAATGAATGTTACAAAGTAAATAAACCTAGCACATAAATCATTAATATCTAAGATAGTATTAGTGAATCTATATAGAATAGGTATGAATGTAATATTGAGAAGATGTGTTCAAACATAAAAAACTAGACACTTGATACATGAATCCCATTATGGATTCATGTATAGTGTCGAAAATAAGGGAATAATCCTTACACAAGATAATTTCATGAGTTAAATCCTATCTTAACCTTACAAAATGTGGTGGGTTGCATAGGGGCAAATGAATCTAAGTGCATGTCCTAAAATGATATCGCAATCCTCATTCCATATCTAAATAGAGGGTTAGAAAATAAAACCTCGTCATGACCAGAAGGGCTAGAAAAAAAGTTGATAACAACATGGATATCAATGGAGTGTGCAACATTATGAAATACAACAATATCCTAGGGAGGAACTTGAGGAGGAATGGGTGGCATTTTTGTGTCCACCTTTTTTTTCCCCTTTGTATGTAACCATAGGCTCATGGACAAGGGTTTTGACATCTTTAATATCATGGTTAGGGACTAATAAATCTAAGTTAGAAGAGATAACCTTGGAAACCTTAGGAACATTTGGTTCATAGTTAGGGATATCCCATCTCATGGTACTAGAAAATGTGGGGTAGGGTTTACACATCTATCCATATTGTGCAAGTGAGGAGACTAGATTCAATTTAGGAATGATTGGATGTAACTACAAATTAGGAGGGAAAATTAATAAGGGTGGTTGTGCACTAAGATCTCCCAAATACAAATGTTCTATCTACACCAATTATATTTTATGTTATATTTTAATAGATGTGTCTCCCCATCCAAAATCCCCACCTGACAATGTCTTTCTCCCAGATCAACCCATTGAAACGTGTCTTAAGGCCAAAAATAGGGTAAATACTCCTCTCCGCCCCCACATAATAAGTAAAATAACGTTAAAAGTAGTTGTATTTAATTTGTTCCAAAAAAGAATCCCTCTTATTCTACACCTCTCAAGTCATTTCACAAAGTCATACTAGAGTCAAGCTCAACAAGGTCTTCTTTCCCTGTTGATTATGCCAAGCCCATTCCCTTGGTCGTGGTTTCACTAGACAATAGATAGGGACAGTGGGAATCTAGTTAATCCATTCATGTGCATCACTAATTAGATGACGAGGAATTTGGATACCTTAAGAGAGTCATATTTACTCCCGTCGTTTACCCGTGCTTGGTTTAATTTCTTCACTTTAACATTCAAAGCACTAGGCAAAAATCACATTGCGTCAACATCCGCAGGAACCATCGCAATTCTTTGTTTTAATTAAATAGTCATATTCCCCTTGTTCGAACCATCTCTGATTCAAATTTTATAAGGTTATATATATATATATTTTTTTTAAGTAAAAAAAGAGGGTAGGACCTTCTATATTAGATAATCACAGAACTTTTAGACAAAAGTACAGAGTCATGGCTATAAACCACCAAAAAATACTGTCGGTATCCGGAAACCAGTATAGATGAGGGGCTGATAGCAGTTTTAGCAGTAATACATATAATTGAGAAGCACCTGTCCTGCCCGAAGGAAACCAGGACAGGTGCTAATGGTCCAAGAGTGCATGAAACAGGAAAACAATAAACAAAAGTCAGGAAATAGTAAAACCTAATTATCCATTGCGCCGTCACCTTCACCCGCCTGCCAAGTGTGCCTCGCTGGAATGACGAACTCCTGCACGCACAAGGGACACTTGTGCTGAGCTGGAACACCGGAGAACGTGCCGAGGAGAATGTCTAAACGCTGGTTCATGAGGAGCATCCTGAATTCCATGTCCGCCAGGTGGCTACGAAGCTCATAGATCAAGGCCAGGTGTTCGTCGCTGAGATGAAAACCATGTAGTTCGCCACCCGAGCCACTGCGAGGAGCATTCCCCGATTCCAAATCCTCCTCCAAGCCTGCCGCTTCCTTTCTCTGCTCCGCTCGGGCCTCATTGTCCGTGGGCTCCTTAGCATGAGGCGAAGGCGAGTCTCTCGGCCAGGGAATTTCTTCGACGAGACAGCCTGGGACTTCATCGTCTCTAGTCAATGTTTGAACAGAGCATTTCATGGCACAGGGTACCTCCATGCATGGAAAGTCGCCAATGGACGGGTCCTCCTCAACTATGCAGGAGGGCCACTCAGTCTCATGCTCGACATCCCTCACAGTACTCAAATTGGAATTGAAACCATCCCTGCTGCAGCCAGCTTTCCTCTCAACAATGGTGTCGAGCAGCCGTCGCCGTTCTTCTCGAGCCCTTTTACGAAGAATTGAGGACGCCAAAGAGAGAGAACGTTCCAATTGCTGCTTTCTTTGGTGCTGCGCTCTGTGAGCGTCCCATGCCGAGCCCCGACTAGACCTGGCACGCACGCGAACCATTGAAACCGGGTCGTGAATGCCGACACCACAAAAACACAGCGCAAGACTGAAAGTCCTGGACCAGAGCAACAGCAAGGGAAAAACCCAAGCTAATCTTCGCAGACAAGTTTTCCCAGCGAACAGAGAGCCCTCACCAAAGTGCATAGCAGAATTCATGGACTGACGAACAAATGACATAGTAAATTCGCTCCGTCCTGGCTCGTAAAATAACTCATAACTAACCTCCATTGAAATCTGTCCTTCCGAATCCATGATCGGACTGAACTCGCGGGAGCAGTAAATTATCGCTCGAGGGAACCTCGCCGTCAGGTGAACCCTGCGATGGCCTGCCCCCATTGTAAATGCTAGTGCGTGGGTGGCTGCCATCCGCAGTTAAACCAGCACTTAGTGCTTGTCCATGTGTCAATGACCCTGTGTGTCGTGTCACCCCATCCGGGGTTATAAGGTTATATATTAATTATATTAATTATGTTAATTATATTAATGCTATTAAGATTATATAATAATTATATTAACTATATATATATACATATATTATAACATAATAAAATATTCAAAAACATAAAAATTCAAACACCAAAAAAAACCCAAACAACAAGCCCAAGCCCGTGTCCATTCCATAGCTAGTTAGCAGTTGGAGATAGAGTGCAACAATGACAGAGACACTAGAGTAAGAGAGAAACTATCAAAGGGGATTTTCTTAGATAAAGAGAGACAATGACAGAGACAGAGCCAGATCCAGAGAGAGAAAGATAGAGCAAGATGAAGACAGTGACAAAGATAGATAAAGATTTCTTTGGGAAAGGCATAGAGCGTATAGACATGTAGGAGGTGGTAGTAAAGTAGTGTTTTGGCATAATCATGATAAAATATAGTCCATGTGGCCACACTTCTTTCATTAGGGAGACAAATAGGGAAGACAAACAATTCGAGGAGTAGTATTGTCCATGGATTGGAGCACCCCAAAAGTGAACAGCTGATAGCATTGACTGTTACACATGAAATTTGCACACCTAGGTACCTCGCCCTAAGTGTCGTAAAGTGTCATATAAGTGTCGAATACACCTTGACACCATGGAATAACCCATGTCACAATCCCTAGTCAATGTGGAGGAAGGGATATATTACATGGAGGCAAAAATACCAATTATACATGAATTATTATTAATATTCATGGAAAAGAAATTGATTAAGTGAGAAAATCAAGTGCACATGAATTATTATTAATATTCATGAAAAATAAAGTAATTAAGTGTGAGGATCCACCTCACATTTGGTTTCCTATTTTTTAGGGAAGGTGTAGGATCTCATGGATGGTTGAAATATTTCCTCCTTAAAATCCTTGAGAGATATTTCTTCCACAAAATCCTTAAGAGATATTTTCTCCCTAAATATCTTGGAGATCCCTTTCTTAGTGGATCTAATGAGAGATTCTCTCCATGGTGGTTAAATCTCCAAATCTTATATAATGAAAGATTTCCATGGAGGAGGGGGAATGGAGATTGATAATTATACCAAACTTATGATCTCATGAGTGGTATTGTAGCATCAACATTTTGTGTGTGGACTGTTGAAGTAAGGGTTTGTACAAGGAGAACTTGATGAATTTGTTGCACTCACATCTATGGTTGTAAGTTTTCTTCATTGTTTTTCTCATTAATATAATATGCTTGGCCTGTTTCTTTCAATTCTGTGTTTGATCTCACATGAATTTGTCTCTAATAGATAGATCTATTTCGAGCTAATCTTAGTAGAGTAGGAAGTTGTTTTTACTTTTGTTTGTCTACAGGGCTTATCGAGGAGTTTAAGATTGGAGCTCAACTCGGACTGTGCAGGAACAAACACTGGTAAAAAGGTACTTCTTTTATCCTTCCTCCTCACACATTAGTTTATCTAGATCTAAAAGGAAGTCAGTGTCCATGATAAGCATCTTATGTCTTAAGAGTTAAGAGTCTATCTCTCAAGAGGAGATCTACCTGTCTGCAGGGAGATTTTCCTACAACAGAAATTGGCGACCATACTAGGGATTGAATCAAAACTTTCAGTTTTGGTTTCCCTCATAGACATTGTCTTACCCTTTGTTCTTTTTAGACCTTGTTCACCCCGTATGTTTGATTTCTTATGTTGATTGAATTCTTATTCCATCACATACACTCTGAATGCCAAAGTTCAATTGAGTTTTTTGGGTTTTAGAACACCAGTGCTCCCCTACCTTATTATCAGAGCACCAACACCCCCTTAAGGTCTTAGACAGAGCATTATAACGCTCTGGTGCCCCTTACACCAGAGCGCCAACATTTCTTTGCAAAAAAACCTTTCCAAAATTGTATTTTCTGAAATCCAATCTCTGTTTTTTCTTTTGCTCAACTTCTTTGTGCTTCAATGCTTCTTCCTATTGACCTTTGACACCCTTCCTTCTGAGAAATAAGCACTTTGTTGTTCATATTTTGTGACCTTCTTCCTTATTTTGAGTTTTTATGCTGTTGAGAACTTGGGATCAATCCACTGCTTTCTTCTCTCTTATCCGACTAAGCAGGAACTCTAGTGAAGGGCATCAGAAATCTATGAATCATCTCATTTGGTTCTTCGAGGTCATTGTTATTAAACATCTCTCTTTTGTGTGAATTGTTTGATTTTATTTGTTATCTTTTGTTTTCTCTTTGCTTCTTGTTTCAATCATAGCAAGAGGGTGTGTTGTTTGTGAGAAATCTGCTTATGCTTGTCTAAATCTCCTTGATCTGAAAGGGTAGTTAGCAGGAGAAGTTTTGCATTGAATTAATCATCATTCACATACAAAAAACAAAAATACATCTTAGTGATTGGTTTGCATATTAGAAGGAATTTTTGAAATGTTTCAACATTACATTGAATTTGATTGAGAACAAATTGATTGAGGACATTCCATATTAGTGTTTGATAGTGAAAACGACTCTTTCTATTTCCCTTAAATAAGCGTTCATTGAAAAGAAACGATTTCTTATCATATTTTATGCATCTTTTTGGGAATCGATTCATCATTCCATCAGTTTCACTTTCATAAACCCTTTGAGTAAAGAACAGTTGTAAAACGAACGCTAATTAAACATTATCTAGAACATTTTTGTTTTTAGGATCTTCCACCAACAGTAGACTAGGGTTAGCACTTTGGATTAGGCTATGAGTAAAACTCTCCAAAGTTTCCAAAACAAGCATTAGCATCCTAAGCTAGGGAGAGTCAAATCCAATTGTCGTATTGGTTTTCTGGGATCCCCCTCTCACACAGGGGTTACACACGAGGTCGCATTCAGGCGAATTATGGAGATTATCCCTCTGTGGTTCAATTGTTTGTAGTGGTAGGATTGTATATTGGGGGTCACTTGAAGGTATACCCACGATTATGTGTGGGAGCCTATCAAGTTGATTTCAGACTTGTTATCCTGCCCATACGTTTCGGATCGGACTGTCAACTGTACCCTCCCAGGGACTCACTACGAATTGGTGTCTTTAGTTGCCATAATATTTAGGTACTTATAGAAGGTGACGGTGAAGGGAAGTCTCACTGTACCTAGAACAGACATTGGTCAAACTCACTCGGGCTCCTTGGAGGGTAAATCCACAATTACTGCGTGGAAACTTGCACCAAGGTGAAAGCCCGTTAAGCAAGTCACCATTTTAACTGTTCCACCATATCCTAGCCCCTTCTTGACTTGATCACATGAAGTTGGATTTCATCACCAACTAGTACGATCATCGAGAGAAGTTTTGTCTGCTTGGTTGATTCCTAGATTTTATTAGCGTATGTTGTTTATGTTTCTCAGCTGGCCCTATATTTTCAGTGTGTTTTGTTATTCTCCACAATTGAGCCTATAGACAATAAAGGTCTTTTACGATCACTTAGGATGCAAGGGATACCTCCGGAAGGCTATCAACCCTTACCTCCTAACCCTCCAGAAGACAACTATTGTAGAGAGGTAGAAAATCAATCTGACACTGGAAGTGTTATTGCTCCTCCATTAGATAACTCCAAAGGTGCTTTGGTTACAGTTGAAAATCCCACTACATCTGTGTCGGTAACCCCTCTTGAACCACTTTTGGTTCATTTAGACTCCCTTGGGAACATCATAGACGAAGAGGTTCCACGATTACCGGAGAGGACTTTTACCGAAACATATATGGGATCCACATAACCAATCTTTGGTGATGAGTATAGGACTCTTGTTCGTCCTAGCACCACAGTAGATACCAATCCCACACCTACTCATTCTATATGGAGGACATCATTGGGACATGATCTCTATGAACATTTCAAATCCTTTTGACAAACCTTTCATCCTCATGACCCTCCTAGTGAAATAGGACCATCCGATCAAACCATGAATCACCCAGTCGATTAGGTTATTAACCCTTCTGTTACACCAAAACAAGTCCATCCTAATGATGGACTCGTCACCTATACTCATCTCCAAGGCACTTCAATCCCTACCCCAGTTTCTACAAGCTTTTACTCTATATCTCCACATGTTCCACATGATCCTGCTGGAACATCTTCTCACCCGAGAATGCAGACCCCTGCTAGCCAAACACAACCGGCTAGAAGGAAACCACCATCTAATGAACATTTCCCTCTTGGAGGACTACCATTCTATGGTGGGCCTACCCCTCCCGGGAG
Organism: Picea engelmannii; assembly: GCA_009831015.1. Lineage (NCBI taxonomy): Eukaryota > Viridiplantae > Streptophyta > Pinopsida > Pinales > Pinaceae > Picea > Picea engelmannii. The sequence continues at coordinate 1,008,004 of ML776858.1, read as the reverse complement.
ACAACCCCCTTTTCATGCTCCTCCTGGAGGGTAACCTTTGTTTGCCAGTCATACCCCGGTCGTAAATCCACTGCTGGCAGGGGGAAACCTTCATTTGCTAGAAACCCTTCACAATCCTGGGGAGTATATTCAGAAGGCACTTTTATTCAACCCCATGTTGGGGGGCACTCATCTCATAATCCACTAGGAGGAGCTTCAAATCCTGTTCCTTCTGGAACATCTTACAGACAACCTTATCCAGGTGGCATCCCAAACATCACCTAGAGTTCTACGAGACCACATTCTTATCCTCCTCATGGGTCTAATGTGTATATGCCTCCGAGATATACTCCTTACCATTCTCAAGGGAAAAATGTTTATCCTCCTCATGGGCAAGAAATCACCCAGCCTATAATGCTCAGAACCCATCGGGTTATGCAAATGTTTCTCATCCATCATCAAATCCTACTTATCCTAGCCAACATCAACCGTATGTAGGAGGACCTATTGGTTACAACTATCCACCTAACCCAGTTTATTGTCCTACTGGTGTTCCTATGTCGCACCAGTATCATCCACAAATTAACCGATAGATACCTTGTCTTGCGACTCTGGATCTCCCAAACTTGTCTTGGTTAACTAATGATCCTATTTTTCATTCACCAGTTTGGCCAGTTATTCCAGCTAAACTCCCTTCTGATATTCCAAAATTTGACGGAAAATATGGCGAAGATCCAAACAACTATGTAATGACTTTCCATTTGTGGTTTTCATCAAACTCCCTCATGGATGATTCTATATGTTTGCATCTTTTCCAGTGTACACTTACAAGCTCGGTCGCAAAGTGGTATATTGAACTACCAAGTGATTCTTTTCATAATTTCAATTCCCTTGCCATGTCTTTCATCACGCACTTTCAACTACCTATTCGCTACGAGACGGGTACTAAACTTTTGACCTCCCTTCGTCAAACTGACTATGTGCATATCTCTGACCATATTCATGAGTGGAGGCGACGGTGAAGGATGATCAAGGCAATCATTCCTGACATATTATTGGTGGAATGGTTTACTAAATCACTTTTACCCCCGATCACTCGCGATGTCGCTATGGGTGGTGCGGTCACTGAGGAACAAGCCATCGCTCAGGCTCAGTACTTAAATTTGGTTTATTCACAATCTGGTACTTTGTATGATTTGCTTCCGAATGTTGCTCAAGCTAATACCGATCCTTCTAAGCCGTCATCCTCATCTCATGCAGATGGTGTTATTGGTTCCGTCAAAACTCAATCTATCTCCCAATCAACCACACTCTCCTCTACCTCCCCCCAAACTCAAATCTCTGAGGTGAATGTAGTTCAATATACCCCTTCACAACAATCCGAAGGTAAGAAGAAGACAAAGAATAAATCAAAAAATAACAATGAACAACCAAAAAATCAAGTTCAAACACCTGCTACCGAAAAATGAACACAATGGAAACTGAAATTCCCATGTATCATTTGTGGTGACGATCACTACACTCAAGACTGTCCACTTCGCAATGAAGTGTCCAAAATTTTCCAAGGAAAGTCACAATCCGTTGTGCTTACTCATCCTTTTCCACAACAACAACCCATGGTTTCTCAAACCCCCTCTCCTGGGGGAAGTTATAGCCATCCTAATGATGAGGCCTCGTCGAGTGCACATATTTATATGTTTAATGGGACTAATTTGACCACTCACTCTAAGACATACAACACACTAGGTAACCTTGAAAAAGGAAAAGACATTAACGGTACCAGTACATTACCGAATCCATCACCATCCTCCATTAGTCTTCCATCGGTTAATCCTTCGTCCAGACCACTTCAGATTGAGAAACCCATGTTCGACTCTATATTACACCCTCCTAAGATAACTATCCACAAAGCTACCTTTAATCCTAGTTCACGTGCCGCCCAGAACTACAACATTGTTGAAGATTTGGCTCAAGCACCATGTGCTATGTCTGCGTTAGAGGTTCTACAGCACTGCCCTAGTCAACGTAGAATTCTCTTGGTTTCTATTGGCACTATTAATCCTAAGTCATCCAACCATATCATGTTTAACCTGGACAATTATGCGTCTCGACTCTCCCACCAACTTGCTTTCCAAGTTGATGTTGTTGTTCACAATCAACAAATCCACCGAACTATTCTGGATGACGGAGCCTCAACTTGTGTCATGTCTTTAGCATGTTGGAAAGATTTAAAATTGCCCGCACTTAAAAAATCCCCAACGATTTTACGCGCCTTTGATGGGCAAGGGTTTCATCCCCTGGGCTTTTACAGTCCCTGCCCATCCAATTGGTTGGAAAAACTGTTACTGTTGATGTCGAGGTGGTCGATTCTCCCCTCAATTACAACTTGTTACTTGGAAGAAGTTGGTTTTATGCTACGATTGTCGTTTCCTCGTCGGTCTTTCGATGTGTACAATTTCCTCATCAGGGAAAAATTGTCACTATTGATTAGTTGGATTTTTGCACGAATGATGCTCATGCTCCTGCTACCAACAATATTCCTTTCTTGGGTGACCACAAGATCACGTATGAAAGCATTGGTGTTGGCTTACTGAAATATTCTAGCCTCGTGGGTACCTTTCCTACACCACTTCCACCGACTACACATCATATTGCCACTATCGATATGATTTCGACCGCGGCTTATCAATCTTTGGAATCATCTGACCCTTGGATTGTACCTCGTCCATTGGAATTCGATGCACTAGGTGACATTGTGCCACTTAGTCCAGCTGAACCATCATACATTTCTATCCAATCTGCTTCTCCCTCGTTGGATGACCAACATCTATTGGCACCCGATAGTTCGTCGATGAAATCACAGGTGACTTCCTTGTCGTCTACAATCGATTAGATTTCCCCAATTTTCCCCTTGAATGAATCTATGATGGAAATGTTGAGCATTGAAGAGCTACCTTGGGATGATAACCATCACTGATCCTCTTTTCTTCCCCCTCGTGAAGAAATTCAGGAAGATATATAGTCTATCTCCCCTCCTGATGTCGATTTTCTATCGTCTCCCATGATTCCAACTTTCGATGATTTGGATCTAGTAGTGGACATGGTAATATCTTCGATAGGGTTATTGGAGCCTGATCTCCTTACCCCTATCACGACCCTCGACATGTGTTCCTTCTCGAGTGATTATCTTCCATCCAGCGAAGATCTCCTGGAAGCCATGACTGAGTTTTGTCCGTTGACATGGTATCCTTCCAAAGCGTTATTCTCTTGGAAGCCATGATCAAGCATAGTCTATGAGCATAGTTTTTCTCTTCTCTGTGGCAAGCTCATTAAAAAATGAAACAAAGGTCTTTAGCATAGTTTATTTCTTTGTAGCAAGCTCGTTAAAAAATGAAACAGAAATCTGGGGATCAAACCCAAAACCATGAGCATAGTTCTTTTCCTGTGTCAAGCTCGTTAAAAATGAAATAGTCACCTCTCTTGAACCTTCTTTTCATCCACCCTTCTCCTTTCTCTCATCTAGTAGAGAAATTGGTGACAACCTCAACGTCGGTGAATGAATTGAATCTTGAGGCGCATGTCTCCAGCCTTTGATGATCATTCTAGAGTTAAGCCACTAGCTTTCAATCTGGGGGCATATCGAGCTTAGTCTTTGTTCTTTCTCGTGCTCGTAAATACATGAGAATGCATCCGAGTAAAATTTTATCTCTTTTTCGGACCTGTATGGATACATGAAAAAGGAACCCCCTGGAGTCTCCTTTAAAGCTCTTTTCAGACTCTCTAAACATGAAAAGATTGTTGAGTGAACTTGCTTCCTTTCCCACTCGTTAAAAGGTTTGAAAGGGCATCTTTCAAGTGATAATTTATCTCTTTTTCCGCCTTGCAAGACTAACATTACGAAAAAGGACAACATTGGAGTCTTCTTTAAGTTCTTTTCAGACTCTCTAAACATGAAAAGATTACCGAGTGACCTTGTTCTCTTCACGCTCGTTCAAGTATTTGAAGAAAACATATGTTGAGAGATATTTTATCTCTTTTTTGGTATCATCAGACTACTTTACGAAAAAATAACTGAGAGAGTTCTCTTTTAAGTGTTTTTCCAGACTCTATAATCATGAAAAACCTTCGAGTTTTCTATCTTTGGACTCGTTAAACAAACATCGACAGGCCCATATGGGATCGAGCCCTTACTTCTTCCAGTTCGTTAAACAAAGGAAGAGGAACTTACCGAAGGTGAGTTATATCGAGCATGTGTTATCCTCCTCGGGATCGTTAAATTAAAAAGAGGTACTCATCTATCTGGATGGGAAAAAAATTTAAGGAAGCAAGCCAAGCAGTTTTTAAGAACATTACCCGTAACTCTTAGACTCTCCCTTGAACACGCCACTTTGTCTTTGCGCACATATTAATCCGCTGAACCTCTGCACTGAACCAATCCTCTGAGTTTTTCTTACTCCTTTGGATCACCCGACGAAATTCACAGTATCCACTCCATCATCGTGTTTTGGTCCATGTCATGTTTCTGCTATTGTGCCTCAGTGTTCAAGGGAAGTATTTGCCTCGAGAGTCAGCCATCACAAATATCTTGTCTCAATACCCATGTCAGTCCATGTTCATTTGATCTACCAATTACATCTATGTGTCCATTTTGTGTCGTTGATGGGGGATACATCAAGGCCCTCCTTCGACGAATCTATTCCTATCGACTTCAACACATTATCCAAGAACTAGACTTAGAAACCAATTAGTACTTTGGGACCTGCATGCCTCAATGGAAGGCCTCCTCACGTTCGACAATGGGTTTACATCATTGACCTATGATTTGATGATTCCACAGATGTTCGACTTCAGCTCATCCATTCACATTCGTTGGAATGTACTAGGGTACCTTGGGAATCATTGACATCAATTGTGATTTCCCTTGCGCTTGTTAACGGTTTACATCATTGACCGATAATCAAGTGGTTTATGCCATGTTCGACATCAAGACATCTATTCACATGGTTAGATTCGTACTACATCGGGATCGGTAAGAAGACCCTAGGTTGAGTGATCACTCTGATATGTACTTTGCCCAGGTTGCGACATAGTTTCTCTTGAACAATGACACATATACTGTCACATAGATCCACTTTTTATTGGTTGTGGCTATGTCTTGTCATCTCATAGATCCACTATGTATTCTTCATGGCTATGATCAGTTCAGGTCATGGGAGTATAGATCCATAGTGTATTTTTAGTGGCTATACCTTTTATCAATATAATTATGGATCCATAGTGTATTTTATGGTGGCCATATCTTACAAGTCTTTATCACTCAAGCATAGGTATGCCTACCTTGGGTTTGAAACATGTCATAATATTTGTTGGATGTTTGTGTTCATCTTCTATCAAGTTCTCTGCATCCACACCCTTGCTTTAAAGATTTGTAAAGTGTTTCGGCCATCATACTCTCTTCTGACCTCACACTTTAGGGGGCATTCTGTTACACATGAAATTTGTACACCTAGGTACCTCGCCCTAAGTGTCGTAAAGTGTCATATAAGTGTCACATACACCTTGACACCATGGAATAACCCATGTCACAATCCCTACACAATGTGGAGGAAGGGATATATTACATGGAGGCAAAAATACCAAGTACACATGAATTATTATTAATATTCATGGAAAAGAAATTGATTAAGTGAGAAAATCAAGTGCACATGAATTATTATTAATATTCATGAAAAATAAAGTAATTAAGTGTGAGGATCCACCTCACATTTGGTTTCCTATTTT